>VZTD01001556.1:0-13839 GCA_013397725.1 Rhagologus leucostigma
TGGTTCAACTCAAGGCTCACAAGTGGGCTCAGTCGGTGCTCCGGCTGCGGCTCGCTGCCAGTTCTGCCCGCCTGCAGCTTCACCCCCCGTGTCCACAGAAGTTTGCAGTTCTAAGTCCCGCTCCTTTTTCCTCCCCCTCTACCTTCCATGCAGTCATACTGAATGCTACACTGGCATCTGCGGGGAAGTCCTGAGATCATGCCCACAGCAACATGCTTTGAAGGGCAGAGTCTGTGGTTTTAACACCATTCTGCTTTAAAAGTGCTTTCCAAGTTGCCACTACAGTCTTTTCCTCATTCGATAAATTGTTCCTTATATTTAAATAATCTTTAAATAGTATTTAAATAATTCCCCACAGCTCACCTAGACTCGCAGTCTCAAGTGTCAAAAATCTGGACCAGGGCAGAAGACCACTGCCTCTCACACTTCGCCAGGGCTCTGTCTCCTCTCCTCTCGGCACGTTGACCTGTTGAGTGCGTGATATTTAATAATATCACGCATTCCGTGTCAATGCACGGCCCCTGTCAAAGCACATCCTGCTGCAATATCGCATGGGGTCACCAGATGTTGCTGTTGAGGCGGACACAACACAGACCAACCCCAGGAATAGGTTCAAGCAGAAAGGTGTTTATTCAGAACTCCAGAAACATTTTATAGACTTTGCTATGTTTATCATTCATGTTACTCAACTACTGGCTGCTTAACTACTACAATAGATTCATTGGCTATCATTTAGCTACAATACACTAATCTTAGTTACCAGTAACATAAGCATCCTAAGCATTCTAAGCATTTAGAAAACACCAGCTGCAGCTCTGCTATTTTGGTTTCTTGCTTCTGTTGACACTAAGTTTCTCATGGGTACAAATGAATTGTGCTAGGATCAATGTCGGAGCCAGATAGGCTTGCTGACCTGCTGTTAATTCCCACAATATGGTAATATAATTCTTGTCAGAGTTACAAATAAGTTAACAATAGAAAATTATGATTTGGAAAGGAGTGGTTTGGGGCTGTTTTGATAAGACAAGGCAACATCAATACAGAGGCAACTATAGTCATTCTTTCATCTAGATCTATCTAGATGACATCCATTTGATCTATCTAGAAACTGCCATACTTTTATCAGACTTCATTCCATGTTTTCTCCCACGGTAGGAAGTGTAAATCCTTCTATTCAGTTATTTTCAAACTGTTGGAAGTTTTCTATTTTCTTACTGGTTCAACAGACAGGTCTATTTTTAGGCCATTCTGAAGGTGCCATGAGTGACACAGGGATATCGCAACAAGTGTGTCAAGTGTGAACACTTCACTGCAGAGTTCTGAAAGGCATTTGGATCCAGGAAAACCAAGTGCCAAGCAAAAACAGAGCATACTGGGATCGCTGGGACACTCCTCATGCTCAGTAGACTTTGAAGCCCTTTCCAATGCAGCTCCAAACTTTGTCCTTCATCCCAGTGGTGCAGTCCCCTTGATTCACTTGACAGCTAATGCCATGTCAAAGGGCACTGATCTTTCCATTCTGATGACAAAAAGACTGGAAGCAGATTGTGCTTGGAGAATTTGTCCCTAGGATTACAAGAGTGATAAACTGGAAGACTAAACTTTCAGTATTGTTTCTGAGTATATTGTTAACCAGCTTTCTTTTAAAGCATAATAAAGACACTTACTTCTATGGACTGTAAAGTCCTTGCAATAGAATTAGCTTTTAACAGATCTTGACTTTATTTTTTTCCTTTAAGTTAAAATGAAATCTGTAACTCTTGCAAACTGTCCCAACATTACAGGCTGCTTGGTAGAGCATGCTTCATGAGCAAACTAAAATCTATACAGGCTGGTGTTTCACAAGTATTACTTTAAGAATGCCAAACACTACCCCACTCCCAAACCAAAAACCTCAAATGATGAGAAATGCATCAAATGCAAATGTATTTTCAAGTACCACACAGAATTGGGAAAACAGATTTCACGAGAGCATGTTAAAAGGTCTAACCAGTACTTCTAGGGTGTGATTAGGTCACCTGCCTCTCTTATGGAACTATGGACCTTCAGCAACAGCTACAGTTTCCCCATGGGAATGGCAAGTATCAGACCTTTGATTGTGAATCTGATTGTAAATCAACCAGCAGTTTAATTTTTGGTAAAAAGTTAGAATACCTTGTGAGCGTAAAAATTTTTCAGGTCTTCGATATTAGATTGAAAATTAGTTTAATATGTATTATACCTCATATATTACCTTAAGTGGAAACACACAACTGTCACAGAATCATTATCAGAAAAAGCTCCATTTTGGCAGCACTGTGACATGATATTCCTGCAAGGGATGACATTTTGTTTTACATGAAGGAATAAAATATAATTCATTACCCACATTATTGCAAATACTGTTAACAGTTTATTTCTAACATGGTTATGTGGAATTATTTGTGGAGAGGCTACTCCCCTCTTATTTGTTAATTGCATTTCTTCAGGAGTTGGGAACAACACGTGGACAAATTTGAGATTAAAAAAACAGGAGTGAATTGTAACAATGGTGAATTCAGAAGACAAATATTGACTTTGATGAAGTCAGTCTAAAATATGCAATTACCCCATGAGCTTCCTAAATAGTAAGTCAAAACTGTCATCAGGTGAGGTCAGTAGAAAAACTCAGTACTTTCTGCGTACTGAGTCAGAACTGTGTGTATTTCTGCTTTTTGACTATAGATTATTTATTGAATTTTTTACCTGCAAGTCAGCAAATTACATTAATTGTAAAATTGAACAGTGATAATTCATGAATAATTGTTTACGGTAAAGAAATGGAAACTACTTTCATGCTGTATAAAACGATGGCTACATGAAACAAGGTTCTAAAAGAATTTAAATTTTCTTTGGAAAATTCATATGAAGATCAGGATCAATTCAGCAAGAAAAAAAAGGTAGTTTCCTTACTAGGTGGTTTATTAACTACAGGCTCTAGAAGAAGCCTGAACAAAGAGTATATGAGAACTGGAATGATTTATGACAAATATGTGAGAAACAAGTTAGTGGGAATTGCCTTTCACAAAATATTATGTGAATTGATATTAAATATTATAATGATGGCCTTGTAAAATATTAAGATAATAGTACATGTTAAAAATTTGTTAATGTTGTTACAATAGCCTGGTTGTGAGGCTGGCTTTCACAAGGGTTGTGTGATTTGTGTGTTGTAATAGGAGTTTTGTGAGTTTGCACGGGACGAGCTGTTGCTGGCCAAACTTCTAAGATGCGACCATAAGAGGAGTAGGATTTCATCCACTGAGGACCCCAACAACCACAGCAACAGAACTGCGCTGGCGCCGAAAGGAGTGACATGGGGCGAGACCATGTAAAAGCAAAAGTAAATATGCACAAGGCTGATGCAATCTCAGGAGTATAAAAAGCAGAACCACCATTTTGTGGGTGAGCCTCTGGCATTTTATCACGCTCCCAGCGCTGTCCCTTTTGCTTTGCCGAATTTTTATAGTTCTCAGTAAAATTTTTATAACTCATTTTCACTCAGGATCTGAGTCACTTATAACAAACATAAAGCAAAGGCACATGGAATATAAACAAAACAGGTTTTATTAGGTGGATTTTCCTACTCTCCTTTAAAATTACATACAAATTGCTCTTCAGACCTTGTTCATGTTCCAAAATATTTTTACAGGCATTCTTCAGTGAGATGTTAGCATAAGTCAAAAAAAAAAAAGGAAGAAATTTTAGTCCAGCTATAGCTTCTAACAAGATCACAGATATTCCATCACTAACCTACCAAGTTACTGAGATTATTTTGCAAGTATTTTCCATGGGCCATCATGATACAGTATCAAATAGCAAATAAAGGAAGAAATGCAGCAGACATTACTTGGTTTTACCACACCTATTATCTCAAGAATGAAGCCTATTAACTACTAAATTTGCCAATCTAGATTCTGAAACTTTCTGTGCTGAAGTAAATCTGTACTAATACATTTCTTGTCAACCAAATGATAGCAGTTCAAGGCTAACGTATGGGAGGAAAGAATTAGATCCACTGTATGAAAGTGACAGGTCACACTTGCATTTGCATATATACATATGTTTATAAACTTCAGTCTTGGATATCATGCACACATTTGCATATGTTTGCATTGTTTTCCTTGTTCAAAGTACACAAATAGAGCATTATAAATCCATATGATCGATCTATGAAATATAAACATTTGTAAAAGATATATAGATTTATACATAAATGTTTGTGTGGATTTATACACAGCTGACATTTAAATGTATAGCTGTATGACCATGTTTTCTTTTGCTTATTTTTGATACATCTATTCGATATGGTTGATAGATAAGCAGTATTTAAATGACAGGCATTTATTTTCATGTCAGATAACACAGAAATTATATACATACATTTTTGTGTACATATGCATGTGATGGTATAGCTCTCTTCCTTCTGAGGCAATTTGCTAACTGCTGGAGAGAACCTGCTGGAGTCTTAATAGCAGAGGTACAACTTCATAATTTGTATTATTTTAAATTCTATCTATACATTTTTATATGCTGTATTGAATGGAGGAGGACTTCAGTCAAATTTCAAACAGCTCTCAGTGTTTTGCCCTCGGCTTGTAGGCTTTGATTGATAAGCATATAAAATAAACAGCAAATGAGATTAAATATGTCATTCCAATGCACTCATCATCACTCAACTGTCCATTTCTGATAGCTTTGCATGCTGGTAAATTGTCATTTAGTTGCTGTAGTTTACAAGTGACTCAACCAAAGATGCCTTCACCCTGAAGGCAGTCAGTTTCTACACTGGTGATCTCTAAAAACTGCATTGCAGTCTATAAAATATTTTTTAGAAAGCAACAGAGGATCAAACTTGGCTTTCACAAATAATGGTAGAAAAACCATGCCCAGGGCCCACATGAGATACTGTCAAAATTACAAAGATTACTCCTGTCAGAAAGATAATAATCTATAATGAATATTCAGCTCACTGCAGAACTACAAAGGATATAATTTTGCAGGCTTAGTCAGATGCTTTCTGTTAAAAAGAGTTAACTTAACAGGTATTTGTGCTAATGTTATTTTATGCATTACAAAGGGCAGAGGTTTTTAATCTAAGACTAAATAATACTTCCAAACATTTTAAGGTCCCTTTATGGGTCTTACAGATACAAGGAATGGTTTAAGGAAGGAGTGGTTTAAGGAAGGTTTAATATAAATGAGCAGTTGTCTCAGTATTTTTCCAGAATAGCTTGAATGGCTCATAGCTGTATTTATTTATAAAGAGAAAATCAGTTTGCAGGGGTGTTGTGTTAAATATACAAAGGGAGTTACAGAAAAGAGTATAAATTTAGATTACTCCCATTCTGCATTTATAAAATATTTCTATTTGCACAGAATGCATTTTCTAGTTACAGAAAAACTGATCTCGTTCAGAGCACAGAAAGCTTGCACAAAATATGTGAGGGAGTAGGAGCATTTTCGTAAGTTTTATTTTGTATATGCTAATGCTTAGCTGAACACACTAGACTTCCATGGACTACTGACTTGTTAATCCACCTCAGAAAACTAAATTTCCTGTAAAGAAGAGAAGTAACACTGGAAATATTTTGTTTAGAGCATTAGGAACTTATATAGGGAAATCACAGAGGTGATTAAGCACAGAAAAGAAAATAAAAGATTTGCCAATATTGCTTCGCAAAAACCATGGCTGCAGAACCATTACGATTTTTTTGATGAGTATTTCTCTACCCAGTGCATTGTCGAGGAGGCCACTGGAAAATTCTTTCATATTTTTTAGCACGTTCTGAAAGTGCACTGGTTTGTGGCCAAAAAGAGGTGGTAAAAGAACTAACTATTACTTCAGGAGTAGAGTAGTATTAATGGGCCTCTTTAACTGCAGCAGACCAATAGACCTTGGCCATAACTTTACTTCTTAATAGGTTCTCAGTTTTGGCATCTAGGCAGAAGGATTTCTCTGAAGCAGTGCTTACACCTGTTGTCCACTTACAGAATGAAAAGGTTTTGGCCTTCAGCTTCAGCTGTGAGCCCAACATTGTGTCAGGGGTCATCACAGGCCTTTGGAGCGAGACAGCAAGTCTCTCCTGCTGGTCTTATGCTTGGTAGTTTTTAGTGATGCACAAGATAGCTGGACTCTGAAGGCTGACAGAGAGTTTTTAAGTAAACTGGAAATAAGATAGATGTGGCTTTTCAGTTATTAAAGGGAGTTTATAAAAAAGGTGGAAAGCAACTTTTAACATGGGCAGATAGTGATAGAATGAGGAGGTAACAGTTTTAAAATAATAGAGGGGCATTTTAGGTTTTCGGAAGAAATTCTTTACTGTGAGGATAGTGAGGCATTGGCACAGGGAATTTATGGATGCCTGGAAGTGTTTAAGTTCAGGCTGGAAGGGGCTCAGAGCAACCTGGTCTAGTGGAAAGTGTCTCTGCCCATGACAGAGGGGCTGTACTGAGATGATCATTACGGCTCCTTCCAACCCTGTTCTGTTTCAATGATTCCATGATGATTCTTTGATTCCATGATTCTGTGATGTATGACAGTGAAGATGCCTCACAAATGTCCCTGTACCCAACAACCAACCTGAGATAAATGATCTATACCAAAATAGTGGTATTTGGTCTTCTTGGCCAATAATTTTGCTATCCTCCACATTTCAAGAATGAATGTATTTTTACAATAAATGAAAAGAAATAAATAAATGGAGTGGCACTACTACCTAATTTGTTGGTAAATATGCACATTTACTCCTGAAAGTGTATTTCTCAGTCTTTTTTTTTATATTAAAAATAAAAAATAAACAAAACAAAACAAAAAAAGGAAGAGAATCACTTTAATGTAGAGCTTGAGAAAGGGAAACCTCAAGACAATTATCCTTTTTCTGTTAAGGTTTCTCTTAAATGAACAGAAGCTGTCATTCCTTTCTTTCTGCTCCTCAACTTATAACCCATATATGGTATGTCAACCTCTCTTCCCACTTTGCAACTTCCCAAAGCAGCAGCAGCCACATGTTGCTTTTAGCTGATACAGCTAGAACTCTTTCCTTTATAGTTAGAGCAGCTAAAAATATTCTCATCCATTTTCTTCTCGCAAAGTAAATTTAGTTAAGAACAAGATCAAGCTAGACAGAAAATCATGTCAAAATCAAGGAAACTTTATATCAGATTAATTTCCTACATGAAATTACAGTAGATATTCACTGTTGTCATGGGAAGGATGATCTTTCATTTTCTTCTTGTACATCATTAAAGCAAACAGCCAAAATTGAAGAATTTTAATCTATATATGCATATACCTACTGAGGTGTCATCCCAAATATAGACTAGATCAAAAATAAGAGTACTTCTTCAAGATAGCTCAGTTGGGTCCTACATATGAAAACCACTTTGTTTCTAACCAGCTTTGTAAAGCTAAAAAATCTATAAAGTATCTTTTTAAACCCTAAAATTTAATTCTGTTCTCCTGCCCAGCTGTTTTCTATTTGTTGAGTGACCCATTGTGCATTGCTTTGCTTAAATTTTAGTGCATAGGCTCAGAGCTCATCCAATCCTCCCAACAAAATACCAAATTCCCAAGTAAGTGTGTGGAATGGGCTTAACTTTATTTAAGTGTCAGGCTCCAGTTAGCCTACTAAGAGAATCAAGAGGAAATACCAACGATCTGAGAACTGGTCTCCCAGTCCTTTAAGGATGGGAAAATAGAAGCAGTAACAGAAACTGGTCTTACCACTTTCTTTTGAAAGCATTTTCCTGGCTACTCAGCCTAACAGAGGCCCCTAGCAGAGGGATAGAAAAGCAAGATCCTTGGGGTTAATAAGATAAGGGAGAGGAGGATAGGTGACTTTGGGGTTAGATGTAGCAAGGATTTGGCCCCAGGCCAGTGAATTGGGCTGTGTAGAATTCAGAAAGACGAGGAGCAGGATCTTGGGACATTGCTATTCCAAAAAAGTACCCACAACTGGTCCATAAAGCCAGCAAATTGTCTATTCTCTGCTCACTTGCTCATTTTTAGAAATTTAATAGCCTGATTTGGAGGAGGAGGAGTTTCACCCAGCTTACCTAGTAATCAGGTGTCGTGGTTTGACGCTGGTTTAAACGCCAAACACACGAAATCCAATTATATGCATAAGGGGAATATGGATTTATTGAGGAAAACATAAAAGAACTTTGGAGCAAAACAAGGTCCATACTTAAAGAGTTGCAATATAAAAAAAGTTTATTACTAACAGAATGAAAAGTGAAAGAAAAAGAAATTACAAGAAATCAAAGCAAGCCTTTAAACACCTTTCTTTCCCAGTGCCTCCTTCTTTACTACAAACCTCTCACAAGTGAAAACAAAACAAAACATGGGATTTTTGGTCAGAGTTGCACTTTTTTAAGAGTCTTTTTATGCTTAAGGAAATGAAGTTCTTTTGCTGTGCTGTAGAATTTTCACAAACCAACAGTCTGCCCAAAAACCAAAACAACCTGTTGAAGTGAAAAAGGTATCTCTCCCATGAATCTGTCACAGTCTTTCCACACTGCCAACTCATGGGCCACAGAAAAAAAAAAAACATGGGGTTTTAGTCTTTTAAGGATGAGTTATCTGAGCCTGAAAGCAAAGGTTCTCTGCTTCGAATCTTTAACAGCTTCTCATAACTTCTGTATGGCCAGGCGTGGGACTTTCTTTAAAATCACAGGCTGCACAAGAATTTCCCATCCCCCCAAGCTTTTTCAAATGGATTAAAGTTTTTTCTCCGGCTTTGCAAGAAGCATTTTTAAGCTCCGCGCCAAAAGTGTGACTGCCCTTTTTTCCTGCAGTCAGTTAGCGTCCATCTCACTGGTCTGGCCCTTCCCCTCTGCTTCTGCCCTTGGGGTCGCCATGTTCAGCTTCATCCCACGTGACTTTACTTTCTCTTTCTTCCGCGCTGACTTGAAAGAAAGGGTGTCCTTGTCGGCTGTGGCGTGTGGTGTTTTTTCAGTTTGGCGAGAGCTGTGCTGGATGCAAGGGGGCCTCGCCGGCCCCGCTGGCTCTCTGCGGAGTCTTGGCAGCTTCAGATCATCTCAGCCACATGGTCTCGGTTGCACACTGCCTGCAGAGCCAGGACAGCTCTCTCCTGGTGGGGGAGGGCCAGCCTCGCACTGCCACGGCGCCAAGGGGCCGAGGGGGGGCTTGGCCTGGGCCCGGGCCCTCTGCCTCCGGCCACCTCTCAGCCCTTGAGGCAAGAACCAAAGAGAAACTTCCCGTGCTTGCCTCCCTCTAAATATGCAATTGCAGAGGCGTCACCAGCCCTCTCATTGAGTTAGCAACTTACCCATCAACCAAGTTTCAACCTACCACATCAGGACTCTCTTTGAATGTAGGCTGGCATCCTTCCAAAACTGGATCTGCACTCTCTGAGTGAAGGACCCAACAGCTACCCTAGAGGAGTACTAAGTAGTCATATTAAACAGTTATCTATTTAATCCTATATTATAATGAAGAACGAAAGGTAAGTGCTTGTTTCTACAGAACAAGCTCTTCTGAGCACATTGCTGTATTGTAAGCTTGGACAGGTTTGGAAAAGTAAGCAGACTGCTGAGACAGGTACTAGACAGCTACAGATAGGCTTAATTTAGATCTCTATGTATATTAACAGTTATATTTTCTCCAGACTAGCTGTTCCTCTCCATGTCTTCTTCACCAGCGGAAGAGATACAGTCTCTTCTGTGTTTTGGGAATATCATCTGGCTTCACATGAACTCACTGTAGCTGCCTCATCTTACCAGCTTTCCTCAGCTTTTAACTACTTTTCACAGGCATCAACAGGAGACAGAACTGATGTTTTTAGACAAACTTCTTCTGAAAACAACTGTTCTCTGTGACCTAAAGTAGTACCTTTTTAAAATTATTATTTATGAAGCAGTAAATATATGGCTTCACTGAAGTTTCTGGTTGAACTTCCAGTACCCTTTTTTTTCTTTCATTTACAGCAGAGAGTTTGATTAGAGGGATTAGAGTTTTAGAGGGAATGGCATAGAAATAGCATAGAGTGTTAGAGGGAATGGCAACAAGTGGAGATTTGAAGAAAAACATTGAGATGATAGTGGTGAAAGTGGTGAAAATAGAAGTGGTGGAAAAGTTTGAACCTCCTTCTCAGGAACTGTCCTTTCCATCTATACTCTTGTTCAAATAAGCTATAGACAACTATTTGGGGTTTAAAGGACTCTAAGAGGTGCTTAGCAGCGTGCATTCCTCTCTGAGCTTCTCCAACACCATAATGCTCTTTCATTTTTTTTGTTTTCTCCCCTATGCATGACAGTCAATTTTCTGAAGTAGCAAATGATAGAACAAGAGGAAATGGCCTCAAGTTGTGCCAGGAGAGGTTTAGATGGGATATTAAGAAAAATTTCTTCACTGAAAGGGTTGTCAAGCCCTCGCACAGGCTGCCCACGGCAGTGGTGAAGTCACCATCCCCAGAGTGATTTAAAAGGTGTGAATATGTGTTTTTCAGGGACACAATTTAGTGGTGGGCTTGGGAAGTCTGGGTTAATGCATGGACTCTGTGACCTTGGAGGTCTTTTCCAACCTAAATAATTCCGTGATTCTACAATTCTGAGATGCTTGCTGGCTTTCTGTATTTTGGATGCAGGAGTGTATGAATAGAAAGATGCAGTTTGTATGTGAAACCTCCCATACAGATGGATGTAAAAATTTGACATCCACTGTTGGGCACAGTCTGCTTTAACTTGTGCCTAAAACCATTTCAGGTGTAACGCGGCGGTGGAGCCAATGGACCGATGCTGCGTTCTTTCTTTTTTAAAATAGGCTTTTAAAATAGGAAGATTCTCACCCAAAATCATTCGCAGCTTTACACTGTTCCTTTAAATTGGTGAGCGGGAATGGTTCCCACTGGGGATTCTGTCCCTGCCTATTGTATGTGACTGGGGGAGCCATAAACTCCCAGTCTCTGTCCTCTTCCCGGTTTGCGGGACCATGGGAAGCACAGGGGGAGGCATGGGATCTGGAGGGGGAGGCGGGGTTGTGGGAGGAGCCACAAATGGAGGGGGCAGGGGGGTGGGCGGAACCCTGACAGAAAGGGATTTCCTGTGTGGGCGGGGTCCGCCCTAGAAAAGGGATTCCCAGTGACGTGGGAGGGTCCCAGCATGGTTACACCCATCGACTCAGGGGAGGGGCCTGACGCGAGCACTCCCACCAACGCAGCAGAGGAGGGGCTGAGCACACTGATGACGTGTGCGGGGAGAGCTGGGGGGCGTCGCGGGGGACCACGCGATCTGCGCCATCTGCCACTGACACGTGGCCTCTGCCATCTTGTGTGGTCGGGGCAGGGGTGGGAGAACCCATAGCAGAGGAGGAAGACAAGGTGGTGGAGCTGACCATGTGGCCAGCACCATCTTTAACGTCGCGGGGCTGGGGCAGGGGTGCGTAAACTTGGAACTGGGGAAGGCACAATGGCGGGACATGGTAAGTTGCTGTCGCCATTTGGTGGACTCAGTGGGGGGGACAGGGGAGCTGAGGGGAAGGAAGGGGTGTCTTCAACCTGGGAACCTGAATTTTCAGGCATTGTAGCCTCATTCTCTGATTCTGAGACCGCTTTATAAATTAAAACTGACAGCGGAAAGAATTTCTTGACCAACTCGTCCATGCCTTGCCTCAGAAATGCCAATCTCTCTGTAACCCGGTCCCAGAACGCCAGATTCTTAACTGAATCAACTGTAACATTAGGGAAACAATAGAAAATCCACCGCATAAATCGTTCCAAGAGTCCCTTAAAAACGGGATTTTCCTCGCTTTTAGGGTATTCTTAACTTGGAGAAAAGTCTCCCATTGGGGAACTGAGAATTTCGTACCCATCTTTCCCCAGAAAACCTCACCCACCGAGAGAAAAAAGCTAGTAAAAGAAAAGGTAGAAAGGGACCTGAAAGAGCTTTCCCAAGCTTCACTCACCCACGAGTTTCACTGATTTTCTCCGACTCCAAAGCTCTCTGCTGAGCCCTCGCTCTGGCGTCTGTGCCTGCGCTGCCTGGCTGGCACCAAGCCCGCTGAGCCCTTCTGGCTCCCAGCTCCCAGATAAAAGAAAAATTCTCGGTGGATTCTCCGTTTTTTCGGCCAGCTCTCTCACGCTGAGAGAGGTGTCGGCCGTCCTTCCGGGCAGGTCTAAGAGAATTTAGATTTCCCTGCAGGGTCCTAGTGATTCCGAATGGTGACTCCTAGGAGCTTTCGTTCGCTGGGGACACTCTCTCAGAGACTTCAGCCGAGGTCTCAGTTCAGCGCGCCAGGTAACGCGGTGGTGGTGTCGATGGACCGATGCTGTGTTCTTTCCACAGTGTCCCCCATGGAGACGCTTAGGCGGCCCTCTGCCACCACCCATGCGTGCACACAGTCTCACCCTCACACGTAGACGCGAGCAGTCACTCACACACACAGTTTATGTGCATACCGGAGACGAAGAGGCAGGAGGGATTCTTTGCGTGCAATTCCGAGGCGTTTATTGGGTCCATGCCACGAACCAGGAACGAACGCACTTGAAGGGGAACAGAGGCAAAGAACCAAGAACACAAGCCTGCACTGGTTTTATCCCAAAGGGTCCCAGGGGCGGGCAGAGCATCAGAAACCAATAGTCTGAGGGCTACGGGGTAGAGGCAAAGTTGAGTGACATAACAGGGGCCAATGGGAGGGAGGAGGGGAGGGGAGAGAGGACCAGGGGCCAGTGGGGTCCTGACGAAGGGAGAACTTTCTGGTGCAGTGATGTGGGGAGGGATCACTTCATAGTAACACAGAGGGGTGTAATGTGGACTTAGCCACTGCAACACAGGTGCCAGGACTGAAACCAGTAAGGCAAATGTAGACACTATTTCCTATGTTCCTGTATATAAGGTTTCCAAAAGAAAAACAGAGGCATTCTAAATTATAATAAAAGCAAAGTATAAATACCAGTCAGAGCAAATGAAATGCAGAAATTATGTGCTGAGTCACTTCTGCGCTCTGAAGCTGGGAACACATCATAATGCTCAGAGCTGAGAAACATAGTAAATTAAAATGAGAAAGACGAGACTTCATCACACAATTTGCTCATCATTTAAGGGACAATAGGACATGTTTACTTAGAATGACATTTACTGCTGGCTCCATAAAGTGAGGGGGGGGAGGGGGAAACAGCTTTGGACCCTCAGCAATTGCAAAAGCCCACCCAGTAAAAAGGCCCTATTTTAGTTAACATGTTGACAGTCTTTCATGATTAGTAGTGTAACAGCTGGTTTTGATGTAATTTCTTTTGACACTATTAGATTACAACCTGTTTATTGCACTCTTCTCCCCAGACTGCTCCCTGGATACAGGCAGAGAGTGAAGAGGTCAGAGGTCTAAAGCCAGGAGCTAAAGGATTTGTCATCATTTAACAAGCCACTTGTTGCTATGTGTCTTGGTTTGAAAGAGGTGTCTTCTAAGGAAGGCAGGAGCCTCCCTTGGAATGGAAAATGTGATCCCCTTCCCTCCAAATTATTATAATTTTGAAATGAAGGGGCTTTCAGGCAAAAATATGAGGAATAGGAATAACAGTTCTTTACATATCTATATCTATATCTATATCTATATCTATATCTATATCTATATCTATATCTATATCTATATCTATATCTATCAAGGCAAACAAAACAGCAATAACTCTGGCAGTAACAACGAACAGAGCCAGAACCCAGTGCAGCCTCTCTCGGCTGCCGGGCCCTTTCCCCTTGGGTGCAGTTCCGCTCACGGCCGGCAGGGGCGCTGGCGGCTCCCGGTGAGCGGGGCGGGTGCGATGGTTCCCCCGCGCCGGCAGGGGGCGCTCCGCAGCGAGCTCGGGG
>VZTD01001556.1:14348-38566 GCA_013397725.1 Rhagologus leucostigma
AGAGCTCCTAAAACCCGAACACTATGTACTCTGCAAACTGGACAGTGCAGCCTAGCAGGACAATGTGATATTTTATGCCTCCAAAAAAACAACTGCAGAACCAACCTGGCATCGTCAGTTTTTACCTGGGGGTCATGGGATACAGCAAAATATCCTCAGTTAGCACGATGATGATGGTTGTCTATACCTGCACTCAGTATTCCAACATAAACCTCCAAAACACAGTGAGTGATGGATATGACATAAGCAGGTAAGAAAGCAAACCTGCTGCTCTGGGTCGTTATAGCTGTGCCTCAAATTCCACTCTTAGTTACATCAGTGTAACAGAAAAAGAGAATTGTTGCAATTCCTGCACAATTCCTGTCCTTTTCTGCTGCTTCTTGTTATACAGTCACACTCGGATTTCTTTCCAGAAATATGAAAAAAAATTTGGTTTAAATTATCTGCAATTAGTAGACAATGAGATACTGTCTGTAAGAACAACGTGAACGTGGGAAGGCTGATTTACTAAGAGTCTGAGAAAGTTGACTGAAAAAATATGGGAACTGGATGACTTCTCCCCAAAAGAAAAATGTAAAAACTTTTCCTGCAATTGAAGCCAAGAATTTCAAGCTCTAGAAGTGTGGCTATTTATGAAGGAAATTCTTGCAAAGAAGGTCTGTTCTTTGAGGAGGATTATATTCAGCAAATAAAAGCCAGAAATATTCATATTGTTCAATTCTTTGTAAAAATCACATCTTTTACATATCAGTAGAGCTATTTGATATCAGCTCTGGTCCTATTAATTTTGATTCTTGACATGCACAAGGCAGAAGAAGTTCATATTTTGCCCTTATAGTATGCCTAAAGAACATATGCAAGCAAAACAGAAAAACAGCATTCACGTGCCTTTAGAGATAAATAGCAAATCAATCAAAATTTGCTGTTTTCTTTGTTCCTCTGTTATTAGTATTGTGGACACTGCAAGATGGCGAAGCACAAAGTTAGGCACTTTCTGCAGTCTCATTTCTGTATAACAACCTTAAACTATCAGGAAGGGCAATTTGAGTATTCAGTCTGCTTTGAGACAATGATGTAACTGCTTTTGTGAAACTGAAACCTCTGACTGCTTACTCTTTGCCTGAATTCAGCTGACAGTTGCAAGCTCTGGACTGGAACTCCTTCCCAAGGTCCTGCTTCATGCGCCAGAAACTGGAGGGATGTGGAGTAGGTACTCCTTGATGAAGGGCTGCGGTATTTTCCTGTGTCTCTGAAAGAGAGGGAAGAGCTAATGGAGGAAAAACTGAACCAGGCTGTGTTCAGTAGGTGGTGTTCTGTCACTGCATCCCATGCATCGGACGTTTCTTCTTGGTTTTAAGAATGAAAAATGTAGCTAAGTCCTTTACGCTCCTTGGCAGAGGATATCCACAGTACTTTATGTCTGCACAGCCTAGCTCTTGCAGAGGTTCACAGGTAAGACTGGATCACAACCAAGGAGGTTTTGGGAGCCTGTGGGATGTAAGTCTTCAAAGCACTGACCTCATCTGCATGAGTGACAGCTGCCTGTGACCTACTACCCCAGCTTGAACCCCAGTAATGTGATCAGCATCACTACCATTTTACGAGGCAAGTAGCCACTCTCTGTGACGGCATGGGTCATGTATTTTTCCCTTTCCCCACATTATCAGGGCCTGCAGGTTCTGTGCACCAAGCAGACAAAACAAACAGACCCCTTCTTTCCCTCCCTCAAGGTCTCTGAGCACCAGGTTGGTTACTCCCCTCCTCACCAGCTTTAAAGGTCCCAGGCCAGCCTGATGGTGGTGACAGCCCCAGCACGGGAGAGGGAGGCACTACAGTACAGAGCAGAAAATCAGTATTATTACAAACTCTGCATTACATTACTTATAATTTGTGCTACATTCTATCAGTTTGTAGAGAACCAGTGCCATAAACATAAATTCTGTGCTATACTAACCATATATTCTCTTAATATAATTAAGTTTTAATTGTAACTACAATTTAATGCTGCCATTGCCAAGGATTTCAAAGAATATCTGTCTGTCCCCTCTGTGTTGGGTAGCACTTGTGACTTGTGTGTCTTGGGGTGACTTTATGCTGTTGTATGCGCTATCACCGCTCTATGCCCAGATATGATCCTGAGCCTTTCTGTGCCTTTAAAACTGGGTGCAAGAGAGAGAGAAAAAACTGAGCGAACTTTTCAAAACAGTTTGTGCTTCAAGGACACAGAGATTAGCTGCTGCTGCTGCTGCTGAGGAGCAAAGGAAGCACCATTTTCTGCTTCTCTCGGCTTTTCGGCTCTGTTTCTCCGAAGAGAAACTGAGAGTTAAGATTCTTTCTCAGATTCGGCCTTTCCCTTCTTCTCTTCTGGACTGTTTCAACATCAGAACACCAGAACTCACTGGGAAAATTTCCACCTTAGGCCCGGAGGGGGCCCAGGCTGACGCAGCTCCGAGGAGGAGGAGAGAGACCACACCCACAGACAGACTTTAAAATCTTCCCAGGTTTCTCTCCACAGGGACAGGTTTTATTATTTGGCATTATTATTCTTTTCCTGTGTGTTTGTTAAATAAATATTTTTTTCTTTCCATTCACTTTCCTCCAAGGAATATTTCTGTCCTGAACCTGGTGGGGGAGGGGTGGCTGTAACCTGCCTTCTAAGAGAGGATGTTCAAATTCGGACCTTCTCTGAATTTTGTCTCAAACTGGCACAGGTACCTTCTGTGTGTGTTTTCCAGAGAGAGGACAAGCCTAGTGAGAATTCGCAAATAACGATGAGGCTGTCTCTAAATATCCTGCCATTTTTTTCCATGCTTTGGCATATATAAAGTCAGTAAAAAAAGGAAAAAAAATTAATCAACACTGACAACCCAGAATATGAAACCCCTTTCCACATTCTTTCCATATGAAAACATCTTTATTACTTTCCATATGAAGATATATATGTATTTCCATTTGGAAGACAGCTTTCGAAAGGTTTGCAGAGCTCAGCTGCAAAATATATGCTTTGAAATGAAAGTCGGTATAAACCAACAGATCATTTTATATATTACATAGCTCTTGTATATAGTGCTGTACATGTTATAAGCATACTAGTGAGATGTTCTATTTTCAGGACACTGAACTGTGATTTTGTAGATCAAACAGCTAGTGGTTAATACTACAAATTTTTGAGGGGTTTGTATGTCAACATAATTGTTCTTAAATTTGAAACTATCTAATGAAAAAAATCTTCATTAATATATACTTTTGGCTATAATTTTGTAAACAGATCCATGCCCAAATCTAATATCTACAAGGCCTCCTTTTCCTCTCCCTCCTCAAAAATTCCCTCATTCATTTAAATATAAAGTCATACCCTGCAATAAGAATTTTCTATTGTAGTTAATATTACACTATGTATGAACTAATATACTATGCGATTTAAAAACACAATCACTAATATGCAGGAAATATTTCCTTCTAGTTTTATGCATAAAATAAATTTAGTTTAATAAATGTTCTTCTGACGTTCTTTTCTTTAAAGGTGGCAGGGGAAGATAAGGGACATATATTTCATTATTTACACTTTCTTACATGTATTTTTCACATAAAACTACCTTCTGAAAAAGTACAGGTGAAGAGGTGCCCTTTTACTGAATGAACTGAGGTCATCCACTGCCTTTGTCTGCACTACATCTTGAATAAATCACATCTTTCTTCTATATAATGCTGTGGAAGCTGCCTCCTTTGATTTTTAAGGTATTTGCCACTGATCCTTTCTAATTCATCCTAGAAGGCTGCTGAACAGTAGTTTTCTAAACTCTAGTTTTCACTGCTGAGAAGAGACAAGACAAACCTTCCTAGAAGTTTGGGACTGGCAAAAAGATCCTGAGAGTCCAAGCTTCCTTCCAGCACATCTTTGTTGAAATGAATGAACGGGTTTTGGGGAAGTGGAACGAGGGGAGGGAAAGGAACATTTCACAGTTTTTTGGCTGTCAGAATGATGAGTTCTGCATACTGAGATGAATATCCAAAAGCAACGTACCATAAAATGAACGTAGTAGCTCCAAAACATTTACATTCACAAGCCAATTGTCTCTTAGTTATCTCTTTCAGTTCATGACATATACCTCAGTGAGGGGGGCTTTTTCTACATACTAGGTCATATTTATCCATCAAGTTCAGTCCACAGACTTCAAAGGGACTGAAATAATGCAAGGTAAAAGTTAAGAAACTGAAACGAACAGCAAGCTAAAAGTTAAGAAAGTCCCCACACCCTACACTAAAAAGCTGTCGTGAAGACAAGACAGGGAAATTGCCTAAAAATGTGGGTGTGTATGTCTCAGTGCTATAATCCCACTTCTGGGAAACTCTATTTCATGCTGCATTACAATTTCCAGATGCATATAATTTTGATATTTTGAAATACATTATTATGCTTGTTTAAAAAAAGATTGCTTTATTTTATTTTATTTTATTTTATTTTATTTTATTTTATTTTATTTTATTTTATTTTATTTTATTTTATTTTATTTTATTTTATTCTGTTTTTAAAGTGAAAGAAGAATCTACCACTTCTGCTGGAGAATAATCAGAAAGGCACTGGTTATAGAAAATAAGCTTGATTTAAAAGAAAATATTAAAACGAACACTTTGTGTATTTGCAGACTGATTTGAGTTTTATTACTCCAGTTAAAATGTAATCAATGTATTTAGAATTAGTGGCTTCAAACATAATTGTAAAATTGAGGAATTTAAAAGTTAAAACTACAAAGTTATATATTCTGCAGTGCCTAGCCAAGTCTGGGTGTGGCCTTCTCTGAGTCAGAGAAATGTCCTGTTCATGCCTTGTACTAAATTGCCCTGCTCATGTGCTTTTAAACATAGTGGAGGGGGGGTTATTATTTTTTGCTTACCAGCCTATGATTCCTTGTTTGGTTTGTGAAGAAGTGCCACTCAGTGTTGGAACTGGTAATACTGAGTTTTGCGTGTGTTCCTCTCCCATTTAGGACAATTGGGAGAGGGACAATTAAGGACAGAAGCCAGGCTGGGACATGTCAGCTTCCCTGGAGGTCCTCCTGTTATCTCTGTCACTTGCAGTTGGTACAGGCTGCACATCTGTGAAACATCAGCTTTAATCAAAGTCCATCATGTCCAGAGACAGCATCCTCCAGAATGGAGAAATAAACTTGCCTGCTGCCAGCACCCTTTGTTTCTTCCATCTGGGTAGGACAGGATTCCCCAGGATTAGCCAACAATTATGTTCTCTGAACTGATCAATTCAGTCAATTTACTGTGCAAAGTAAATTGATCGTCCCAAACAAAGGGATCTGCCAGTGGGGAGGTACCTGAGAAAGCAGCATGCCTGTGTAAACAGTGCTGTCCTTGCCACAGTGTGGAGTGGCTCAGCACTTTATGGTGCCACTATGAATTCACAGATTAACTGACAGATTAACTCATCTCAGCATTTGGGATCCCCAGTTTCCAGCTGTGAGGATGATTAATGGGCTAACTACTGCTTCGGTCTTGGAAGTTATTTCCTCCATTTAACAGAGTCAAGAAGACAGAAAATTGCCCCCTCTGTAAATGCTAATCTCACCACTCCTTCAAACACCCAACACAGCAATTTATTCCAGGCAAAGTCTTAAAATTGGTATAGTACACATCAAATGCATACTAATTAGGAATTTCTTTTGAAGGCTCTATCACTTATTAAGGGTCTCCTTTTCCATATGTTCATCATGCCCCACTTCACCCTTTAATTACAAGACAGCACTTTCTACTAATTGCAAGAAGGTACATTGTACCCAGTATCTGTATTAACTACTACACCTTCTGAGATGTATTTTAGGGTCAGATAGAAAGCAGGCAGATAGACCCAAATTCTTAGGGGCATGGCCCTCATTTTAGGCATGTTCATTTTTATTACCACTGGCAAGGTTTCTAAAGGGAATGTCCCATGAAAAGTATATTTCTTTAGAAAAGCCAAATCTCATGTCCACAAGACATTGCACCCACACTGGTAATGAGGTCATGGTTTTCTCACTGCTGCTGAATAGGGTCTCACTACCAGCAATTTATTTCTTGGTATCTTCTAGTGGGAAGACACCAATAAATCTTAAAGTGGGCTATCTGCCATGGATCAGAGAGTTTGGTCTATCCAAACTGGTCTGTGTTGAATCAGACCATGATTATTTTTTTACCTTGTCTGATTCTTTACTGATTATATAATGGTTCTTTAAAGCCTAGCACTTTGCTACTGGTCTGTACTACTACTCATATCAGAACTGCAGTATGATGTAAAAGAAGCCAGGAAATAAAACCACCCAAACCAAGTCAGAGGCATATAAAAAATTTACACGTTTTTCTTGGTGAAAACATTAGAATATACTTTTTGTTTCCATGCACCAGGCAACTGCAATCATAACCTTGGTAAATAACTCATCTTTATGCCTATAATGGCATAAATGTAACTGGAAATGGATAAAGAAAGGGGAAAGTTCCAAAGCAAGTTTCACTTCTAGGGTATTTATTTTCACATGATCCTTGTAGGTAACTACAAGTTTGTTTAGTTTGCAACACACACAGCTTCTAAATCACCATTAAAGTGAATGCATTTTTAAGAAATGAGGCACACTTTGTAATGCAGATAAGAACAATTAAAAGCTCCAGATACTTGCTGAAATATATGCCTTAATCACTCTTCTATTCCTTAAAAGATGAACATGCTTATTTTGTGTTGACTTAAAAGAAAATGATCATTTCAGACTGTATGTAAGAATTATTATTTTTCTGAGGGAAAAAGAAACTCTAGTTCTCTTAGTCTCTCCTGTGCAAAGAAAGCAGACCTTGTTTGAAGTCAGGAGAAAATATTCATTCAAAGATTTAATATTTTTCCTTGGTTTTGTTGGAACTTTATTTCAATCAAGATTTTTCTGCCAGTACTAAGTGAAAAAAAATGAAATAGCCTTATCTTTTAAAAGGAACATTAAAGGAAGCACTATCTCATTTCCCTTCATATTTCAGCAATTTAAATAATTACATCAGACATTAAAACCAAAGTTAAAAACAGATGCTAGCACATATGTGTGTTGTCTGCCAGCAAGTTCCATGTTTGGGTTTGCTGACAACAAAAATTCACTAAGCAGACATACTTGCCAAATTTACAGTAGCTCTAAGAGATTTAACTAATTTGTACTTTAAAAATTCTGTGGTGTAAGACCAAGAACCCATTTCACGACATCCTAGGGATGACTTTCAACTTGGCATAACCTTTACCTTGAGGTGCACCAGCAACACTGTCAGAGGAGGCTTGCACTGGACTCCAGAGACCAGTGATTTGGGCTGGCAGCCAGTTTATCCTAACCTGTGCACCTGTCCACTACAAAAAAAGAATCCACACATCTTTAATTTACACAGCCCTTACAGAATGTCACATTAACAGAAATACTTATCTACATTTTTATGGGTAAGATTAAATATTTGCATCTGACCTGTGGACAGAGTGAGATCACGGTCAAACAGAGACCTCTCTCATCCCGGCAGCAGTCTCGGTCCAAGCCTTTTGAAGCAACAACTATACCCATTCTGTAATAGCTCACCTAGATTTCTTCTGGGCAGTGGAGGTTTTTACAGGACATTAACTTTAGAAGGAAGCTGGAAAGCTATTTTTTCTATCTGTTGAAATATCCCTTGCTGACATTTCCAGAATAAAAGAGTTTGATTTCAAAAAGTTTCTTTTAATTTAACACACAGTCTTGGAAATAATTGTGAAAAGTAATGAAATTATTTCACATTCCTCTGAACAGTTTGCAGGTTTTTTTGTAACCAAACCAAATAATCTACTAAGTCTACATAGCACTGAACTTCTATTTTTAGCACTCAAGTCCTTATAAACACATTGTGATGTCAGGAACATATTTCAAACTGTGTTAAAAGCCTAAAACAACAACAACAACAACAAACCCAAATAAATAAACATACAAAATCTAAGAAAAACCACCCCAAATTAAAAAGACATTTTACCTGGACTAGTCACTGAACAAAAATAGTCCTTCACTTGAGAAGCAGGTACTTAAAAATAGCTTACAAATGAAGAGGAGAAATGAGGAGCTCCTTTAATGTATTTCTATATATCTGCACACACATATATATGTACATATTTATGTTTACATATGTCTCTATATATTTGAATATATGTATATTTATCCCATATATATGCATAGATATAGATATTTATTTATAAATAATGTTATGACTTAACATCTTGCATTTGAGAAGGGAGCATATAGCACAGCAATTTTTGAGCAATGAATCTTGAAAATGCTGCATTTTTTTTTTTTGAAGTTTAATCATGTTTCAAAGGATTAAAGCATTTTTTACTTGTAGAAAACCCAACCAACATGTATCTCTAGGCTGGCACTTCGTACAATATGTCATGTCTGTGTCTGTTATTTTTGGGATGGGCCGACATTTTCAACCTCAAAAAAATAGTTATTTAAATTGGGAACTGACACACCCATGCAGTCCTGCAAGTGTCAAGGTTATCAAGAAGAAATGTAATTAAGTTGTCTGTGCCAGGTGGAGGTTTGGCCATTCACTCAGTGCTCATCTTCCTTCATTAGCTATTACCTTTGTTGTCTTTAGGTGCTTCATTTTCATCTGGAGCACCATGTTGATTAACCTACAGCTCTTACTCCATTTAATAAAGAACACTACACCCTTCTGTTCTCAACTTAGGCATCTCAAAAGCATTCTTAAAATATAAAATCCTCTGTCAGCTGAGCTGAACAACATGGTAACAATGCTATTTTTCTTTCTAACACAAGATCAAAACTCCAGACAAGGTGGTGTATATCTTGGATATTCAGATTCAAGAATGGGGATCCACTGAACCCTGAGATCTCTCATTGCTGATTTTATAGTGTAAAATTGCTTTGAAAGGAAGCATCCAGTTACATGGCGGTATTTAACTGCTGTCCTAAGTTCATGTAATACTGAGTGCTTTGTTACAGTGTGGGGGATTTTCCCCTGATATACTGTCATTTATTTTAATACAGAAAATGAGCATGGAGCAAAGGCTCAGACCTGCAGAGACATCAGAAATACCAAAGAATTGTCAACCCAGCCCTCTTTAGCCTAGCTTTTAAATTTACAGGGAGGAATTAATACTTGCTTTCTTTTCCCTCCTTAAATTTTAAATGTCCTGCACAGATCTAAGAGAGGGTCTAACCTCAGGTTAGTAGCATTCGCTGAGCAATTTCCTCCTGCTTTCCTTTTCCCCTTCCCTGGCTCCATAAAAACATTATATTCATAGTGCAAAAGTGCCAAACCAATACCTACCACCAATGCATGAGAAGGCTCTTAATGTGTATGTGGGCTCCAAAATGCTGTGTTGGTCTGGCCTGGGAGGATATGCAATGCCCTTATATTCACTGCAAGAACTTCTGCTCCTGACCAATTCTCAGATACAATAATAATTTTTCCTCACAAACTGCAAGAACTGCAGTCATTGAGTTGCTGTCTCCCAAAAGGGCTGCAAGCAGACCTAAATCTGGATCCTTTCTCTTATCTAAGATGGGGTATCTTATTTCATCACCAGAAGAATCACCTGAATCCTCCCTCTGAAGATTCTATGAGTACTGGAGAAAATCCTTGGGCAGCCACTGAAACTGAAATCACCAAAAAAAGAAAGTTTTAAATCACCAAAGCAGCCAAGTAGAAAAAAAAGTAATCATGACAGAAGAACTGGGCATGTTTCCTATGGTAAAATTCCCAATTGATGAAATGTAAAACTTCTCACTTGAATTAGTGCAAGAGCATTTTGAGGGCAATAGTCTGAAGAAATAAAGCATTTTTAATTGGAGTAACAGAAGGGAGAAGGGAGCACTTCTCACTGTGCTAATTGGAAAAGCAAACTCACTGATTTTCCACACTGAATTGGTCGAGAGCTTTCTTTCATGCTTTAGTTCATTTGAACATGGTGCTTCTGTGGCTACACTGCATTGCACACAGATGGTATGCTTTTGTTAAAGTGACAACAGCATTGCTTACTTGTCAGCCTGGATAACTTCAGATAACATGAAGAAACTGCTTCCATTATGCTTAATGGAAATTTCATTCATTTTTTCCCTTCATCCTTTCCCTTTATCTGACTTTTGTTAGAGTCTTAATATTCCTCTCATTCACAGGAATGCCCTGGGCACAGAAAAGCTGCCTCAGACAAACAGCACATCACCTTTCCTTTCCTGGTGTGCAGCCCCCTGTGAAAGCTCCTGTGAGTCTTCGGGGGATGTCTGAAAAATATGAGAAAAAAGCAGGTGAGGAGAAGGGAATGACAGAAACCTGTGTACATACAAAGTGCTACTCATTAAAGTGAGTCACCAGTGAATATGGCCCCTACACAAGGATGAAAGCACAGAGAATTAATGACAATCACCTCAGCAACGACAGAGAAGCAACAAGTCACCTTACTGCACTGGCCTTGATCTTGCCTTGATCTTGCAGCACACATGAAGCATAAGCGCACCCTACACGAAGCAGCCTTGCCCTGGACCTTGTGGCTGATATGTGTGGGTACAATTATGTTGAACCCTGGATTTCGTTATCCACAAGGCGGGGTGATAAGAGTCGAGCCCCCGTATGTGCTTTCTTACTCTCAAGATGAGAGAAACTGAATCAGGGTAGGAAAAGGAGGCTGGGCTCTGGAAAGGATGCCCTGTGAGCTTGCACATCTTCCAGCTGGACATCAGTTAAATGATGGGGTGATGCACACAGTCTAGATCATCTCATGTGACCAGGTTGCAGGAGCAGGCTAAAAGTTGCTTTTACCACCACTGGTGAAATGGACAATTTTGCACTTGGAGATTAACAACCCTTCGATGTTTTGGCCATGTTTATCCAAATGCCTGCTCATTAACTAATTCAGTGGGAAGATCTACAATGAGACATTGCCAGGTCTGCCATGGCCTCAGAAAAATGGTTAAGGAAAAGCACCTTAACAAACGGCACATGATCTTTCTGTCGCAGAGTGTGCAGTTGTCCATGAAATTGCTGTGATGTACTGAGGATTCATGTCAAAAAAATGTGAGAGTGCCATTTTCACGCCTGTTCCTCTCTTGCATTTTTACCTTTTCCCACTGAGCTTGTTCCAGCTACTGCTGGTACTCCAAGGTTCAGTATAAAGGCATGGTTTTTCAGTTCATTGTCCTGGGCACCAGCAGGTTCAAGAGCAATTCACAACCTGAACATGAAACCTCCTGTCTCCTGCTACTCTTCCTTTGACAGCTAAGTAGGAAAGAGTGGTTACCCATGGATGGGAAATGAATGGGTGTTGCCATCTCACCCATCCTCTGAGCTGGCAAGACATGGAAGCATGACCCATCTTAAGCTTTTGTGCAAACTTTGAGTTCCCATTATCAGATACATGTTTCAGGACTAATGGACAAACAATTTAAGTTAAAAGATCATTCAGGATGGTCTGGTATGCAACTTCTGGATAAATCTGGCATGAAAAGAGGTTGACAATTTAATCTGCCTTTGTGCTTTCTTTCGTTTTGAACCCAGTCTTAAATCCATTATGGACCATTTCCTCTCGCAGAATAGCTGAACATTCCCAGTTTCCTGTGACCCATCCCTTCTCTCATCACTATACCAATAAATGCCCATCATCTGATTAGGTGTTTCCCAGCCTATGCTACCAGAAATAGTGATATTTATAATAACTGGAGACTTTGAGTTAAAAGATTAGTGGAAACAAATCTTAATGAAATATATCAACAGAATTTTGAACATAAATTTCATCTTACACATAGGAACTGGAACTGCTTTAATGGAGGAAAGTATAATTATTTTGGATAGTTAAGACTTAGCAGTCCACAGAGCACCAGGGCAATAGGGTCTTCACCACGACTGTGTCTGAGTGTCGGTTCAGCTCTTTAGCCTTGAAGACAGGACAAAGTAATTTTTCAAAATCACACTGAAAACATGGACAAAATTTGCTCTTCTCTCTGTACATAAGAAGAAAATACTACTTCAATTTCTATTTGAAACTTCAGAAACAGGCTTAATCTCACTCTGCACCCAGAGCTTGTCTCTGATGAAAAACAATTTGCTGCCTCCAGAGCCAGGAATGTGTGGGAGGATGTAGCTCTCCTTGTGGACTTTCAAGGGTGAATCCAGGCTAGGAAGAGTATTAATTCTAAAGAAAAGTAATAGGAAAGTAAATACAAAAATGAACATAGACTTGCCTCTGAACCCTAACGTCTTTATCCTTGGGGATTTTGATTCCATTACAAATATTAGCAAAGATCAAGGGCATTTTATTTTAAGGGCAAGTCTAATTGGAAAGAAGTTAATTCAACAAAAGTGGGGATCAGCTAAAGAATTTAAAATTGATGTGAGGTATGCAGTGGAAGTGTCAGATCCTTTATGATTCTTCTCACACTTGACTCGAACTTTCAAGGGACCTCTTGTATCTTTTAAACCCGAATCCACTCTTTCCCCTTATCCTCCTAAGTCCTTCTGGCCCTTCCTCAGGACATTTTGCCTTTGATATTCTTGCAGAATTTCTTCTCCCCTTCTTAGCATGTTTTCTTTTGGAGGCACAAGATGCTCTCTATTATCTATCTAGACCACCAAGAAAAGATGGACAGTATCCTCCCTGCTGGTTATTTAAGCTGCCCCCTTCTGCAGTTTACTTTGTCTACTTTAACTGCCTCTGCCAGTAGGGAAGACTCAGACAGATGGCAAATACTAGCTTTTTAAAAAGGAATATATGTGTGTGGCAAACCAGATCTTACCTCAGAGTCACAGAGTGACACCCAAGGAGATGTTCTTAAGAAAATCCTCATCAATGAAAATTAAATGTCGAGTGTTTACTCATTTTCTAGAATTAAGATTTTTTTTTCATTTATGTTCTTCTTCATTGGCTGTTGAACTGATGCATATCAAGTGAGGAAAGAAACAAAAAAGACAATTTGGCCATGCAGATGAAGAAGACAATGGGCAAGACAGGGACATGACATTTTTCCAATTTCTTTCTTACCTGGTTGTCTAGAGAGAGAAAGCTCATGTTTTCTCAGGTTAAGAGGCATGTACTCCTATCTGCACCTGTGCATCTGTGTCTTCCTTCCTAACATCCTTTCAGTGGAATTGCAGAGTGCATTGTTTGAAGCTATTATATTCCTACAAGACTTACGAGAAAACCTTATGAAGTTCTACTAGGCCAAGGGCAGAGTCATGCCCCTGAGTCAAGGCAATCCCAAGCACAAATTACAGGCTGAGAGGAGAATGGATTGAGAGCAGTCCTGAGAAGAAGGACTTGGAAATGTTGGTGGATGAGAAGCTCAACACGTGTGCTCCCAGATTAGAAAGCCTCTGTCCTTGCCTGCAGCCAAAGAAGTGTGACCGAAGCAGGTTGAGGGAAGCGATTCTGCCCTTCTGCTTCTCATTCATGAAACCCCACTGGGTCTGTTCCTGGGGCACCCAGAATAAGAAGGACATCAACTTGTTGGATCGGGTCCAGAGCAGGTTATGAGGGCTGGAGCAGCTCTCCTATGAGGAAAGGCTGACAGGGGTTGTTCAGCCTGGAGAAGAGAAGGTTCTGGGGAGACCTCAGAGCAGCTTCCAGTAACTAACGGTGCTATAAGAGAGCTGGAGAGGGACTTTCAACGAGGGCATGGAGTGATAGGATAAGGGGGCATGTTCTCAAACTGAAAGAGGGCAGGGTTATATCAGATGTTAGAAAGAATTTCTTCTTCTCGGTGAGGGTGGTGAGACACTGGCACAGGTTGCTCAGAAAAGCTGTGGATGCCCCATCCCTGGAAGTGTTCAAGGCCAAGTTGGACAAGGCTTTAAGCAACCGAGTCTAATGGAAAGGGTCCCTGTCCATGGTATGCAGGTCATACTGGGTGATCTTTAGGGGGTCTTCTAACCCAGACTGTTCTATGATTCTGTAAAACACAGTGTTACCTTGCTGTGACTCTGCTCCCAGGTGGCCTCTGGTGAATCCCACTGGCCACTTTGTCTAACTGCACAGCAGCTTTTGCTTTCATGATAAACAGATGGTTTGATGAGCAAGGTCCTGCAAACATATCTACCAAAGCACAGTCTGCATACAGGATGGGTACCAGCTCTGCCTCTCCTTGCTGAGAGAAAATACCTGCATGCTCTGTCGTTAAAATCAATAATATAAAGGCAGTTTGATGTTGTTGCCTCAATAAAAAGCTCCATAATACTGAAACCATTTAGGGGTTATTTTGGGTACACAGAGATTTTACCATTACATTAACAGTTCCTGTAATTGTGTTAGAAGCAATACAAAATTGCAAGATATAACAGAATATCTGCTGTATAAAAACTGAAAGGAGTTACATCATAAGTAATGAGTTGGAAATGGAGCTGGTTACAGAAATTTACAATCTCTAAAGGTACAGCATCTGTAAAATGGAGGACCTAAACTACATTTCTATATACTGCCTGGACTTGGTTAATCAAAAAGATTAATGTGAAATAAAGACACTTTAAAGAAAAGCATGTAAGCTACAACCAAAAAAAATCACAAATTGTATATTTAATTTCATCATTACATTTTCAAGTAAGAGTGAAATGTTTCAAAATCATCTGTATAATGAGAAATAATTAAGAGAAGCAAAGAATTTCTGTCTTATTCAGAAGCCATTTTTATTCGGAGGTCAATTTTATCAAACGTGGCAGAACCTGATAGGTTGTGAACACATGACAGTCTTTCATTTATCAGCTCACCCCTAAAACTTCAGCTTACAGAAAAAAAAGCAAGAAGATACCACTTGAAAATGGAAATAATAATTTCTAAAACAAAAGCATTTGCATGGTAAGCCAAAATGTTAATATTGGTAGTAGAAGAACTTCTGGCTGGCTTAATGGTATAGAAATTCATGGTCAAAATGAATTTTTTTTTAACTGATAAAGACACTATAATCTTTGTCTTCTGACATGTTTATGATAAGGACTAAAGAATGAGGAACACGGCTCTGAAATTTCACTTCATAGATGTAACATTTATTTTGACACAACAAAAAATTTCCAAAACGTAAGCCCATGTTTACAGCTGTGCTTAAGACAGCTTGCACACAATACACAGAGTTCTTAGGAACATGCTTAAATTTAATCATCCAAATCAAAATTATGGGCATTCTTTATATCCCTGATGTTTGTATTTGTTCAGGCATCTTATCAAAGAAGTGACAAGTAAACATCTCTGGGAACCAAATTTCATTCTAATGACCCTACATATTGCTGGGTTAAACTGGATGGAACAAGGGCCAACTTTTTTTTTTTAAATACATTAGTTGACCTCCAATCCTCTCTCAAATTAATACAAAAAATTTCTTGCAAATTTAGTGATATGTGGAAGCCACACACCTGAGTCTTTTCTGTTGCCGCTTCTTCCCAAGAACAAACTCCAGTAGAACACTGCAAAACATGAATCAGTTGTGGTGGAAGGCTGTTATTTTGAATTTTTATATGATGTGAACCAGTGATGGGATTAACTTTAGATATAGTACAGCAAACAGTCTTATATTCACCCTTTTTTAGACAGTTCATATGCTTAAAGTTTAAATTTTCTGCAATGTGCTTCAAATCTTTGAAATACTTGTGACAAGAGCTTAGTAGCATAGGCAGTCACTTCACTAGCAAGATGTAAAGCATCTACTGTGTCTGAGAGGACTAACAGACTTGAGACAGTGAATCAAAATCAGGATGCTAAAGCTATTGCTGCCTTCCTTGTTTAATCCATCTTTCAAACAGATGGCTGGCCAGCTCAGAATGAACTGATCTACTCACGGATCCCAGCTTGTTGGTTTTCATTTTAGCCCACTAATACGAACAAATTCAGCTTTTGTTTCTTTCTTAAGAAACCATGATGAAATTAGTGTCAATTCAGGAGCTGACTCATGAATGGACTGGATTATTTTGTCATCTGGAGGACTACTATGTCATTGAGAGATAAAGAAAATACCTGAGAGATATAACTAATCCGCTGCTTAAGTGTCACTGGTTTCACTGACTCCTGTATCCCCTTTTGCAAGCAACTCATTTGCCTGAGAATCTCAGTCTGAATTTTGTTGTTCTTTTTATATCACAGTTTTCACAGCATTTCCCTGCAAGAGATACCTAAAAGTGCTGTTCAACAGAACACTTTGAATAATACTTAATGTCTTTAATGTCTTAATGTCTTTAACATGTGTTTTAATAATTTACCATGTTCCTGCCTATTCATTCAAGGTTTGTCTAATTCACTTAATACCACAACATTTAACAGGTTTACCAGATGTTTAGACAGACTACCTAATGCAACACCCAGAAGGATTTTTAATAGCTCCCACTCTGCCACACTTTGAAATGCCACACCTTGGCACCGAAAAACAACAAATAAGAGACAACTGAGCCTTGCATGTATGCCTTTGGTTCCTCTTCTCCCACTCCCACACTGACACTGGGTCAAAGTAATCTGCCAAGTGTAGCTGCTTACAGCATAAAAAGAAACACTGGGACAACCTCACACAATTTGGGGGTTTCCTTCATTTCCATATGGCAACAATAAACAAGTCTTTTTCTTCAGGCTTGCTTGCCTGAGTGCCTTCCCTTCTTTCTTCCCATCTTCCCCTGTCTTCACACTCATTTCTTCTGCTGTTGCAGAATGGTAGGAGTTGCCCCGCTTTGCTCTTTGTAGCTCAAGGAATATGAAGACCATCTCAGGTTTGACCTGGGAAGATGCAATAGATGTGAAATCACAAAACCCTTCAGATATTTTTATGGTAACAGACAGGTGAATTTAATTGTTTCTCAAAGCCAGGACAACATGGAAAACTACAATTCTGTATGACTGAATTATACTATGTCTTGGTCCATCATTATTTTTAGATGGTAAAATAAAAGGAACAGAGGCAAACTACATGTTGGGATCACTTGGGTTGTGTACATTTTTCAGCAACAATTTCTAGCACCACGTTATGAAATACCTGACGCCTGAGGTGATGAGCTATTTTGTCCAGAAGCCTGAAACATCATTTAGTGTTAAAGAAACTAATTTGAGAAGGGGTGATCAGATCAGTGTCCAGAAAGGGACAAAAAAATCCCACCTGAAAATCCAGAGCACATTTTAAGAAATAAAATTTAATAAAAGGAGGGAGGTAATTTTCAGTGTTTTAGCTAAGCTTTGTGAGAAATCCAGTAACATTCACGTCAGCTGGGATGATGGCAGAGCTGCAGAGCTGAGAACTCCTGTTAGGATCAGATGATGGAGCAGGTATAATTTGGTGAGGCGTTCTTCGCATAACAATGAGAACTGGTATTCTATGCCCTTAAGAAAGGTGTCAGAGAAATCTGGAAGATACTGGAGTGTACAGATCCTAAATCAGAACCTTTTTAATTAATTTCCTTAACGTTCTCACTTCTGGAGTTTTTTTCCTATTGTATTGGTGTTTTTTAAACCTACCATTTATAAGGCACGTAACACCACAATGTGAAAGAACTCTACTATTGCAAAAGGATGAAGTTGCAGCTAACATATATCTCCCTCACTTGATCAGAATAATTCAGACCCCTAGAAATCTGCCACTACCAGGGTAGCTCCCACCCCTTCTTCTTGTCTTACAGCTAGAACTTGGATTGTACACATCAAAGCGATGAGAAGTCAATTGAGTATTTTCAGCCATTGCAAAGCTCAGACAGCCTCTTTTTATTTTTTTCTGATTTTCATCTGTTTCTTCATAAAACTGACAACACTTTCTCTACTTGCATAGAGTTTAAGTATCAAGTATATTTGATGAAGGGGCCTGAGTAAACTGCAAAATAGCAAATTCCTAGAACCATCAATAAAAAAATGTTTGCTTTGTCACTACTTAGAGAGAAGACAGGCCTGGCTCTTTCAAATTTTGTCATAAAGTGTTTCAGTGACTAGTTAACTGTGAATCTTTTGATCTCTTGATTTTGACAGACAGTGACTCTGTCATCATATCAAAGCACTTCCTATTACAGCAAACGGAGAAGCGCAGCTCTCTGGAGATATCCTTAGAGCAAAATGTATATGCATACACAAGGAAGATGGAGAAAAAAGGAGGGATCTATAGCATCTAGCCTATTTAAGGATTTTCTATACTAGAAATACAATTGTGTCATGGCACCCACCCACTTACAATACAGTTTCATTGTAGAGTGCAGCTGGTAACCCTAACCTTTAAGCCTTGCTGTAGAACATAGTTATGGACCCATCAACACTACAGAAAAGGACCAGATTGTATTTGGGTCAGGGGATAACTATGTTGTAACTCCACCCCTTGTTACAGCCGTGATTTTGCCACAGACAAGGCCTTCTAAAGCCCAGTTTTGTATTACATGTCTTGTTCACTACTAATAATTGCTGCTGCTGCTGCTGTCCTTGGAGGGAAACCCCCTGCTGTGACCCTTTCTTTTTGTAAACCAATCCCTTTAGCAGCAATATTAGTAGTTCTGGGAAACCCTAGTGCAGACTGTTGAAGCTGTTTTACTGCATATAAGTAAACAGCAATTTTTTACATAGCAAATTTCTAACTTTGTTCATGAAAATGAAGACCAAATCTGCAAAGGAGAGTTGTTGCTATCAGAAACTGTCTAATTCTGTGCTCTTCCTGTGAAGTAGAAGTCAAGGCCATTAAAGAGCCTCCTTTCAGCTTTTGCTACAGACATAAACTTGGTAACAGCATATGGAGGTGTGCACCCTTCAGATTGTTACCTTAACCTCATTATCTGTGTTAGCTGATAAGCAAGAGACAAGAATTCTTTATATGCTTCTTACAAAACTATTGGACTGATTTTTAGAGGGTGAGGGATGGTTATGTGTTTGCATTTTGGAGGTGAGCAGGTGACAAACTCATGTAAATTCCCGCCTTTATTCCAAAAGCTCAGGAGGGACATGGGAAAATGTCCTATGAGCTACAGTGGGTCCACCTTTCCTCTGCTCGCCTACAAATGGATGGGTAACGCTTCCTGCTTCTGCTACTCTATTGATGCAGTACAGGGCTGCTATGGAGAGGCTAATCCATCCAACCCTACTGGATGCTCTCCAGTAGATGATCAGGAAGCCTGCAAGGAGCATTTTTAGTGAAACACGCTGGAAGGCCACAGTTGCAGCAGTGCCTTGTACCTCCAGCTACCAAACACCACCTACCCTGTTGTCCATAGGGTGCTCAGAGGAGGGCTTATGGCTCTGGTCCGCAGCTGTCCCTTAGACACCCTACCAGACAATCAGCCAGGTTTGATGATTTTCATATAGATAATCTTCCTTCTGAACTATCTTCTCAAAGAGCAAACTGTTAGCCACTCCATGTACTTATGTCCCAAACCCAGCCATGCCAAGGACGGATGAATTGACTGTGCTCAGGTGTCGTGCTTTGACATTGGTTAAAACACTAGGCATGAAAATCGTTCACTTACTCTCCTCTGCTATAGCTGAGTAGGAGGGGAAAAAAACAAAGGGCTCATGAGTTAAGGATTGGGAGAAAACATTTTAAGGGCAAAATAGGTTCCAATTTAAAGGTATAAAGTAAATTTATTATTAACCGAGTCAGAGGAGGATAATGAGAAGTAAAATAAGTCTTTCTAACACCTTTTTCCCCCCAGCCCCTCCCTCCTTCCCACCAACAGCGCAGGGAGACAGGGCATGAGGGGTTTCATTCAGTTTGTTATCCGAGATCTTTTTTCAGTTTGCGCAGGGAGAGGAGTCTTTTTTTTTTTTGCTCTGCCATGAGTCCCTCCCTCAAGCAAAACAGTTTTCCCAGAACTGCTGTGACATGGGTCAGTGGTCCAGAGGGTGCAGTCTTTTAAGGATAGGCTGCTCTAGTCTGGAAGCAAGGGCTTTCTCTTTCTATCTCTGGAAGCAGGGGCCCTCTCTCTCTCTTCGGGTCTCCCACTGGATTACAGCTTTTTCTGGCCTCCACTCGCTCCGGTGTGGGCATCTTTTTCACGGGCTGCAAGTGGATTTCTGCACTCCCCATGGACTTCAAGGATTACAGGGGGAAAGTTTGTTTTACTATAGTCTTCATCACAGCTTGCAGAAGAATTTTGATTCTGACATTTGGACCACCTCCACCCCCTCTTTCTTTTCACTGACCTTGATGTCACCATGTTGTCTTCTCCACATGTTCTGATTTTCTCCTCTTTCTCCAACTAGAAGAAAAATTGTTGCTTGTAGGTATCACTGTCAAGAAGTTTCACTAATTTTAAGATTTTTGCAGCATCTCGCAGTGCCAAGAAGTTGATCTTGTTCTGCACTGGGGAATCACTCGCCGTGTTTCTGCTGCTGGCCTCGTGGCCCTCGCCACCACCATGTGGGCAGTCGCGGCCACTGCGGCGCTGGCGCTATTTAATGTCTCTCTTCATATGGGGCACCAAGACGGAGAAGCCACCACTGCTGCCCCTGCCCCTCTGCCTGGGGAGCAGCTGGCTAGGGCCGGCCAGGCAGGCAAAGTTCGCTGCAGGCCATGCCAAAATGGCAGCGGTGGCGGCTGCACATCACTCCCCAAAGTGCTGGGATGGCTCCTGGCAGCGGTGGTTCGCCACCCCAGGAAAAACCGGCTGCTCGCTGTTCTGATTTCCTTCTTAAATATGTCATCACAGAGGCAGTTACCAGCCTCTCTAACTGGGCCAGCAGCATGTCCATCTTCAGAGCTATCAGAGACTGGCTCTACCAAACATGGCAGAAGCTTCCAGCAGCTTCTCACAGAAGCCACTTCTGTGGCCTTCCCCTGCTACTAAAAACTAGGCTGTGCCCAAATCAGCACATCAGGGCAAAGCAGACAGGACTAGCTGAAGCACATTTGCTTTGAAATCTTTGCAATGGCAACTGAAAGGAGGACACATCCTTTAGAGCACAGCACAACTTTCTGAAGAAGAGTTATGTGGAGAGCAGGAAGGCAGAGGAATGACTGCAGAGTGCCAGCCCCTCATTCTTGTGGAATTTCAGCCTCTGTTAGTTGCTGTCTTAGCTGTCTTCCCTGCTTTCATCTGCAGGATGGTGATACAGAGCCTCAGGCTGGAACCATGTCCTACCCATCTACACCCTCCTCCAAATTTATGCATCAATTCTGGGTTGCAACATTATCCTAGTAAAGCCAGTCACAGCGATGGTAGAGCCTGAGGGGATACACAGCTCTGCCTGTAGCTACAGTCATGCAATTTTCAGGGAATTACTGCTGTCTGACCCAGTGCTGATTGACTTCTCACAACTCCTTCTGCCAGAAAGCCAGGCAAGGATGGAAGAGCATGTTTCAGAAGTTAGTTGTCCGTCTTAATTCATCACAGTTCTCATTAGTAAAGTTTCCTTTCCCACTTCTTTTTTGCCCTTTTACAATTTCTTGCTGAAGTTTAAAGGCTCTCCCTGCAAAATAGTGAAACAGCATATTGAATTCCAATATTGAAACTTCTCCTTGTAAAAAAAAAATAAAACCAGTCCTGATATAATTTATTAATTTCTTTTGTTCAGGAAAGCAAATGCACCTTCTGCCAAAGGCAAAAAGTAGAATGAATAATTCTAAAATATTCAACATATATAACCAGCTTGGCTTCTCAGCTAGAGTTTCTGTTCTTCTAATTTTCTTCCAAACAGCAAAATATTCTTTGTCACAATCTCTCTCCTCATAGTTTTCTCTTCTCAAACATGGCTAAAGAACAACCCGCAAAGAAGTGTTTTGGGAACTTCAGCTGTCTTTAGCCAGCATACTAGGTCAATTTTGATTTTACTGAGTACAAAGCAGTTTCACTGGTGAAAAATCATCTTCTCCCACAGTGAAAAAAGAGCAGACATCCACATTTAACTTTTCTTTTTTGTTGTTCAAGCAGTATAAAAATTTAAATTTGCCATTCTGCAATAAGCATTGTCAGGCAACTCTAATTAACACTTACTTGAGATAGCCACTGTCCTCACTGAATGGGCATTGAATTTATCTGTACAGGAGCTACAGATTTCCACTGTGCATCTCAAACAGCACCAGTTTTAGCAGAAAATAACCAGAACTGGTTATTTTTGATGGGCAGAAAGTTCACTGGGCAGTTTCTCTTTGGTTTTGTTTCTTTGATTGTCTGGTTTTAGGTTGGGGGGTGTTAGTAACTACTATGCAGAAAGAAAACAAACGTAAGGGTGATGTTTAACATTTCCCTTCTGTGCCAATACCAGGACTTCCTCCTTCTTTGAATCTCCTGACTGTCAAAAAACTAGATGTTGACGGAGATAACTGTGTATCTTTGTGAAGAATGCAGAAAGGAACCTGCACCTCCTGAAGACAGCCCAAGTGAGACTGGAGGAAATGAGAGGAGGCAGAGGAACAACTAAATGTCTGAAGGGCATCATCTGCCTCTCTCTCTGAAGGTCTAGAAAATGCATCTCTTTATGTACGTTCTCTCAGTCCAACTCTAACTGGTTGAACCAGGAGCTTCAGGGTTTGATACTGTCACTTATTAAAGGACTCAATCCCCTGAGCTTCTACCAAAAAGCAGGTTTTCACAAGATGCTCCTGCAAAGAGGGCGTGCTGGAATGGTTTTCTAGCCTCAAATATGTCTTATGTCTCCAATAACCAACCCTTGGTTCTGTTTTCACTCAGCTCTTTTCCATATTTACAGATCAGTCAACAACAAGTTACATCTCTTTTATCTCAGTAATATCCAAGGAGTATTCACACAGAAAATCCAATACAACAAAAACAAAAGCACTGCTCTCAGTATCTGAAGCTGAAAACAGGGAAAACTCAAACATACTCAACATGCCCTAAATTACCAGCTGTGAGTGATGGTAAAATTTTCCACGTTCTGATCTTTCTCTTCCTGATAAAGGCATCAATTGACAGAAAATTCTTATTCCATTTTGTTCCTATTGCAGATGTCCTACAATGTCAGTGTTCCTGAAGCCATATTGACAAAAGCCCTGTAAATCCTGAAAGCCTACAATTTCACCAAAGGCATCTTATGGAAGGGGTTCCACAAAGACAAAATTCATCCTCTAGCAAATTCAGCAGAGACAGTTGCAAATGCTGAAAACCGCTTCTTATGCCCAGTGATTGAAATCAGATTAATGCCACAGCATGAGTCAGTATTGGGAAGCAAAAACACATTGCACCCATGAAACACCCTAAAATAAACAAATATAGCAACAAACACTATAAATACTTTTTCCCGCCCAGGTGAAATCAAAAAACAGTATCTAATAATACCTACATTTGGCAAGGGTGTGTGGTGCTGATCATTCAGCAAAAGAGAAGTGCTTCAGAGATTAATCTCTCACAGACTTTTGTTCTACAGGAAAAAAAAAACAAACCAGAGGGACATTGTAGGACAGTCGTGAGACTTTGTCAACTCATTATTCAGATTCATCCCCATATAAATACCACCTGCAACTCTCTACCAGCTAGTTATGATTCATTACTTCTAGGTAAAAATGCCACAATTATTTCTTACTATGGATGACCATGGTAGGTACCCAGAAACTACTACTTACGGATAAGCCATCACCTTTAATAAAAAAAAAGAAGAAAAATATATATCACTAGGGCTTTATGCACGGGATTGTTTTCCAATGCAATACCATTTTAACACCCTTTGTAAGCCCTACTCTTCCTCTTCATAACTCAGTTATGATTCTTCATCCTTCCCTGAACTGCCTCAAAAGTATGACAGTCAGTCAGAATAGTGCTGTTGATAATCACCAGTAAAAAAGCTTCCCTTGTTAAGCCATGCCCTCAGCCTCTCTCTGTGTTGCACACATTAGAGTGGGATATGTCTGTTGTGGCAAAAAAAAAAAAGAGAAAGTGAATATTTCCATATTACAGAATATTCTGAGTTGAAAGGGACCCAGAAGGATCATCAAGTCCAACTCTTTAGTGAATGGTCCCTACAGGGATCACTGACATTATTAGCACCGTGCTCTAACCAACTGAGCTGTCCTCGGTTGCAATATAGATGTTTTTAAGTATTCTATTACCACCAGCTGTGGGCCCTTAGCTGTTATCACCTGCTAATGGCCCACCCCGGATGACAGACAATGGGCCATCAAGGACCCACCACATGACTCATAAACTTACCTCATCCCATTGTGGGATGCTCTGCCCAGAAGAGAGGAGCCAGGTGTTCCCACCTGGATATAACCTGGCCTTGGAAGTGCCTGAGCGAGCCCTATCTACTGAGTTACCAGAGGGCAAGAGCTACCACTGGACCTTCAGCTGGAGACCAG
>VZTD01001564.1:0-16679 GCA_013397725.1 Rhagologus leucostigma
CTGTCTTTCAAACTAAGACAGGTAAGCAGCCTTAGGGAAATCAACTTTTCCTGATTTTCATCCCCCTCCGTCAAAAAATTAAAAGGCTCTTGAAGCTTCTGATCCTGTTAATGAGAGCACTGCTGGGAATTTAAGTTCACCATTGGCTTTACTAGAGCTAGTCCTGAAAGTAAATTTGCTTAGGTGTATTAGTGTTTGTGTGAACTGCCATGCAGGGGGAGAGGCCTTCCCAAGTATTTTGATAGATTGGAAAGGGCCCATAAATGCACCTTTAAGCCATTTAGAAGCTTGTAATCTTTCTTTAGTGTTAGCACACCTTCAGAACAGTGAATTTCCCATGCACTGTGTCTGACAACACTTAATTCTGGATCCAGTTAAAGGCAGCTGTGAGGAGCTGGCTGAAAATGTCAGTTCAAAAACTGCTTATGTTCCATTCTGTTTGGATATTGCTGACATAAATATGGATCATGAGAGTCTCTACAGCTGTCAGTGTGTTTACCCCAATGCTAAACCAATGTGATAAGGCTGCATCTGGTGTCTGTCACAAGGTGTATTGCTTAGTTTTTTCATGCCAGTATTTTTTTTCTCTTTTTTTAGTTTGGTATGACAAACATTTTAACATACGTAATTTATTTTTTAAAAACTCCAAGCCTTGGATGATGAAGACATAGTCCTAGGTGATTCTGAAGTGTGAGATACAGCAAAAGCAGGGTAACTGATGGCAAAGATACCTCTGATTCTTCTGAGTCGTGTTATTGGGAGTTATATGTGAGCTGAAATGAAACAAGTGTTTAATTCATTTTTACAAAGAAATGTCAGCTTTAGTCTATAAATACAGTGAAATCAATAATCTCAACAAAGCTGTGAATGGGAGAGTTGGCCTAAAAAGCAGAGGGTTGACTTCTGCAGCTCAGTTTGCAAAATGCGGATGTTAGTTACCTAGCCTTTAGTAAAGCCTTTGACACAGTGTCCCATGGAATTCTCCTGGAGAAACTGGCTCCTCATAGCTTTGACAGGTGCATTTGCTGCTTGAAAACCTGGCTGGATGTCTGGGACCAGAGTGGTGGGGAATGGTGTCACACTCGGTGGCCAGTCACTGGTGGTGACAGGGCTCAGCTCTGAGGATCAGTGAAGGTCCTCTTAGAAGTTTGAAGAAAAGAGTTTAACTTATCCTGGATGTTGAGCAGCTTGGCAGTTTGGCCCACTCTGTTTAGGCAATAGGGAGAGGAGGTGCAAAGCTCAGCTCATCTTTAAGGAAGAAGCAACTATTTGTATTGGGTTCATGGGTCTGTTCTGAGGAATTAGCGGAAGTTTGCTGCACTTCATGTGACCCAACTGGTTCAGTCATTCTTTTAAAAATGATGTGGCTTCATGCAGGAGAAACCACTCTGAGCTGCTTACAGGTTTCCTGATCTACTGTCAGGGAACTCAGTGCATGTAAAAATCAATCACTTAAGATAATTATTGAGCTTCTGGGGAAGACAAGAGCTAAGGTCTTATTTGGATCCTCCAGAGGCAATACATGGCATGAACTCAGCAAGATTCTCTGGTAAGGATGGGTGTTGTGGGCAGCAAGAGTGCTTGTGACAGGTATGTCGAGTCCTCCATTCAAGAGGAAATAACATTACTTTTTAGGCCAAATGTTGTTCTTGGACTTTATCCGTATTTGGGTTCTTTTGCAAGACTTTGCACCTTGCTGTGTTTTTGCCTGTCTGTTTTGCTGAGTGTCTCAGGTACAAGTCCAGCCACCAGCTCAAGGAGGCAGTGAGGAATGGAAGGACCTGCTCAGGGACCAGAGAGGACACAGATCTCTAGCATGGCACAGTGCTTGAAGTAGGGCTGTTTCAGATCCTGGCACCTGGTCCATCCCCTGTGCAGATCTCAGCACTGTTGTCAATTTCTTCCTAGTACAGTAAACTAAGGGGATTTCAGGCAAACTATTCTCTTGACATTCAAAGGGGGCATTTTGATGCAGTGGGTATTGTCGGTCAATTCTCTCCCTCTGTCTGCAGTTTGTCTTTTCCTCATGAATTTTCTTTCACTTTCACATGGCATCTTCAAAGTGTGAATGTGACTTCCTCTTCATCATGTTTCTTCCCCTTCTTTCCTCTTCCTTTGACAAAACTGCTATGGATTCTGGGTTGAATCCTTTGTTTGAATCTGTGAGCTTAGGACTCTTGTTACTCCATGAACGCCAAAAGCGTTATCTTTGTGCAACTGGAAACAGAAGCAAGCTTTTTATCTATTGCTGGATTATGGACTCCTGTCAAAACAATTTGTTTATTTTTTAATGTATTGCCGTTCAGGGCCAAATTCTGTTGTTGTGGTTTTTTTAGTGTTCCTTTCTCTCTTGACAACCCCAGGGACAGAAGGTACTGACTGTTCAGAGCTTCTCAAAATGGTACCGTGGGGTGAGTGGCTCCTGCCTATGGAAGTGTTGTGCTTGTGGAGAATACTCCCAGCAGCGTTTACAGAACAGAGCTGAGCAGGTGGATGTTTATGTGAGGCCATGCCTGCCTCCTTTTCAGCTCTTCTGTCACTGGGCATGACTCCAAGGATGTTTCCCGTCATTTCCCCTACACTCTGACCAAGTGTTGAATGGGATTCCTTTGCCTTTTTTCTTTTAATAGCCACTTTTGCTTTCATCGGTGCTGCCTGAGGCTGGGTGAAATAGTAACACTGAAAACTGTTAATATGAGGAGGGATTATAGCTCCAAAATTATTTTACAACTTTAATTAATATATTTTAACCTCATTCTAATTTAGTTACATCTTCCTACTCCTTGCCTTCCCACCCATCAGCCCTCTTTTTATAATCTCTGATATTCCCAATACACAGCAGAATGTGTGTGATCTCATTATAGAACCTATATCTTCTTTTTGGGCAGTAGAGTATTGAGTTGTCCCTCTACATCTGCGATAGTAACATAATTAAATAAAGTAATAATAATTCTGACATTTTGCTGTGCTAATATGATGGTCATTGCTAGTGCAATCAGCATGGAAAAGTCTCTTGCTAGCAGTAAATATTTGCAGTTAGCACAGTGCTCTTGTTTTTCCAGGTTTTTTTTTGTTTGGTTTAGTATTTGTTGTTTTGGGGTTTTTTTGTTGTTGTTTTCCCCATTCCACATTACTTCTTTTTTCTTTTATTTTTTAATTTTATTTTATAAGAAAGAGCCTCCAAAAAACTTTTAACTTCATGTTGCCCACCTTACTCACCCTGTGAAAATTGAATTCTAGTCCTGTTCTCTGTCTGTCATGCTTGCTGACTGTTCATGGACCTCTGTGGCAGGAGGGCTTGGGCACTCACCACTGAAATTTGAAATAATGAACAGCTTTTACCTGTGGATGGCCTGGATGATTGTCTCTCACCAGAAAGGGTCATTTGTGTTTCATGTGCTTCTCAGGAGACAATGGGCTGGAGTGACCTCAGGCAGCACGGACTGTTTGCTGCTGGACTAAAAACCAAGGACTGGTAAACAAGGCTATGGCTGATTCTAGGTCACACAGGAAAACAATCCCCACTTCCGTGTTAGATTTCTTGCTGGATAGGGAAGCTTGAACTAAACCTCAGACTGTAATACTGAATCCCCAGAGACTGTCACCTCCATGCTCTCTGCTGAGGCAGAGGAAGAGGTGGTAGGACACAGGACTCATGGACTCTGCCTGGAGAGAGGCACAGCCACGAGCGTTCTTGCCTCAAAGTACTGCAGCTCCTCCCAGATCCCATGGAAACAGCAGGAGTCTGGTACCACTGCACCAGGGGCACCCTAGCTGTGTGTCTGCTTGGGTCTGATTTCCAGAGATGGTGAGTGTAAAGGTTTCCAGCAGCACTTTCCATGGGTGCTTTCATGGCTTAAAAGCCTTTCTGAAATCATCAACAGCCCATGTTTCTTTCCCATTTTGTGGGAGAGAACGACTGCAGCATGGGAAGGGAAGTCAGTGTTTCAGTGGGATGGTGGCAACAGGCAACAGGACCCCAAGTAGCTTTCTGTCACCCACCTTCCTCTGTCCCCAGTCCTCCACCTGAGTGCCAGCGCTGTGAAAGTACCAGTCTGGCTCTGTAATTAAATCTCAGCTACTGTGCAGTATTCAAGAGCACATTGTCCCAGCCCATCAAGAACCCAAGGGAGATGCTATTAATTGCCCGTGGAGATAAGCAAGAGGCAATTGCAACAAGGCGTGTTGAGCTTGCTGCTCCCAGCCCACCAAAATTTGCTTTCAGGAGGCTGTGTTTAGTCAAGCATATGTGAGAGGCCAGCTGTAATTTGCACCTCCTCGCATGATTTACCGGTAATGGGATGAGATGATATGGCAGGGTATTGACCTCTCACTGTCACAGTTGCTCTGGCATTGGGAGTAAACAAATGTTACAGTGGAGGCGGTGATTCTCTCATAAACAGAGAGCAGGGATGCTCAGATGCTGTTTTTGACAGTGAATACCTCACACTGAAAGCAACAGATGCTGATTTCAGGAAAATAATAGCATTTTCAGGCAGTGGTTTTCTGCAAATTCAAAGAGCTTGGTAGGCTAGAATAAATAAGCTCGTGTTACTGTGTGATGTCGGTGCACGGCACAGCAACAGACCTGTTTCGTTGCTGTTTTTCAGCTAAGCCCCTGTTCTTCAGTTAACAGTAAATTATTTTTGCACAGAAGTATATTAAAAAATGTTGGACTGGCTTTTATGAATGGGCAAAGCTTCAAATGATGAGAGGTTTGTGGTACATTTATCTTACAAGTTATTCAGTAACCTGCCTGGTAGACAGCCTAGTGTGGTGCCAAGCATAATGTATTTATCTGCAATTAATAGAGTCCTTGCAGTTGGAGAATGCTGACTATTCCAGCCCTCTGGCTCAGTTTGTAATCTCGGCACTGCTCTCAGCTGGGTGAATTTGTGTACTGAAATTTTTCCCTGCCCTGATTCACTATTCCAAGATCTCTGAATCTCAGACATTCTCTGAAGAGCAACAAAAAGCTGAAATGCAAAACTGAAAAGGACAGTGGACTGTAGAATACAGAATGAATAGACATATTTTCCTGATAACAACATGGCAGCAGATGTATTTTTCTCTATTTTTCTCTTAAGGTGGGAAAGAGACAGAAGACCCATTCTTTTGGGGTTAGACTCTAAATACACTGTAGGCTGAAAAACTGTTTGGTAATTAAGTTGGAAAAAAAGCCTGGTGGAAGACAAATAGTTTAAAGCAGTGTGTTAGTGCAGGAAAAAAAAGCATCAGTAAATATGTTCTTGTCTGTGCTTGTGGTGTGGAAGCCATATAGCCAGTTGTTTTCTAATACTAACACTGCCTAGTAGGTGAATCTCCCCTTTCCAGGAAATGCCTTCTCCTCCCAAATCTGTTCTATGATGCAAACATTGCATGTAAACAGATAGAGAACTCATTAAGATGTTTTGAGTCACCAAATAAAGCTCTTTGTTAATACAAGCCCTGCGTTCTGCAGTCCCTCGTCCTGGAGGTTTCTGATTTCTGGAAGGTTTCAGATTTGACCTTCCCTGGGAGGCCATTCCGGATCTTTGTTGCTTCAACCCTGGAGACGTTTCCCCCTTCTTAATATACAAGTGCCATGTCCTGCCTTCCCTAAATGCTGATGATGTGACTTACCAGATGATCTGAGATCAAAATTAACTCCTTCCTCCTGCTTCAGTGCTTTGAAGGGTCTCTTGCTGCTTGTGTAGTGACATCTCTTTTATCTTGTTTTTGCTGCTGAAAGGTCTTTTATCAGTTGTAGTAATTTCCTTCAGAAGATGCCATGTACTTTGTTTGTGGGGAAGCCCTCACTGTGCATAGGGGGAGTGCTCTTTCACCACTCCTCCAAGGCAGCAACTGTTTTACTGGTTTTCAAAAAAAAATGAGAGTCGTGAGTGCTTTCTGAGCCCTGCAGATGGCACTGCCTTCCTGGGCTTACCCGAGTGCCCGATGCATGCCCCTGTGGTGGGCTTCGTGCAATCTTCAGTTGGAACAGCTCTTCTTGCGGCTGAATAAATAGAACGAAAGTTATGGCTCTGAGATGTTTTTAGTTAACAATGAAAAATAACATGGAAATTGCTAGGAACCTTTCCCCGTACTTCTCTTTAGGTGGTTTTGTTTTCTGGACTTTTGTTCTTTTTGAGGTTTATCTTAAAAGGGTTTTCAACAACTTCACTGTACAGCCATTTTTTCTCCCTCTGATATCTCCTTGTGCCAATTGAGTACTGAATTGGCTGCAGAGTCAATTGCCACTTCCTAGGAAGACCCTGCTAGTGGACACAGAGGGAGGGAACTTTCTTGTTAGCAATGTTTTCTTGAAGATTCCCTCCTGGGGCAGACATGCCCCCCTTGTAAAGAAATGGCAGCATCAAAGACATAGTGGTAGAGATTCATCTCACATTGTTGTTGCCCCTTTCCCACTACTGCAGGTGAGTTTTTTGCATGTACTGTTCAGTTCCCAATGCTTTTCCTTAGGGTTTGCCAGGTGTTCGGGACATACCTTCCCTCTTACGCAAAGGTGGAGCACTGCTGGCCATGTGCTTGCAGCTCCCTAGTCTGCATGGGTACTGATGTGAGACGTTTATTTTCTGGGGTGCCTGCACAGCCCTTGGGAACCTACTGCCTGGAGCCACCAGTAGCTGATTGTCCGGGGGTGGTCACACACCCTCTGGTACTCTTATCTTGGGCCTTCCAGCCTATTTTTACATCATCATGTGTCCTGTACCAGCTACAACACAGAGATATGACTCATTCAAAACCTGATGATATTGCAAATCTCTGACAATTAAATGGAGATCTATTTCTTATGGCTGTTCTCTCTGGGTTTTCATGGCACTCCAAACGATTTGTTTGCTGTTGCAGCATTTAATGGAGGCAGCAGCTATCATATGTGAGGGATCTGCCATATTTTCCAAGAGTCAAAATAAAATTCAGCCATGGCGTGGTGTTCTGGGTTGCTTCCTGTACCTAAATCCTCAAGTCCCTCCCTTCAAGGTCAGTTGGGTATTTCATGCCTCAGAAATGGTTCATATTGCCGAGTGACTGGAAAGCAATGCTGCCCAAACATATTAAATCTCTGATTTCACTGCTTATATTTCATCTGTATGGAAACACTTGAATTGTGATTTGTGTCATTGCCTGTGTGACTAATCCCTGTGCACTCAGGAGTTTTGGACAGGCTCTCACAGGATGATGGCCCCACAATCCTTGGTAGGGCTGAGGTGTTTTGTGTCCAGCTGCCCAGTGTGGAATGGATGCTTGGAATGCACCATATCCTGGGGCTCTGCTAGCACTCGCCCCTTGGAGTATTTGAAAGCAAAGTGTTGTGTCTCTGCTGCCAAAAAACTTGGCTAAACTGGCTTTTATGTTGAGAAGTTTAATCTGCAGCTGTATGGGAAAGCTGATGCTTCAATAGTTTTCTTTATTCATAAGTATATTTTTAGAGTGATTTTGTACATTCATACGTGCAAAGTCCTGTTAAGAGACCTTTGTGCATCCTAGCTCCCAGAGACAAGTGATCAATGTTCAAACTTCAGGCTGGGAACAAAAGGAAACTAAATCTCTGGGATGTGAAGAAAAGCCTGAAAGCCAAGGAAATAGTTAAAAGTCCAGAATGTAGTCAGGTGTAAACTCAGAAATATATTGTGCCGGTTTGGCCAAAATCTAGTAATATAGCCTCTGAGAGAAAAACCACCCTTCCCCCCCACAGGGGGGAAACCAAAGTCCCAGGAAACAAAATTCAGCTCTCCGTCTCACACCAAGAGGGAAAAAACAGCTGGCTGAAGAAAAAGCAAGCAGGGTGCTCCCTTCATGCCTTCCGCAGTCAGAAAAAACACTGAGGAGTATATCTCTGTGTCCTTGAGAAGCTGCTTTGGAAAAGTTCATCTGGGTTTTTTTTTTTTCTTCAAGCTCAGTTTAAAGGCACAGAAAAGGCACACTACTACTTTTTGGGCATAGAGCATGATAGGGGATACACATGATAGCGTCACCCCAAGACATTTATTTTGGTCTGAATGTAATTCTCTTGATGGTACAGCAAGGCAGGTTTTACATTGCTGTGACTGCATATTGCAGCACAGTGAGGACTGGTTGAGGGAACATACACACTCTGAGCTCCTGTCTTTGGGCTTTAGCAAATTAAGGTCTATATCAAATGTTTGAGATGAGATTATTAGCAAAGCCATCATTAATGTTAAAGTATCAGTAGCATAAAATGATTTAAAAAATTTCTGTTGGACATGGGTCTCTTATGGAGCTAGTTAGGTTTTTTTATTAGAGTTGGTCAGGAAATAGAGGTTAGATTGCTCCTAAATCACTGTGCTTTATTTCCAAAACTTCATATATCTTTGACAAATTTAGGTGGGCTGTGTGTCCCTGCCATAGTGGTGTTTTGCAGGACATTGAACCCATATTCTTTGGTATGGTAATGACAGAATTTTTTGCAGGGAAGAGAACTATTTACCCACTAATTGCTATTATTTTTTAATCCTTAAAACAGTTTTCCTCCTACCCCCACCCCACTTAATTTTAAAAATAACCACACCATTAAAACTGCAGTCCCCTTTCTTCCTCCAGACAAAAAGGCTACTGTGTACAACATCTCTCACAGAAGATGTCAGTCTGAATGGGGGTGGTCTGACAGAGCAAAAACCAAACCTGAACATCATCATACAGTGGGAAAAATTTGAGTAACAGTAATGATCAGTGAATATTGCCTACACAGATGTGTGGTCAAAAACTGGAATACTTTTTAGTTGCTTTGGCCTTTCAAAAAAAACCCTTCAAATACTTTTGTCATATTTTTGAGAATTTCTGAGCATTAGAATCCAGAGATACAGAGGGAGGGTAATGACCGAGACACATTCCAAGCATGTGAAAATATGTATGTAAGAGTCCTGGTGTCTTGATCTTTGCCACTCTCTCCACATTAATCTCACTCATTCTAACTTTATTTGTACATGGCCTGGGACCAGATCTTGTCTTGGTTAGTGTGGGCACATAAATGTGTAGAAATTTAGTGTTGGAACAGCAACCACAAGATGTTCAGCTTTCCACTGCATCTTCATTGTCCTTTCTGTCTTTTCTTGGGCACACAAAAACGCTCAGTACCGAGGAGTCTGGTACTGCAGCAGCTCCAGCCACATTTGCTTCCTATCAAAGCTGCTGCACAGAGGCAGCAGCCAGGTTTTGTCGTCAGCAAACTGAGCTGGCACAGGAGTCAGGGTGCACAGAGGAATTTCTCAGCAGGTTCAGCACAGAAGGTTCTCGTGAGTAGCGAAGGCCTCATTGGCAAATTCAGGGAGGCTTCCACCCAGGAATGGTGGATACTGGTATTGGTGTGCAAGGGCCATGCTGTGCTCATGTGGAATTTCTAATGCAGCCCTCAAGCAGCATGTGCGAAATGCTGTAGCTCCAGGCTTGGGATGATCCACAGGGACTCTGCAGCAAGAGCAAACAGGAGTAGTGGCAGTCGGGGCAACAAGGCTCTGCCCACTGCCCACCAAACCAGGCCACAGGGGGCTCTGGACTGCTCCTTTGAGGATATGTTTTTTCCCCACAGTTGTCCATGGCACGTCTGCAGAAATGTACCTGCCTTGGAAAATTTTCATTTTAATTCTTTCCATGTTCCTAGTTTGGCAGACCTTTTGCATGTCAGCAAATGCCATGTAGGTCTTGATGGTGGTACCACAGACAAAGATTTTCTCTCCCGGTGCTGAGCTAAACCCGAGCAAAAATACCTTTTGAAGGGTAACTAGGGCCATGCTGTGTTTTTTTATCTGCTTAAAATCTTGACTTACAAATGAGTTCCTATCATATGCCTCTGAAAATATTAGATTTTTTTAAAAACTGCCATTTGAAGTTATTGACTTACCACTGCTGTCATTAAAGCAGAACTGAATCTAGCACTTCCTGATTGTTATCAGCTATTCCTGGTTGGCTACAGTGCATGATTAGTATTTATCTTGTGGGAATAATACTAAAAATGGTTCTGGTTTTGTGTTTGGAGAGATATTTATCTTTTAATCTGTAACTATCATTCTCTATAAAGCAACATATCCAGGTTTGTATATTCACATTACAGTTATACATTTTATTTTTTACCAATGATTTTAATTGGAAATATTGAGCAAGACGCTGGTTTTCTGTTGTACAACTTTTCACTCTGCTCTTGTCTGGTAATGTTTGTGAGGGCTAATGGATATCAATATGTAGGGTTCTGGGAGATGGATGGGGTAGAATCTTTTGACAGTTTAGGTCTTCATCATCTCTCAGAACTATATGATCATTTAGATTTTATTGCATATATATTTCACTTGATATTGTATATGGGTCAGGTGTGCAGCTATTTAATGAGTATATTGGTTATTAGTTTTACAGACCTATCAAAAAGGGAGGAGAGAGAAAAATGTAATAAATAAGCATTTATATTGGTTCATCCTATGTCATGATGTTTATTCAAATGGGTTTTCTGCATTGAATTTGACCTGAAAAACGGGAAGGTTGTCAGAAAAAAAGTGATTAGGAAAGTGCTCATTTGCCCCCTCTGATGCCAGGACAGGAGGCTCCTGGGAAACCGAGGGAATGGAGCAGGTGCAGAGGAGGATGATCAGACCCCTCTGTTTGATAAGTTTGTGTCTGTTATACCTGGCAATCCCAAACAATAGGATGCCTCAAGAATATCTGAGAGCTTTGGTGGGATGAGACCAAATGAGGCATCCAAGCTGCTTTCTTTACCTGCTGCTTTGCTCTCAGCCTGGTCAGTTTGCTGACCTAGATGAGGTTGCTGCTTGCCCACGTAGGAAGCAGCATTCACCTCCCTCTTGTGCAGGGGATGGTGTCACACCAGGTTTGCCTCCTCTCCTGGAGCCCTGCAGGCTCAGACACACCCCAGCATCGCTTCAGTGAAGCTGTTATTCCTCAAAAGTACATTGCTGAACTGGGGCTCCTAAAGTCCTCCTAAGAGCAGTGAGCTGAGAACACAGTCTGCTGCGATCTTGCAATGTTATGAAGGCTCTCAAGAAAAAAAGTCATTCCCTTTTAGTTTGGATGTGGAAATTACCTAAGATGTGCAGAATTTAACACAGGGAGAGAAGTCTGGTATTTGTACCCCTTTCACTCTTGAGGTTTCTTAGCATTGGTTTGAGTTTGATTTAAAATTCTTCATGAGGAGCCCATCTTCTGGAGCAAACAGAGCTCTGTGAAACCTGTAGTGATTTAACGGGATGGGTTTAGTTTACTTTCTTTTCATTAAGATACGCACTGCTTATAAAGCTTAGTGGTTTTTTATACATTAGTAAATAATAGGCTATTTCTAAATGAATTAATCTAATTTCTAAATTCATATATGTGTAATAAAAACTTTTTACTCATCTTGTGCCATTTACAAGGAATAGGAATTTAAACACTGCCTCACAAGTTGTCAGAGCAATTTGACTTGTTGACCTAAAAGCTGTATGTAGAGAGGAACTAAATGCTATGTGTAGAGAGGAATTGTAGGAAATGTTTTTCTGATACTTCTTTCTTTAAAAAAAAAAGAACTTTCCTAAATAATTTATTTTCTGAGAAAATCTGCATCACAAAATTACTACTGAAGTCTCAGTGTTCTGGAAAGATGGTTTTTTTAGAGCACATTATGAAAAAATACCATGTAGTGATCTTAATATTGCATAAAACAAAAGCACCTTCAGCATGTGCTCTTTTGTGGTTCAGATGAACAATTGTATAATTGTCAGCATATCAAGAATTGGCTGGATGTGCCCTCTAATTTCTCACTACTGAAGAGACAGTAACAATGGAAAATAAAGACAATGCTCCCAGTTTTTCTCTGTACCTTCATGCTGCATAATGCCATAAGACACTTAATAGTGGGCAAATCTGAGGAGGGGGACTCTGCCTGGAGGAGGCTGAGATAAGAGTTTCAAAATGCCTCTTGGAATTGGTAATTTCTTTGGTTTGTTTGTATGCACAGGGAGAGCTGGTAAAACAAGACAAAATAATCTGAATAATTGCTGTGAATAGAAGAACACACAGTGAGGCGATATAATGAGAAATAGGTGGGACATTAGTATGCAAGTTGCAAATGTTATCCAAAGGTTTTTAGCTACTGATGCAGGCAGATATGAAATGTGTGTGTGTAGGAGAAGAAAGTAAAAAAAATATTCTGAGTTCCTGAGCTTTTTTTTTCTGAGCTTTGTGTGCGTGTTGCAGCGGCTGAACCAGCAGCTGTGGTGGCCAGGGGGCCAAAGAGCCCAGGTACAGAGGGGACCCACTGTTGGGCAAACTCTGAAGCTAAAGATCACCCCTAAACTCGGTGAGAAAAGCTGCTTCCATCAGGTCTTGTGATTCTATGTAGATTTGGTCTGTCTGATTGGCCAGCAGCCAGACGCCCCCTGTATCCCTTAAAAGGATGTAATCCAGCTCCCACTCCGCCCCCTCCTTCTCCCCATTGGTTGTTGTTGTATTACCTCACCTCCCTTCTGTACCCCTTTATAAGTGTGTCTCAGGGGGAAGTCGCCCCTTTTTGTCACTGGACTGCTTTGATGTGGTTTGGTGAATAAACCCTTTGGAACTCCATACAAGGGCCGCCTCTTAACTCTTTGTCTCTAGGGACACCTGCGCTAGCTAGCTCAGTGTGAGCGTGGCTGCATGTTTCCATCGCACGAGTGAGAGAGCTGGCTTGTGAGTGTGCCAAGAAGCACTGCCAGGGGTTCCTTCTTAAGGAACACCTCTGGAACAAGCAGCAGCTTCTCCATCAACACCCACATAGCGATAAGTGGCACACCGACGTGGGGCTTCTAAAAAAGTCCCTAGAAACATCCCTGGACACTTTGTGGAGGCCAGGTGTCATGTTTGGAGCAGCTGCTTCCTGCAAGAACAGATCTATTTAGGTGTGGCTCAGGGGCAGCTGACACTTCTCTGCGGTCTCAGACGCGAGAAATCGGCAGAAAACACTAGAGGACCACACCGGAAGTTTTATTTGACCATTGTCGCTGTTGAGCCCGGGACGAAGAGAAAGGACACGACCAAAGTCCAGAGAAAATGGCTGATTTAATTAATTATAAATCAGTTTTTATAAGTTGAGTCGCCAGCATGGCAAAAGATTATTGGACCTCTGACCAACCAGCCATCAGGGTGATTGGTCAATCCACAGAACACCCATTTCAAAATATTTCTTGTTAGGATATCATAACAATTCCTTGACAAACAACAGGTGCAAAGATAGAGAAATAGTTTACAAAAACCCTTAACAGTATTTTGCCTAGTTTCTGTGAGAACCTTATGTTTCTCACAGAATGCAGCAGAAGGCTGACAAATCCCTCTGCCAAAGCTTTTCAGTGTCCACAGACCATCAGAGCTCCTGTGAGAGTGAGTGGAACTTCGTTTGGGTCTCCTTTTGTATTTTTTGTTTTATCCTTCCTTTTGGTGCTGGGTTGAGTTTTCTGGGTAGGATGGGTGGAAGATTAGCCTGCCCACAACGAGAGGTGTATTTCCAGGTTAAGGAAAATCTTAGACTGGGAAATACACGTTTTTCCAAGGGAAATTTAAAACGTTTTGTTTGTTGGTTGTTTGAGTATTTCCCCGATGTCTCTACGGCTTCTGTCCAGTCTCTTGGGTTCTGGGATAAGCTTGGGGAAAAATTAACTCTGCTTAGACAGAGGGGAGATAGTTCAGTAGGAAGATTTTTCTCTTTGCTGGTAGTTATATATAAGTCAGTTCAGAATTCGAGGACTGTGTCAGGAGGGCTGGGAAGTTTGTTTCTGTTACCCCTCTGTCTTTTCCCCCTCCCTGTGTCCCCTGTCCCTCTTACCCTCAGGAAAGATCGGAAGATGTAACTCGCTATCTAGTGCAGGGGTGCGGCCGTACCTCTGACTCTTCTGGGTCTCCCTTATCCCCTTACTGAGCTGGGACTGATCACCCTGGCCCGGGCACTCCCCTAACCCTCATCCCGACCCCCCAGTACCTGGCTGTGTCGACTCTAGTTCGTAGCCAAAATGGCGCTGAACACGTGGCTGGCCACGCCATAGTGCCTTCTTCTTCTACTTCGNGTGGCGGGCCACGCCATAGTGCCTTCTTCTTCTACTTCGTATCTTCCCATGCCCGCCAAAATCCTTGGCCTCTCCCTAACTCCACCCCCTGCGTCGCTCAGTGTTCCTATGTCGGAACTCCTCCCCCCTTCCCCTGCATCAATGGGTGTAACCACATCAGCCCCTCCCCTTACCATCAGGAGTTTCCCCCTGGCTGCGGGCTCCACCCTCATCTACGCCCCCTTCCCCGATGGTCCCGCCCCGAGCCACCCCCCCTCCACCAGCCCCTACGTCACCGGGACTGCGAGCAGGAGCGATGGCTGCAGGGGGGCAGGGCACCCCCCTCACCCCCCGCCGGCCACTACATCACCGGGACCGCAGGTGGGAGCGGCGGCTGCGCAGGGGCGGGCCACCCTCCCGCTGGCTCCCATGCTGCTGGAACCAGGAGCATGAGCAGTGGCCACGCTGGGGAAAGCGCCCCTCTGTGCCGGACCTGCCGGGTGGCACCGGCCCTGGGACCGCGCGGGGCAGCGCCAGCCCTGAGACTGCATGGGTCGGCCTGCCCCAGGGGTATCAGCGCAGAGCCGCAGCCCCATGCACCATGCAGCGCTGGCATGGCACAGCAGCCCCCCCTCTCCTCCATTCCCAGCTCGGGCCGGAAATGAGGGTGGCGCTGGCCGGAAGCCATCTTGGCTCCCGCCCCCCCACAACGCCGCAGGCGCCGGCAGCGCCATGCCGGATCCAGGAGCCCTCCCCCCTCTACGGAGGAGGGCGTAAGCGATCTCTCAGACGCTGAAGATCCATGGGCAGAGATACGCAGGCAAGCCGTGAAGAGCGGGGACTGGGACCTGGCAGCTAGAATAGATGTTAGAGATGCACCTGTGACCTACAGCAGAGGGGGAGGGAACCCTTGGTGGGAACCTATTCCATACCCGCAATTAAAGGAATTATGCAAAGCAGGGAAGGATTTTGGACGGGATTCCCCTTACTTTAAGAGTTTAATCCAGGCTACCTTCACTGCAAACACCCTGGTTCCACACGATATAAAAAACATTATGGAATGCCTCCTCTCCCCTGCAGAGTACATGCTATGGGAGAGGATGTGGAAAAAGCTATTACGGGACCTTGTCCAATGCTATCAAAGGGACCCTAACAGACAAAATTCGACATTAGAATATCTTTGCAGTGAGGGGAACCTAGAGAAACCCCAGAATCAAGCACAGCGCCTTTCTGAATTGGTCCTGGGAGATATTAAACGGGTGGCTGAAAAAGCCTTGCTTCTAACGCCAAGTGATTCCACCCCCTCTCATAATTTCTCCACAATACAGCAGGCAATTGATGAGTCTCTTATTAAATTTATTGACTGACTCAAATATGCAATTGAAAAACAGATAGACAATTTGGAAGCCCAGAGAGAATTGTTATGTTCATTGGCCATGGCAAATGCAAATGAAGCCTGTAAAAAAGTCCTCCAGGCTCTGCCTTTAGATCTGATTCCTACCATTGCTCAGATGATAGAGGCCTGCACCAAACTGACTTCTCCTGAGGCGACCATCGCCCAGGCTGTTTCAAAAGGGGTAGTAGAAGCACTAGCAGTTTGTAACAATACACAGAAAGAGAAGTCAAAGTGCTTCAACTGTGGAAACTTTCAACATCTGATTAAAAATTGCCCGGAAAAATAAGATGCTAACAAAGATGCCAAGTCTGCCCCCCAGACTGTTCCACATGCAAGCACCACCACAGGAAACATCCGGGAAACGGGCACTAGAGCACTAGTCGGCCCCGCGCGAGGACACCAAGCAGCGAGCTGTTACCCTCCACCACGAACCTCAGAACTGTAAGTGAGAAGAGACTCATCATCTTTTGGTGAATGACCTTTCTTTGAGGACACTTTGAGGACAATACACTACACACTCTAACTGTGGGACAGCTTGGATTTCTGGACAGGACTGTAGACATTCTAATTAGGGGAGACCCTGTGCATGGACCATCTGAACTTTTTATGCTCCCTGAGGTTCAGACTGTGGCCATGAATGGTACAGTTTCTGTCACTGTGTGCTGTAACAACCCTCCATGGTTCTTGAACAAAGAGACTCCTATTGCACAGGCCAATCTACTCCCCCAAGAATTCCCACAGTGCCACAGAACGCCATCCATATGGTGGGCAGAAACGGTGGGCAGGGACAAGCCAGTGATGGACTGTAAACTGCAGAACGGGAAGTCCACTGCTCACTTGATGGGGATGGTAGATACAGGGGCAGATATAACTATAATTTCTTGAGCTGAGTGGCCCTGGCAGTGGAAGGTCAAACCAGCAAATGGGAGGATCACAGGTATGGGGGGAACAGTGGCTTCCATGAAGAGTGCTAATAACATCATAGTGGAAAGCCCTGATGGTCAGGTAGCCACTGTCAGACCGTATGTAATTGACTCGGTGTCCAGGTTTGAAAGACAGGTGTCTTCTAAGGAAGGCAGAAACCTCCCTTGGAATGGAAAATGTGACCCCCTTCCCTCCAAATTATTATAATTTTGAAATTAAGGGGCTTTCAGGCAAAAACATGAGGAATAGGAATAACAGTTCTTTACTTTTATATATAGCAAGGCAAACAAAACAACAATAACTATGGCAGTAACAACAAACAGAACCAGAACCCAGTGCAGCCTTCT
>VZTD01001571.1:0-75012 GCA_013397725.1 Rhagologus leucostigma
TATATATATATATATAAAAAGGATAAGGTGACAGAGGGCACTTCAGGCTTCTCCTGCCGTGGGCAGGTGACGTTCCCACGTGCCGCGCTGAAGACGCCTCTCGCCCGGTCGGTGACCAGCTCATGACACCCGTCCTGTCGCGCCGTGCTCCTCTCGGGGCAGGGACGTGCCCCTGCCACCCTGTGCCCTTCTCTGGGAGCGCTGGTGGTGCCACAGACCGGCGTCTCAGCTGAGTTTCCTGTGCTGCCGGGGACTGTGACCGTGAACCGCTGGGGACTCCAGGGAGGGAAGGAGGAGAGACAGGGCTGGTGGAGGAAAGAGCGACCCAGCCCTTGAAGAACCAGCATATCCCTTTGTTGTGCAGGCTGCAGCAGGAGGGAAAGAAAAGCCACTGGTGCAGTTGAAAATGAAGAAGAGATGATGCTGAAATGCCAGAGCATTGTCAGAGAGTGTCAACTAAAGCTTCTTTGATTTCTTTCACTAGAGCAATCCCCATGTCATACATGTCTACAGTTTTGCTCACATAATTTCCTAAGTAAAATTGTGCTCATCAATCTAAGTCCAGGAGCGCAGAGCATCGCCGGTTCATCCCCCCATGCACATGTTCCTTGTTAAGTGTTCTGCTCTAAAATGTCTTTTTCTGCCTTACAGCTGATGGACATGTGCCCTTGGCTCAAGGAAGGGCTGGAATGTGTCTTCCGCAAAGCGATGTCGTCGGCTTCCACCTTGAAGAAACTGGTCTCGATCCTCTCCAGGTCATCTGTCCCCACTTTAATCTTCATGCACAGCAGGTTGATGTATGTTTCATAGCGGCTCTTCTGCAGGGAAAGAGGGAACAGAGAGCCTGGGAACAGGGACAGGCCACGGTGTGTGCAGCAAGCAGAAACAATTCCACCTGCTGCTGCAGGAAAACCCGTCCTATACCATCAGCATCCCACTAATCACACCCCACAGATTTAACCACAGCACAATGCCTGCTCTGTGCAAAGACCGGTTGTTCGAAGGTCTGAGGAGAAAGGTGTGTGTGGGTGTGTGCAGGACTCTCCAGTTGCTTTTACAGGTCTTGGCTGCCACTGGGATTGTATAAGGAGGATACTGGGGGCAAAATAAGATCAACAGATCTGCTGCTTCCTGATTTAGGAGCTCCGCTTGATTGGTTCGAATACTTCTGCTTGTCATTGTTTCCATCCAGTGGTTCAGTTATTGCTGCTGAGTTGTGCCCCCGTTGCTCCTCACAGAGCACAGCATAAAGGGAGGCATCCTCTCTGCCTGGATCCTTTGTTCCAGTGCTAGATGGGCTCTTTCTGAGGACTTGTGTAATACCCATCCTTTCTCTTAACATCTCAGAGGCAGCCTGTGCTGGCTTCTTTGTCAGCACAAAGAAACAAGCATTTCTGGAGCACATCTCATAAGACAGATGAGATGAATTATGCCCTGGAAGTGCCAGCTTCTCCTTGAAGACTCAAAAGGCAGTCCAGAGAAAAGCTCAGATAGAGACTTCTCTGTAGGCATCCGAAACCAGATGCTGGATAAAGGGAGGCAGCAGCAACTGTTTGAAAGGTTGGTACAAAGACAAGGGAACCAGCAGCTGGGAGCTGCGGCTTTGGAGAGTCAGGCTGGGTGTTACACAAAAGGATGGTGCAGCCCTGGCATGAGGGAGGTGGGATATTTCCCATGAGGGAGGTGGGATATTTCCACCCTTAGAGATTTTTGAGGCTCGGCCACTAAATGGCACACTCGGTCGGGGCTAAGACTAGGAATAATCCAAGTTCCTGCTGGAAGCCAGTCTAGAGGCCTCCAGCAGTCCCTTCCCACTGACAGCTATGTGGCAGGAACCACACCTTCTGCTCAACTCTCACTGGAACAAAATACCCCATTTCTTCCACTATTAAATGCTTCTTATACTTCACAGGGAGTTAAAACTTATTTACATGCATCCTCAAAGGGCCTGTGATCAGCTGTAATGCTGGGTTTGGCTTTATTTACAAAAATGGTTGCAGCAAAACAAGATTAATTCTCTCAGGGATTCCCTTTGCTTTTTATTAATGTTGCTGAAAAAGACAGAGGCACACTGAGAACTGAACCACTCTCTTACTTGGGACCTGAGGAAATGTCAAAATTTGGCACAGCAAAGGAAGACTTTCTTTCTCTTGCCAGTTTTCCCCTCCTCTGGTTAGAAATCACAGAGGGAAGGAAATGTTTCTTATTTCTTTTTTTAGCTTCAGTGCAAAACAGCGAGGCTTGTTGCCGCCCCAAGACACCCATCCAGCTTGGGAGCCTTTGTCCTTCTCTCTCCTTTCACGCTCTCCCGGTCTCACAGCACCCACTCTGGAGTTCTGTTCTCCTCAATCAGCCAAGGTATCATTTATCACAGAAAAGATGAAAGTTCCTTTACCTCAAATATTAGGTAATGTTCTTTGAGTCTGTATTCCTCAGCCTCTTTTGACTTGAGGCTCTTCTCTACAGGATGTAATTTATGCTCTGCTAATTCGTCTGCAATCTGCTTCATTTTATTTTCATGAGACCTCAGCTGTTCCTCCTGCCGAGAGAAGCGTGTCAGGTATTAAAACGTGGGAGTGCAGCACCCAAGTGCTCCGCCTGCCTGTGGCTGGGGGAGCTCTCTCTGCAGGGGCGCAAGCTCAGCTACCCTGCTGGAGCCAAAGGTGTGTTGTGCACTCGCAAATTCATCTGATAAGGAGCAGCTCAAACACAGGTACTGGAGCGAGAGCAAAACTCAGGTATCCAGTGCCAAGAGTGGATTTCTTTGGCGCCGAGGCATCTTTGGCATCATAAGCACAAAATGCTCCTGTAACATGCATCCTTTAACAGCCAGGCAGAAGCAGCGCTGTCCCAAGAGCTGCTCGTCCTGCTCTTTTCGGAGATAGAAGTACCCTCCCCATCTGGGCTCTGACAGGGGTGACATCTGGCCACATCTGTCTCAGCAGACAGGAGCTGTATCTCTGCCCTGACCTTTCAGGCTGTCCTCCCCTTTGCTGGGGGGGCAGAGGCAGCGTGTCCCTACTGTTTGGAAGTGCTAAAGCATGTTGGGCCTTCCCTGGACAGGGAAGCAAAAGCTGCTCTTTGGATGGCAGCTGCTCTTGGTTAGCTGGATCTGGTGCACCGTGCCCCCAGAAAACCTTCCCTACTGACTGGAGCTCAGGCATCCCTTTTGGCTATGGTTTGAGCTCCAGAAACAGGAGGGTGCCATGGTATAAACCAAACCTGGGCTGTTGGGCTCTGCAGCGTCCACTCTGGAGCTGTTCAGCTCTTTCAGCTCCGGCAACAGGAAGGTGCTGGGATGTGATGGGCAAAGAGCAATGAACAAGCCAGAACCAAGAGCCACACAGGCAGGGGTGTGCACAGGGCTGCTTAGAGCCATTGCAAAGGAAGCACTGGCCAGACGCCAGGATTTTCCACGTCTGTCCAAGCTGCCCACTCCACTCCCCCGTTCTGGCCCTGAGCACCTGAGGGTGTCCATCAGGCAGGAACAGGGGGACCTGCAGATGAGCTCAGCCTGAGCTGAAGGGCTTGCTGAGCACTGGGAACACCTCCACCACTCCTCTCACACGTTACCTGGCACAGCTTGGTCATGGATGAAGGCAGGAGCGGGCGGCAGAACTTCTTCATGGAGCAGATTGCAGCTGGGAAGGCCGGAGCAGAGAAAATGGCAGCAACAAGGTTGATTCGCAGGATCCAGGAGAGCATTTCTTCCTTACTTCTGTTATGGAGGAGGGGAGAAGAGAGAGGGAGTCTGCAAATGCTCTTTAACCAGGCCCGGCCAGCTGACAACAGCCCTGGAGCTACCCGTGCTCAGGAGGGCCATCGGTGGCCTTGCTTTGATGCCACTTCTGTGCCGGGCTCTGAACAGAGGGAAACACTGTCTGACTGGCTCCTCTACAGTGCCCTAACGATGTCAGGGCTGCTGCCTGCCTCTCAAAGCCTGGGCAGTCCTGCCTTCCTCATCAGCTCTGGCTGTATTCCCGAGGAGCTGTGGAGAGGCCGGGGCCAAGGATGTCCTGCTCTTTGGAGAGCGAGAGCCACACAGCAGAGGTCCCACAGAGCAGGATGGACCCCTCATTTATGCCATTTGTGAGATATTGCCCAGGGTCCCTCATCACATCTGTCCAGACACTGCTCCCCCAAGCCTTCAAGCGGGTTTTTGCTGCACAAATTCAGATGTCAAGCTTTAACCTGACATTAGTACCCCAGCCCAACCTACAGACAATGTCACCTCTCTCAGCAGAAGACATGAAAAGCGTGAGACAGAAGATGACTCCATCACACTTGACACTTACTAACGCCATAACATTCCTCAGCCACGGACTAAGATAAAACGTCTACCCTGGCTGGGGAGACTTCTTTAAGGAGCTTTAGACAGTTTCCCCATCAAAAGCTGACAATCATCACCTGCACCACACAGATGTTCTCCCTTCCACAGTACACTGATAGAAGTTAGCAAGAGGAGCCCTTTCACTCAGCCCTGTACATCCCAGCCCATCCTGCTCAGCCCGCCTTGGTGACAGCTGGGAGGGACCTCAAGGACGGACACAAAGCTACCAAGAAACTGTGACCTGTGACCGAATCCTTGGCACAGCCCTGCAGGAATCACCCTCAGCCCCTTCCTCCCCCCAGGTGTGCCCTGTAATGCACGTGCTGATCTGGCCAGGTCAGAGGGAGTCTGGCAGGGGCTGGAGGTCAGGCTGCCCATCCAGGCTCTGCGGGAAGGGCTGGGACTCACGGGGCCTGGAAGAGGAAGACTCTCCAGTCAGCTGTCTTCAGCTTGAGCACGTTGGACTTCTTGCTGTAGTCAGAGGCTTTTGTGGCTAAGGCGTGGTGCACACGGATGGCATTTTTCAGATCCACTTCAGAGAGGTCTTTGTCAGGTTTATATTCATCCTGTGAAGAGGAACGTTAATTGGATAATGACAACACTAACATTTGCGGGCTGCTTTAATGAACCTGCCTTTCTCCCCGCGCTATAATCACAGAGTGCCGAGACCAGGAAAAGCACTGCTTTGTACAGTAAATGCTAGGAGCTGATAATGATAATAATTAACATCTGGCAACTGCTTCCATCATTAAGTTCACTGGGAAGATGTAAAGAAGGAGATGAAAGTTTTAAACATAATTATCAATAGTTATTTCTAACACAGCACACGCCTGAGGCTTTGTGGGGAGGCACGAGGCAGGGCCAGGTTTCTGCAGAGCTTCCCCCACAGTGCAGAGCTCAAACCAGGGTGCAACTCCCGATGGACAGTGGAAACCAACGAGCACCTGCCCTGGTGCTGCAGCTTCCCAGACTCATAGAACGGTTTGGATTGGAAGGGACCTCAAGGCTCATCTCATTCCAACCCCCTGCCATGGGCAGGGACACCTTCTGATAGCCCAGGTTGCTCCAAGCCCCATCCAACCTGGCCTTGGACACTTCTAGGGGCAGCCACAGCTTCTCTGGGCAACCTGTGCCAGGGCCTCACCACCCTCACAGGGAAGAATTTTTTCTGTGTATCTACCTAAATTTCTCCTCTTTCAGTTTAAACCCATCGCTCCTTGTCCTATCACTAGAGCTTTGTGTGGAGGAAGGCAGCCCTGGAACAGCAGCATCCCTGCAACCAGCACACCTATGAACAGGTATGGGGCCTGGTTGCCAGTCTGAGTGTGGCCCCCCTGAACCAGGTTTGGTCTCCCTTCAGTGCATGTGCTCCTTTGGCATGGTCTCCCCCGTAATTCATTAGACTGGCACGTGCAAATTGCAGCAGCATTCCCTGTATTCCTGCTTTACTTTCTCCGCTGAAAGACAACTTCACACAAGTAAGGATTGTAGCAGTAACTATATGTGTTTATATTTTACAGAAAGGTAGAAAATACCGAACATGGGATTCTGAAATGATGATTTGACAAAGCACATTTTAGGAAAAAAAGTTCAGTCAGGCCTGTGTTTACCCTTTTCCTTTCCCAGTGACTTAGCACAATATCCTGCCTCCCACTCTGCACCCTTGCCAGCTCAACCGGTCAGATGGTGGGGTGGGAAGGATGGACAGACGCATGCATGGATAGGCGACGTAAAAGAACCTGGCCCTGGCTAAAGCAAACCACAACCCAGCCATGTCAGAGGCCATGCCAGGACAGGGTGTCCCTGGAAGGCCCAGCCTTGCCCTGATGATTACAGTGCTGCAGGATTAATGCGCTCTATATTTTGCTTTCCTTGACTGCCCTTGGCTGTCAGCACCAGGGCAGCTCTGCCTGGTGGTGGTGGTCTATGTGCCCCAAGCCCTCCTCAGCTCCCAAGCCAGAACTTGGTCTGTTCTGCAGATTTGCAGGAAGATTGTTTTCTTTTTCCCGTGTGCCGGTGGTACAAATGCAGCCGTTCAGGGAAAAGCCATGAGCAGCCTCTGGGATGGTCACCCTGGTCAGGGAGGCTGTCCTCTGGTGTGGGGTCAGAAAGGCTTCCCCTCTGCTGCTCTTCAGAGCACTGAGGACCAGCACTCCGCAGCCCAAGGATGTGTCTCACCCAGGCTCTTGCTCCTGATGGGAGATAAGCTTCTGAAGCCTTTCTTCCCCCATTTTTCGAAGCAATCATCCCATCCAGGAGAGTGGTTGTCCTACTGTGCTCATCATCATATGAAACTTGGCCTGGTACAAAAAAAATGCCATGGGCCCACCCACAAATGTCTGGCACAGGTTCCAAATAAAAGCCCCGGCTTTTCAGCAGAGGAAGGCTGGCTGCTGCAGGCATCCTGTGCTGGGGGAGACACTCAGGTGGGCAGTACAGATGACCTCACCATCGTGGTGATTTCAGTAGCCAGTGGGATGGGCCATCAGCCTTTTTGCAAAGAAAAACAAGTGCTTTGCCTTGCGAAGAACTGATGTGTTACCCCACTGGGAGAGAAATATTTGCTTGAGGAAGACAGTGCTGCTCAGGCCTTATGTATTGTAGAGAGACTTCAATTTGGGCTATTTTTTCGAGGCTGGAGCTCTCTGGATTTGAATAAATCTGACTGTGCTGCCCATGATCTCTTATTTCAAAATAAGCTTTCTGAAAATACAGTGCAAAATAGCCCAGCTTAATGGTGTGTGACAAGAGGAAACTGCCACAGCTGCCGAGTGCTTTGACTAATGCAGATCCTCATCTTGAATGGAATCATCAAGTATTGCCTCCGTGGATTTCAGGCTCTCAGGCATCCATGTTGGTGTAAGAAAAAATCAAATCTTCTTTTCCTAATGCTGGGCCCAGTAAATCAACGTGAGGTTGAATGAAGCAGGTTCTCTCTACCTTCTGCCTTGCTGTTTGCAGGAGTGAACGGTGTTGGAGGCTCCCTGCTTGGGATGGCTCTTCCAGCAGGCTCATCCCAATGCCAGGTGGTCACAATGGCACGTGTGGCTGATAATGCCGGGAGATCCTGGTGCCTTTGGGTCACTGTCCCCTGCTGCCCGCCCCTGTGAGCAGATCCACAGCTAATGTCAAAGCTTGTTTTGCCAAGAAAAGGCATCTACCTCTTGTGCCTGCCTTTGTAGGGCACCTGGATGGGGTGGGAGAGCCCAGTGTGTCAGTTCTGCTGCCCTCTCCTCTGGCCTCAGAACCAGCCCTGGGCAGCGCTGGGAATACGGACACGGGGTGACAGATACTCCTCATGCTCTGGCTTGTGAGAGGCTTTTCCTCTTCTTTCTTTTCTTCGTCTTACATCTACCAGGCTAAACAAACCATTTAATTAGGAAAATGAACCCCTGTGCCCTTTTCAGTCTAGTCAAGAGCTCTTGGCAAAGGCCTGCCTGCATGGGACAGCACCTGTGGCTCAGGGCTGTGCTGGGAACCCCTTCCTGGTGGGGGCTGCAGGGGCAGAACCTGTGGGAAGACCTGCACCCTTTCCAGCACTTCTGTATAAAAGCACCTCATGCTTTACAGCTCTCCATCATTTTTCTTAACCCCCCTCTCTGTGTGGTGATTAAGGGTTATTATCCCCATTTCACAGAGGTGAAGTAAGTTGCCAAAGGCCATGGAGTGAGTCAGTGCCCAGAGCAGATTAGTGCACAGGAGAGGTGTGCCCTGCTCCCAAGCCTGCATTTCTTCCTCAAGACTCTGTTGCATCCCTTTAGGGGATCAAGCAATTGCTTCAGCAGACTGTGCTGGAACATGCTGATCCAGCAATTAACACCAGCGAGTCAATGACATGTGGCATCTCCTCATCAGCAGGTTTATGGCTGCTGCCTGAATTGCTTCTGTCAGACCAACTTCTCCTTGTCCGCCCACCCTTCTGCCTGTGCTATGTCTGCCTCTCTCTGTGTCTGGCCATGCCTCCTTTCTGTACATCTACCTACCCCGGCCCTCCTTCCTCCTCCTTCCCTCTACCTCTCAGTCTTATTTATACTCAACTTGCTCCTCAAAACCAAATGGAGTTCCCTGTTCAACTTATTTGAATTTACTATTAAAGCCTAGATCCTTAATTTGGTCTGAGCAGAAAAGTGGCACAGGCTGAACCTGTGCTCCATGACATCAGGTGGTTCTGGAAGCAGGTACTTTCTCCTCCATCTTCACATCAGAAAATCCTTTCCCAGTGATTTATGCTCAAGCCAGGTTCTACCTTATGTTTATCTGCTCTCGTCTTCCACAGAAAGCTTGGGAGGCTGGCACAGCACTTCCTTCCTGTATTCTGCAAGTCCTTTGTCCTGCAAACCACCCCACAGGCAAGAAATGACACCAAGGATCCACGGGGCAGGTGGATGTTTATCCACTCTCTGTTGTGGTGCTGGAAATGTTTGCAAGTGACAGGGCAAGGACTTTGTCTTCATGTTCTCATCCTTCTGTCCTGTCTCTGCAAGCCTGATAGACACTGTCTACAGCCAAGCCAAGCCCAAGGAATTCCCTGGAGAAGACTATAATACAGTCTGGCAGCAGCTCATGAGTAAGAAACCCCTCTATGCCCAAATCCTTTGCCCAAACATTCCTTCGGTTTATTTTTGTTGTTGTTCCAAATGCTACTTCCTTGGGGCATCCTTGGCAGTTCTGGTCCCTCCTGCTAATTACACATCAGTCATGGCTCTTATTTATCAGACACTTCCATAACCCAGCCAAATCTTGGGTGTTTTGCTTCTTCAGTCCTTGTCCGTAAAGAAAGCCCTCAGTCTCTGAACCATTTGATCCTGAAGGTCATTGAGATAAGAACATTGATCTCCTCACTGCCACGTCATCCTCATCCTTGCTCTCTTTTTACATCCTAAACACCTCGGACAAACATAATGAACTCTGTTAATGAATGGTTACTGCTGCAAGCCTTGTACAGCAAAGAACCCCCAACCCCTCTGCCCCAGCAGCAGCGATGGCACTCAGTGTTGGCTTCATGGATCCTTCTGCTGCCAGGGAAGAAAATTCCATCCTGAAAGTGTATTTCGTTCCCAATATACATGCCCCTCAGCAGACTCATCCCAAGAGAAGTCCTTGGTGGAAAATCCATTTAGATCCAAATGGTTCTGTGATAGTGGAAATGTCCTTTTTTTTTTCCCAGAAAAAGTGTCATACAATTAAATGTTGATGGTAACTGTACAAGTTAAATCCTCATGTATAATCCATGGGTCAGCATGAGGACTCTGGTGGGCTCCATGTGAAGATGTGTGATGAGACTGAGAGGTGAGAAGAGTGCTGCTGGCTTGAAGAACACCACACATAGAGGGCTGGGGGAGATCTGGGCTCTCCTGGGTGCTGCAGCTTCCCTCAGCTGCAGGAGAGAGTGGCACAGCTGTGAAAACACCACTGGGCTAAGAGCAACCCACACTGGGAGTTAGGATCCGCTGCTGCCAGATTTCTGCTGGCTTTTGATGGGTGCCATAGGACCTGGCGAAACACGAGAGTCACTGGGGTGTGCTATGAGCTCTGAGTCATAATTCCGCGCTGCCCTGAGGATCTTTCTGCCTCTCTTATATAATCCAGTGTTTGTTTACTCTCATTGCTGTGGAGATAATGCTGCAATACGCAGGAGCATCTACCCACGGGGAGTGCTGCTCCAGCAAGGTGAGTTCAATGGGTTACTGCACAGCGTGTGCTGCTCAGGTAGTTCAGACCTAGTTCAGTGGGTTATGCTGTTGATGATGAACAGACATTTGGCATCCTGGGCTGGCTCACACTGAACATTCAAGTGAGCCCCTATCCAATCTTCTTGGATTTTCCCTCAGAAAAGGGGTTCCAGCAAACGCTCCAAGCATCCAAGTTCCAGACAGCTGAATGCTAGAGCATTCAGGGAAGCTATTCCATGGCGACTTTGTGTCCCACGAGGACCTGGGAATTACACTTGTGTTGACTGGAGGTGGCTACACAATGAACAGAGATGAAGAGAGGCAGAAAGTGTCACTTAGCAGCCCATGGAAGGACCCAGGTCATCAAGGTCCTGAAGAATACGAACTTTAAGCATAGAACCATGGAATCACAGAATCTTCTGAGCTGGAAGGGACCCACAATGATCATCAACTCCAACTCCTGTCCCTGCACAGGACACCCCAACAATCCCACCCTGTGCCTGAGAGCTTTATCCAAATGCTGGGCCTGATGTCCCCAGGGCACAGATGTCCCTCCTCGCTGACTCATATTCAACTGGCCATCGACCAGGACTCCCAGGTCCCCTTCCACAGCTGCTCTCCAGCCTCTCATTCCCCAGTCTGTGTGTGCATCCAGGATTGTCCCATCCCAGGTGCAGAATCCAGCACTGTCTTTGTTAAACTTCATACAGTCGATGATTGCCCAGGTCTCTCATCTGTCAGGGTCTCTCTGCAGGGCCTCTGCCTTTGAGGGAGCCAACAGCTCCTCTCAGTTTAGTATTGTCTGTATTACTCAGTATTCCCTTGAGTCCTGTGTCCAGGTCATTCATGAAGATGTTGAAGAGGGTGGGGCCGAGGATGGAGCCCTGTGGAACCCCGCTGGTGACAGGTCACCAGTCTGATGTCACCCCAGTCACTGTCACCCTCTGTCCCTGACCCGTGAGCCAAGTGCTCACCCACCACATGATGTGTCTGTCCAGCCTTGTGCTGGCCATTCTGTCCAGAAGGATCCTGTGAGAGACAGTGTCGAAAGCTTTAGTGAAACTGAAAAAGATTACATCAGCTGGCTTCCTACGCCAGACTCAATAAAGCTGTGCATAATCAGATCTATGCCAGCAAATAAAACAACAGGCAGGATAAGACTGGTCAGATGCTCCACCTCTTCACCTTCCTATTTCATTTCTCATCAGCATCCTACTTCACCTATTCCACATCATCTGTTCACTCATCCTCCCCAGTAGCTCCTACTTGCTGGGATACTTCTGCAGAAGTTTGTGTTTCCTCTTTCATACTTCTTCCTTCAGGGTTCCCTTTAAGGCTGTGAATAGTGCCCTTAGCATGAACACCACCCCCAAAGAGGATAGCATCCCCCAGCTCCGGTGTCTGGAGGAGCTCTGTCGATGTCCACACACGGGTTAGGACACGGATTCACCTCTACTGGGGTATGTGACTGCATGACTGCTTTGGAGACAGCAGGAGACAGCAAAGGGGAGAGTCCCCCATGGTTACCTTTTGTAAATAAAGGACGGTCCCTTTGAGCACAGCATAAAATTTCTTCCAGCCTCTTCTTCCTCTGGGAGCTAAAAAAGGAAGAATATTTAATTGTACATGTCTGCCAGTGCTGCTTGACCTTCCAGGCAAACCCAACCCTTCTCCTGACCCACCACAGGCACTCACTGATGCCCAGAGCTCCCACACCTCCAGGATATTGCTCACAAGTGGTTTGTCTGCTGGGACAGGTGTTTGAGGGCTCTGCAGCCTCCCAGCAGGAACACAAGCAGGTCAGAGCAGACATTAACTGGTACAGGGGTACCAGTGGACACCTGCAGGAAGTCTCTGCTCCTCCAAACCCAGGTTCATGCTCCTTGGACTAAATGCTTGGAAAGCAGAGACTTTCCCTGAGCTCCTCTGCTTCAGGTGAATTGAGCAGCTGTACTCTGGATAAGGCAGCTTCTGTTCCCCTGAGGAGGGAGCATTACCATCTCGAGGAGCTTGGGGACAGAGAGCTTGGCAGAAGCTGGAGAGGGGTGGGAGGTGAGGAGAGCCATCCACATCACCACAAGACAGCTGATCCTCCAAGCACGGGCTAATAAGAAAGTGCTGGAAGCAAGGGAGGCCTTTGGTGGTAATCTCTACTCAAGACTTTTTAATCAGCTGCAGTGACTGGGACAATCATATCAATTAGCAAAAGGAATTACCCGAGGTTTAATTAATCTCTGCTCATTAACAGTTCCCAAATACCTCTACCTTTCCTGTAATGCCAGATGCTGGTAGCAGAGCTATGGGGTGTTCTGTTGCCCAGCCAGCACATGGCAGGATATGGACAGGAGCAAAGCTTGGCAGGACAGACTGTCCCCAAGGTCAGGGCTGGAGCGGGCAGCTGCTGAGGAACCAGCCCTCCCCCACTGCTCAGAGAGTTACACAAACGTTTTGAAAGAGAGGATCTACAATAAAGACGGTGCTAAGCTGAGAAGCTCCACACATGTGAACTAATTATGTAGCTGACAGTCTCAAAAATATCCTTAAAGAATACTTCACCCTTAGAGATAATTTAGCCATGTGGAAGTCAGTGGAAGTTTTTCCACTGTCTCATATAGTATTTAGTCAAAAACTTTGACAAAAACAAATGTCAGCATCTGAGAAAGCCCTTTAAATAAGATGACTGGGGAAGAAGAAAAGCACTCCTTTGATCAGAAATTATAAATTCTAGAAAATACACATGCAATTAAAATCTCAACTCATGCTGAAACATTAATATAAAAATCATGGATTACGCCCATGAACAGGATGGAAGACCAGGTCTGTCTGTGTTAGATTCCTTGGCAGTGAGAAGGGAAGACCGAGGCTTCCTGAAAACACCCATATCTACAAATGCCTCAAAACACCCTCCTTTCCCTGCGTCCTGGCACTTATGGGTCTCTCCTGTGTTCCCTGGGATGCAGTGAGGAAATGCCTTCATCAGGAGAGCCAGGGCAAGGCTCTGGGACTGCCTGGGGCACCTCTCCCCCCCGTCCCTGAACACGTACTTCTCTTCCCATCCATGTCTGCGTGGGTTTTCCGGGTGAGGACGCCGTGCTTGTAGGTGACTGCGTTCAGCGCTTGGGGGATGTCCAGGAAGGGGTTGCTGCTGTCAACAATCCTTGTCACTTTCTTCGCGCTGGCTCCAAATTTGTCATCTACCAGCTCCGAGAGCGATTTCCTCAACTCGTCCTCGTCACTTGGAAACAAAATCAGAGAAGAGACTCAGTGGAAGAGATGTGGGTTTGGTCACAGTGCAAAGCAGCCCTATTTGCTTTGGGTTTAGAGTTGTTATTGCAGGACTGGTCAGAGAAAGAAAAAAAAGGAGATGTTGGAACCATAACAGAGAGAGTGCCAGTGGTGGTCTGAGCTGGGATGAGTGCGGGTGACAGGTATTTGTCCCCGTGGTCCCACTGTGAGGTCACTCAAAACAGGTAAGGGGCTGGGTGCTGTTCTGAGCACCAGGTAACTGCAGACATCCCATGCTGAGGACTACAAATATGCCACAGGAAAAGTCTCCAATTCTGTGCCCTAAAGCCAGAGCTTAAGGAGGATTTTTGCTGAAGACCAAGGTATCACTGGCATTTCTCAGCTGCTGAGAGGCAATGCCTGGGGCCTCCTAGACAGTGAAATACCTTTAGGAATGTCCTCTCCATCTCTGAGGAACAGAAGATCTGCAGACACTTGGGAGATGAAGCTACACTGGCACAAAGAAAGTAGAACTTGTATGGGAAGCGACAGGTCCCAGTGTCCCTGGGAGATGAAGGAGAAAGAGCAAACAGGCCTTTCCTACCCTGTCTGATACATGTCAGTGTCTAAATGGGATGAGTGGTCACCTCAGGTTGCGGATCAGATTGGGACTGAACCCCAGCTGAGGACTGACCCTCAGTGAATCCACTGGCTGAGGTGTGAGCAGTAAAACACAATTCCTCACCTGCTGCAAGCAGATGGCCAAAGCGTCAGACACCTCTCGGAAGAGAAGGATGACTTCTCAGCCCTCAGCACCCACAGGAGTCCTGGGGCTCAGGCAGAGCCCAGATACTCCTCCTGGGTGGGGAGTTAGTGGGGCTCAGGTGTTTGGGCTGCACCCCTCTGAGCTCCTTGCTGTTAGCCGCGTACCTGCCTGTCTGGTGGGACCTGTGGGCAAGGGCATTTCCTTCCCTGGGAGGCACAGGGACACAAGGCAGAGGCAGCAGAGAGAAGCGGGTCCTGGCTGTGCAAGGTTATGACTCAGTGCCAGGTCTCTGAAAGAAAACCAGGCGCCCCGTGCCAGGGAGGGCCTGACCCGCGTCCCCCATGTCAGGGGAGCTGAGGGCTCTGAGCCTGCAGCCAGCGGGACACCCTGCAGCAAGGCAGGCCCCAGGCCGGTGGGGATGGGTGAGGGGATGCGGGGATAGAGCGAGGTGGATGGAGATCCGGGAGGGATCCGGACGCCGCTGGCTGGGGCCGCCCCGCGGCAGCGGGACCCCGGCAGGGTGACATCCCCGGGGCGTGCCCGAGCGGGGAGCGGTGCCGGCGGCGTTGCGTAAGCGCAGCCCGCATCCAGAGGCAGATGCGCTCCTGCCGAACTGCCCTTACATAAACCAGCCCGCAGCTCCCTCTCGCGACACAGCCCACGCGCGACCGGCCCCGCTGCGGCGCTGGCACCGCCGCTTCCTCCGCCGAGTCACGGAGCGGGGAGCAAACCTCCTCCAGACGCTTCTCTGCTCAGGACAGCGTGAGCGAGAGAGCAGGTGAAGGTCCTGCTCTGTCCGGAGACAGGAGAGGTCTAAGACCGAGGAGAAGAGAGGGGAGAGGAGGAGAGGAATGTCCCCTGTGTCAGCCTAAGACCTCAGGTCTGCCACGGGCTTCCCCTCGGGAGACACTGGCCTTGGGGGACCTCGCTGATGGTCCTGGCCTGTGCTCTGGGCAGGGCTGGGTGGCGGAGCAGGGGAAGAAGGACTGAGGAAGGTGCTGTATGAACCTGTAATGGAGCCCACCCTGCCAGCTGTTCCCAGGCTTAAAAAAAAGTTACAAATGATGCCCTCATCGAACTTGTGGATGACATAAAAAAGAGGGGTACAAGGCCACCGCTAAGAGGGCCAGGAGCACCCGAGTGCTGCACTGGGGCTCCGGGTGGTCAGCAGGATGAGCAGGAGCAGCCAGTGTGTCCTGGCAGAGGCAGAGGCCGGAGCATCCTGGGCTGTGTAACAGCGGCACAATGAGGAGGCGAAGAGAAGTGATCCTCTGCTCTGCGCTCCCGGCATCATATCGTGATACAGCAAACACTGCCGGGCCCCCAGCACAGGAAAGGGCATCAGCAAGGTGGGGAGACTTCAGCTGAGGCCACCAAGAAACCTGGGGCAGGAGCACTTGCAATGTAAGAAACAACTGAGGGAATTGGACTTGTTCAATCTACAGAAGAGATGGCTACAGCCTCGTGTGAGGGGGTTATTGAGAGGACAAATCTGGGCTCTTCACTGTGGTGCACGGCACAAGGACAAGAGACAGTGGGCAGAAGTCAAAACAACAGAGACAAGAGAAAATGCCACTCTCAGAATAATAAAGTATTGGTTTGTGGATGCAGAGGGGCTGTGGGTTGGTTCCCTGTCCTTGGAGGGTTTCAGGATCAGACTGAACAAAGCCCTGAGCATCCTGGTCTGAATTCAGTGTTGATCATACTTCGAGGAAGAGGCTGAACTAAAGATACCACAATGTTTCTTCCTTCTTAAGTGATTCTCTGATACTATTTCCAGAAAAAAAAGTGGGAGAGATGGAAAGTCTCAGTGAGCAAAATATCCCCAGATCTTTGCTGGTGCAAAGACTTCTGAAGCACCTGGAGAGGAACCAGCATTTTACAAATGTAACAGTAAACCAAGAGGGCATTCCCTTCCTTTAGGTCATGGATCCACAGACTGTCACCAACCTTCCCAACTGCCTTTGTGTCTAAGCCACAAATAAACTCCATTTGTCTACAGAGGGACTTCAGCACTTAAGGGCTTGGCAGGAAATATTCTGGGATTGAAAACATGACTTAGGACCTGCCAGCTGCTTGGAAAGACACACTATCCCTTTAATGCTTGGCATATACTTACATGGCCCACTCCAGCTTCTCATTCTTGATGGAGTTATATAGTGTCTGAAAAAAGAACACGGAATTAGCTGTGTCTCTCACGGAAGTCATGTCTGCTTGTGGGGACGTCTCCTCCTCCACACCCTGTCTGTGTTCTTGGAGAGATACTTTCCCTGCTGAGCTGTCCTGGAGCAGCATTCCCCGGTGAGCAGGGTGACTGCTGTCCTGCTGGACCCCTTCTTGTCTGTGTGCCATGCTGGGTATTGGACCGGACACAGCAGCAGCAGAGGGCTCTGGCAGCCAGCCCTGCTCAGGAGCCTGTATATGACATTTTTGACTCATTCTGGGTGCTGCACCCAGTTCTGAGTGAATCCTGGCCTACATGCAGTGGTAGAAGACTCTGGGATATGCCTTGACACCTTCAATGTCTTAACTCGGGGAAACAACAGAGGAGACTTGAACTGAGTAGCAGGGGAGGGATGAATGACCTTGGAATCAGCTTTTCCAGTTCATTCTGTGCAAAATTCCAGTGGCTTCCCTGGGGCACTGGAAAAGGAGCGGGAATGGGCTAGCAAAGCACAATGTGGAGGTGGTCCTAACCATACAGAGGGGTAGGATAGGGTGAGGTCTGCTGGGAGATGGGGATGTCGCCCCAAACACGACGTGACACCCCTGATGTGGCACCTCTGGTTCCAACCTCCTTCCATACAGCAAAATTCAGGTCAGGCAGCTGGACCTGCAGCAGGTGCAGAGAGCAGTGGTGCTGCTAAACCACGTGGCAGGAGAAAATCCTCCCTTTGGGGCGTTTAACCACATCCCATGGTACTGCACTGGTTCTGTTGAAATGTTGCATCTAATCACGCGGTAATGAAGGCAAAGAAAAGTTTCAGTGCTGGATGGTCGTGTTTTGGGGTGGGGGGTACCTTGCTTTGGGCATTATCTGAGCTGCTGGGGGAAAAGGGCCCCTGGTACGCTCTGAGGGCAGATACGCCACAAATCTGGAAAAAACACCGCCAGGGACCAGACCTATTTTGGCTCACTGCGAGTTAGCAGAGACATTCATGGGGGTTACAATTCTCCTGAAACAACTAGAAAATGCTGATTGAACGGCTCAGAGTGTCCCAGCAGGACTAGGTGGCACTGCAATAATAATGACAGTATCCCACTGTCTATTTATATCACATTACCTTCAGCAAATCCTTTGCAAAGTCCTTCCCATCGTTCAGCCCATCCAGGTTTGCTATGAACTGTTGGCATGACATCTTTTTGCCAATGTTCTGTAAGGCAAAGGAGCAGCTCATTAAACTTGTGGAGAGTTTTGACTTTAATCAAGGTCTTTCAAAGAACAATTTTATATGTAGTGGTGAAGCCTGGGCTTGTCCCAAGAGCTCAAAGGGCTTCTGATCTGATTTTCTGTTGGGCTCTCCGCTTTATTTGCTCATGCCAGCATCCAAATGTTTCAAGTGACCTCTTTTTTAACGGTGGAAATTAGACACCTGCAAACAGCCTCTCCAGCTCTTGCTGGAGTGGTCCTGGGTACAGGCTCTGTGTCTCAAAACTCAAGACAAGCACTCAGCCCAGTGAAATGACAACGTTTGGATGGGGCTCCAAGCCTGCTGTGAGTGAAATTGCGTGAGCTTGCAATGCCAGCACCTGGAACAGCCAGCACTGGGCAGGGGGATGCTGGTCCTTGATGGAAGCTGTTATTTTTGATTGCCATTACAAAAAGAAATGGTCCAGCTACTGGTACTGTGGGAACTCGAGTGCAGCGGCGTGAGAGGGCAACGCATGTACAGTGGGAGAATCTCACAGCCTGGAACACATTCACCACCAGCTAATGCCAAAATATTTGGTACTGATGCTTCCAGGCCACCTGGCATCCCTGATATCATCTGTGGCATCTGTCTTCCCAAAATCTTTACCCTTCATTTCCTCAGCCGGCAAGGCTTTTCTCAAGCCTCCCCTGCAACCCTGCCTCTCCAAAGGGATGGAGCAGAGGTGTGGAGGAGTCAGTGGCCATTACAGGGTTCAGAAAAAGGAGTTTGATGTCACAAAGGAAAGATGGGTGTCTCCAGGGCCATGTTATATCGTATCCTTCACACCCTCAGTGTGTGAGGCAGAGCCTGGTGACATTGCATGGAGTGGGCAGTGGAGTCAGTGAGGACAGCATGAGCTGCCTCCGGTGGTCCTGAGGATCCCAACAGCACCCTGAGATTGCTGGGCTTCACACCAAGGTATGGGCAGGGTGGCCATCCAGGAGGACGTGGGAGAACGGCCCAGAACAGCAGTCAGAGCCCTGCTCGGGGCTCAGAGAGGAAGAGGAAGGGCCTCAGTGAGTCTGGCAGGGGATGAAGCTGCAGCAGGTGATACAGGAGATGCCCTGCAGGGTGAGATGTGTCCTCTGTGCAAGGAAATAACCTCCTGAAAGAGATGACACCAGAAACCTCTGCCCACACATGTGCACTGCAGATGACCTGGGGGCTTCTCCCTGGATGAAAGCATCAGGAAAGAGTGAGGCCTTGGGATTAGCTCACCATGCCCCCACACAGCCTCCTGCCTTCTGTGTGTGCAAACACTCTCGGGCTGCACAGGGAGCCAAGCACTGCCTTTGAGCCGCTCTGTCTGATACTCTTAATTATGCCTCCTGCTGGTGCCAGCTCCAGATGAGCTGGCTCCCCTGAGAGATCAAGAAAAAGAGGAGCAAAGCACTGTTACAAATCTGCAGTGCCGGGGGACGTGGTGTGGCACAACACAGCTCAGCCCTCGTGGCTTTCTCCCGGCGAGCCCCATTAGCCAGAGCTGCCAGCCAGTGCTCAGTGGGTACACGGGCTGCAGAAGAGCTCAGGAAACGAGCAGACATGCTGGGATGTCAGCAGAGAGAAGAGACATTTGTGTGCTTGCCGGCCAGCGAATTTCAGCCACAAAAGATAAAGGAAAAATCCAGCAGCACAACAGAGAGTGGGTGGAGAAAGGAAGGAGGGCAAGGAGCCTCCAGAAGGAAGGGAGTTTGGAGGTGAGGCCGGTGTTGCCGGAGACCTGGAGGCACGGAATTGCTCTGCACAGAGAAGGTGCCCACTCCCAGCCCTGCCCCGAGGAGGGGGAGCAGAGTGCACAGCACTGGCCTTCGTGCCCGAAGAGATCTCTCTGTAGTGATTCAGCACTGAATGCAGAGGCCAGGGCATTTTTGGAAGTGAGGGGATACAGTGAGTTAACACAAGTTACCAGTCTCACAGGACCTTTTTTGGGTTTCTCATGTATGTGTCTAGGACTCACATTCATCCCAAGGGATGCCTTCCTTGTTGATGTGTGATCTGTCTCTTCCTCTGGTGCAAGAGACCTCTGAGCTCACCTGGGCCAGCAGCCACACTGTGGAAAAGCAGCTAATTGCTGAGTAATTGATCTGCTTGTGGATGTGTTCTAGGCTGCAGGAATGAAATCACGTCCCTGCAGGGAACCAAGCTGCAAATTCTGGGTACCAGTGAGCCCTGGGCCACACAAACCTGCTGTGGGCAGACTGGTGTCACTCTGCAGGGGCTGCTCACGCCTCGGAGCTCTCCAGCCCTCCTGGTGCTGCTAACACAGCGCTGCTGCTGACACCGAACCCTGAGCTCGGCTTAAGGACACCACCACAGGGTTTGTAAGATTAAGAGCAATGGGCGCATGGAGTTAGGACCTGCCCAGGATCCCATTTCAAGCTTTGTTGGGTGCTCTGCTTTTTGAACAAATCCCATTATGACTCCAGAAGGCGGCCTTTGCTAAAGGACCCAAATGCACCCGCGAGTGATGCAAAGGTGTTGATCCGTCACCGTCCTCCCATGGCCAGGAGAGATGACAGGGACAGTGGGAAAGGAGGCATCCCTAAGCTTTGTCTCCCCAGGGCAGAGATGGAACAGGGCAGTGCTGACTTGGCCGTAAGATCTCCTGGAGCTCAAACAGCCCCAGCAGAGCAAGGCAGAAAGTTGCAACAACTTGGATTATCCTGCAGGTATAGTCTGGGAATGCTCGTTATACTTGGAACGTTTGTTGGTGACCGCTGGTTTTTAACACCAACGGCAGGTGCTTCCATGGACAGGGAATGTCTCATTTTAAAGTTTTCTGCGTGGTTTGGAAACAGGGTTTGAGCGCACCTGAGTAGAAAATCAACAGTGCTAAGGCCAGGTGATGCCTTGAGTGGCAAATCTCCTGCTTTAAAACCAGTCATTACCTCTGTGGCACAGCCTTTGCTGGCATGGCGAACCAGACCATGCCAGAGGCACTGCTGTGAGGAGCTGCCCCTTTGCAGACACACACCCACCCCCCTTTCCTCACCGAAGGCAATTCCCGCTCCGGCAACGCACAGTAAAACACTGCAACACACACACACAACATTAAAAAGGGAAATAAAATCAAAAGTGACATGGAATATCATGGCAGCATCTTTAACAAGGAGGGGTGGGAGGTCAAGTCACAGGTCCCCAGGTACACCACAGTTCATGGAGGTTTCTTTACACCAGGAGCATTTCATGTGATGGTATCAGCCGCTAATGGCTTGCTAAGTAGGGAAGAACACTGCACAATCACTTAGGATTCCAGACAAACAAAATTCCTTACTGTTTTTAACACAATCAAAACAAGTCAAATGCCAGTGCTTTAAAGCAAAACACTAGAATGACTGCACTTACCACCTGGTAAAGGGTTAAAGAGCAGAAAGAGAGGTTCCAGGAGCAGAAGGAAATTTAAAAAAAAAAAAAAAAAGGAGGAAAAGGAGAAGAAGAAATTAATGTTACACATGCAGAAAAATAAAGAGAAGATTTTTCAAAGAAAAGCTCAGGTATTTGCACACCTGGTCAAAAGAAAGCTATTTTTCCTGTGCCTAGATATCATGAGAACATTTCTTCTTACCAGGCCTCTGAGCCAGCTTGACAATGAAGAATAGAAATGGTAAGGTTTTCGAGGTTTAGGTTGGTTTTTTGTCTCTTCAATTACGTCTAACTTCCCAGAAGCACGTTTTGGATTTTTTTTACTTAAAAAAAACTAGACAAAACAAGATTATTTTGGATTGAAGTCACATAGTTTGCCTTTTGCCACAATGCTGCTTTGGCTGCTGCAGGAAATGATTTGATGGAAATAATTCCTTGGCTCCAACCATTTTGGCTGGAGGATGAACGCACTTTGAGACTCATCCCACCACTATCCCACTGTGTGCAGAGACAGGTTAGAGGAGCCTCTAAAAGGTGGTGAGAGATCTTCTCACAGCTTCTGCTGTTTTCCAGCCACTCTTCCGGGCACTGAGCTCTGCTCGCTCTGCTCTTTTTCCAGAGGCTTTTCTGCTACGAAACTCTCCAGTGGCTGCCTGTTACATCTTGGGGAAAAGGAACAGCTGGAACTCACTTCGTGTTTTGGGAAGGAAAGATCGAGTCTAGACCTGTGTGAACCCACTGGCCCCCTTGCAGCAGTTTCTGGGAAGAGGTTTCTGCACCACAAGAAGGAGCAGCCCCACAGGGACTGGCAGGGAAGACCTCACTTGAGAGCTCCTGGGACAGGGCTGAGCTGGGCAACAGGAGGGAGAAAGCATCCCCAGACAGGATAACTGATGTCAGCAGGACACACGCCTTTGGCTGGAGTGGGCAGTGACACTCGTGTGTGGACTGTCCCCAGGTCTGGGCCTGGCACCCAAAATTCCACCTGGAGCAGGTCAGAGAACTCTCTGCCAACCTATCTCAATTGTCCAGCAACACACTCAGCGTAAGGGAACAGCCCTCTGCCCTGGGAAGGGATAAAGGATGGATGCAGCTCCAAGGGCTACTTACGTGGCCATGGAGGTCTGTGTTCAGCAGCATCAGGGCACAGGTGAGCGTATGAATCCCATCTGAAACACACAACAGTCACACAGCTGTGGCTGACTGCTCCTCTTCTCATGCAGTTCTGGTGTTTGTTGTCTTGGCACCCCAATTTTTGCAAAACCAAGGCCAGTTGCTGTGTCTGGGGGCCCTAAAGAATACCTGCTGCCTTCAGCTGTGTAGGATTTAAAAAAAACCCCAAACAAACAACACAAAAAACCCCAAAAACATCCTCTTTTCCCTCAGACTACACCTTTTCCTAAAACAACCACCAGGAAATTGGCTTCAAAGCAGTTTTGCTTTAAAAACCAAACTTCTCACTGAGTCTTACTCCATTTCCATGGACTAGATGATCTCTAAGGTTGCTCCCAACCCAGACCTTTCTATGATTTCATGATTTCCATTTTGTGCTGATGCCACTGCAGAATGGGGCAGAGACCCAAAGAGGGCTGGTGTGCCCCCAGCTGATCCTGGTCACCTCAGGGGTTTGTGCTGAGGTCTTCAGCCATCATTCTCTGTCAGTCTGTGAGCTCCTGAGTGGTTCAACAAGCATTATCCCTACAAATCAGTGTGGCATTTTTGGCTCTCTGACTTAAAAAAAAAACCTCACAGGAAGTTTTCCTTCCACGTGAGACAGCAGAGCTGCCTGTCCTGCACCAGTAGCTGGTGGTTTGCTGTTATTTCAAAGCCATGAGGTGTCCTGAAGCTTTTCAAGGTCAGGACACAAGTCTCCACGTGCCAGCTCACAGCACTGAGGTGCAAACACATTCTGGCACATGGACTGGTCCTTGAAGGACCTCACAAAAGGGCTAGAGAGCACCAGGGAGGAGGCAGGGACCGGAGTATTACTGTCACAAGCAGCTGCTTTGGGTTTAGAACAACGGTGCCTTCCCATTGAGCATTTTTAAGTCTCTGTGGGAGGCTGTGGGTATCACTTTGGTCACGTAAATTGTGTCCCACGTGGCCCCATGGTGGAGCTGATATCCCAAAACCTGTCATTCTCTCACCCACTTTTTCTCTCAGCTCACAGAGAGTCACAACCACAGAGTTCTTCTGTGTCTGGGCTTCACCAGTGCAGGAAAGGAATAACAGGACAACACTCCCTGGGAGAAAAACCAGAGTCAGCCTCTTCTCGCAGGCAACAAGTGACAGGAACAGAGGAAACGGCCTCGAGCTGTGCCAGGGGAGGTCCAGACTGGATATCAGGAAAAATTTCTTCACTGAAAGGGTTGTCCAGCATTGGAATGGGCTACCCAGGCAAGTGGTGGAGTCACCATCCCTGGAGGTGTTCAGGAAATGACTGGATGTGGCACTTAGGTCCCAGGGCCCTTGTCTGCAGGGTTGGGAGGTGGATGCAACAGAACCGGGGCATCACTTTCAGGGAGGAGTGTTGGAGAGGGGTCAGGACTCAGCACGTGGGACATTTCAAGCTGCAGTTTAATGTCTGCAGGGTGGGGGACCCTTCCCAGTGAAGATCATGTTTGGATCAGTGGAGGAGGAGATCACACAAACTCAGGGAAATGAAATCTAAACCTGTATTTTGTTGGGATAGTGCTGATAAAGGCAAAAAGGTCGTTCTCTTCTGAGAACAGTGAGCGCCCAGTTAGCTCAGCAGAGGAACTGGTGGGTTCATGCAGCACTAGGCACTGCTGCCCCTTGGGGAGCCTGTGAGGGGGGGACAAGCGGGAGGTCTGCGGCACACAGGGGGTGGAGGAGGAATCCCTGGCACTGCCGTGGTGCCAGCTGAGAGCAGCTCAGCAGCCTGGTCCCACCCAGGGGGTGTTTCCAGGTGCCTGTGAGCAGGGGTGGAGTGCCTTTCGTGTAAGTGCAAACCTGGATATGCTCCTGTCTCTGTGCGTGGGTCACGTGCACCAGGAATGACCTCTCCCATTTAAAAATCAGAGAATAGTGGAATCAAAAGGCCTCTAAGATCATTGAGCCCAACGGTGGCCCAGCACTGCTGTGTTCATCACTAAAACCACCTCTCCAAGGGCCACATCTTCATGTCTTCTGAACACTTCCAGGAATGGTGAAAGTGTAGAATTGTTAAGGTTGGAAAAGACCTCTAAGATCACGGAGTCCAACTGTTAACCTAAAAATGTCAGAAGAAGCTATATCCACTTTTAAGAGATAATGTGGAGAGGCTGAAAGTAGCTAAGAAAATCTGCAGCTACACTGAGCCCCAAATTTTATCCAGCTGTGCTTTCTTCTGCTGCAGCTGTAAATGTGTGGAACACAAATCCCAGATGGGGCAAGCCAACAGCATTCCTCAGTTTGCATGGAAAGGTTTTCCACTCAGTGGACAAGGTCCTGGGCTGAGCTAGCACCAGCCACTTATTTGCCCATTGTCAGTAGCCACTTTGCAAGCCACGACCGGGGCAATCTTCAACCCCTGACAACCACCCACCACCTCCCTGGTGCTGAGCAAAGCACGGCCACTGATCCAGGCTCCAGATCCAGTGCTCCTTCAGCACAGCTCACACGGATTCAGGAGGACAAGGCTCCCTGGCACCCCACCTTGGTCCCCAGACCTCGAGATCCTGGTCTGGCTCTCTTTGGGGGGGTCTGTCAGCACCCAGCATCCCCAGTCCCTCCCAGGGCAGGGATAACGATCAGGGCAGGATCCCCAGGAAAGGGAGAAGCAGCAGCTGTGGGTGGCTGGTTTTGCACTCCAGCTCTGTGCGCAGGGGCCCTGTGAGTGTGCCTGGAGCCAGAGGGAAGGAAGCAGTACCTTCGGACGTGCTCTCTTCGGGGTTGCACTGGCAGTAGCGCCGGGAGAAATGGATCAGCACCCGCTCCCGCTCCTGCGTCTCTCCCATCAGCGGGAATGCTTTCAAGAACGTCCTGCGAAGAGAAAGGGATACTCAGGCGCACTGCTAGGCAGTGTCCTTGCTAAGGAGGGAGAGGGAAAGGGGTCAGTTATCCTCCCCCCAGCCCCACACCTGTGTCCCTGCAGAGGGGATGGAAAGGGATCTGTGGAGCTGTGCAGGGAAAGGTGCTGCCAGCTGGGATCTGACCCACCTCTGGCATGAGGGCACCAGGACGGGTTGCACGCCCCAAAGGAAGAAGTTGCTCCCACTTGGTCTGATTCTGTGTGGGATGGGATTCCTGGGAAAGCTGCTCTCCACCCTGGAGGAGAAGGCTGTGGGCCCTCCTGTTGAAGCCCACTTTTGGTGGCAGCACCTTGTGCCAAACGTGACACCAAAGATTGAATGACAGCCTGGATTGCCCCCCAGTCCCTGCTCCCATCACATGGATGGCTCCCACAGTGCTGGGAAGCCTGGAGGAAACTCCAAAACCCCACCACTCTGTCCATCCCAGAGCTCACCTGAGTGCTTTGTCAAGGGTCAGGCCAGTGAAGTCAAAGAAGCTGAGGTACTCCTCTGCTACCAACTTGCTAAATTCGTTACTGTAATTAAAGAGGGAGTGGTCAGCCCTTTCGTCAGAGAAGAAGTCGCTGTCCACGAGAGGAACAGCAGAATGCTGCCTCTTGGCCAGCCCAAGGAGACTTGCTCCTGGCCCGGAATGCTGCTGGAAGACCTCCCTGACGCGCCCACAGCCAGCCCCAGACACCTGAGAATGAGAGACACCTGCCCTTCTGCACCCCCGTGTTGTGCTGCTGGCCAGGCAGAGCCTCCTCCTAAGCCAGCCAGGAGGAGGAGGAGGAGGCCATAAGGATGTCCTGTGCTCCTCCAGCACCTGGTTCTCTCCCGCTGCTGGATGTGTGCCCTCCTCCCACTGCAAAATTCCCGCTCTGACCCACACAGGCTCCCATCCCACCCTCTCACCAGAGCACCTTGCTCCCATGGCAGATGGATGCTGCTGGAGACTGGAGCAGAGGAGCTCAGTGAGTTCCAGGCAGGGGCTGCTGGCTCTGCCAAGGGAGCTGGGCAGTGTCACAAGACACCAGAAGGCAGCCAGACCCCCAGGAACAACAAACTCCTGTGCCTCCAGTGACTCAGTGACATAGACGGGACTCCTCTCCCTGAGCTCCAGAGCCAGTTAACATGTCCCAGGCCATGGGATAACAACAGTGGCCAAGGAAGACCATGTCCCACCCTAAGATGGGCTTATGTGTCTGCTCTGGTTTCCTCACTCGGGAATGATCCTCCACTGTCCCTGTGCCAGTGCCAGCCCTTCCTGCAGGAATGGGTGACACTTCCACCGTGACGACAGAGACATTCCTACAAGAGAGCAAGGCATTTCCCATGGGGACATTCCTGCCATGCTCTGGCTGGTGGCCCTGCAAGGCATTTCCTGTGGGGACATGCCTGGCATCCTCTGGCTGGTGCCCTTTCCACAGAGACAGCCTCCACAGACCTCCTCTCAGCTCACAGCCTGGTCTGATGCTCCCTCCCTCTGCCTGCTTTGGGAGGGTCCAGGCACCAAGAGTTCTAACTGACCTGCTGGGTCACAAGCCACCCCAGGGGAACACAGGAGCCCTTTTCTCCCAGTCCATTCCCACGTGGCTGGACATGGACAGATGTGTGTTGTTTTGCAGCCTGAGTCCCACTGCCCTGTGGAGCCAAACCTGTATTGTCCGGGCTCCTTTTGGCATCACAGTCACCTGGGTCACTTCAGATCCCTCAGAAGCTTGTGAGAGTAAAATCTCATCTCTGGGGGCTGAAATATGCCATGTGCCCACGTCATTCTGCCCATGGCCAGGACCCTGACAGACCCCACATCCCAGGGCACTGCGGTGCTGGAACTGTGCTGGGCTGCTGCCGCAGTGATTTGGTGAGCACAGCTCTGGGAAACCCTGCGAGGAAGTGTCTGGCACTGCCACCTTCACGGCCTGGGACAGTTCAACCTCCAGCCAGCACAAGATGTGACCGTGGGCACTGATGGAGCTGAGACAGGGCCACAGATCAGTGCAGGAACAAGAGTCTTCCATGGAGAGTTCAGCTGCCCGAACACTTGCCCTTCAGAGGACAACAGTAATTTCTGGATTTTAGGTTAATTTCACAGAGTTGAGGCAGATAGAAACAAACTGTGGGGAGATATCCAACCTGCATTTCCTTGTTTATCAAGCCTTTTCTGCCTGTTTGACAATGATGAATGGTTTTGGCTTTGGTTTACCTTTTTTTTTTTTTTTAGAAAATTGCCAATTATCACAAAGAAAAAAGAAGTGGTAAAATGAGCTAAATAGCTTTAAAATGAGATTTCACTTTTTGTACAGCCCTCCTACATGGAGCTGGCCTGAAAGCATCACTTCAACTTAGTCTGCTCCCAGCACTATAGGTCTTACATATATACATATATAAGTCTTACATTGTCCTAAGTGAGCAAGACTGACTTAATACCTATATTATTACCTATAAATACCTACCTTCACCCTATTTCCTTTCCTGCTCTGCAAATCCACCTGCGTGATCCAAGAGTCTGCAGCTCTATTTAGGTCTCACGTCAGGAAATGGTTCAGATGTCAAAACGTAGCTGATCAAAACAAACCTTTTATTTCAAAGGCTGTGTGAATTCCCAGATGTGGGTCACCAGACAGCCTCCCAAGGTGTGAGGGTTGCAGGTGTGAGTGAGGACTGCAGGAAATAGCAAACGGACAGACTCAGAAATGCAGTGCTTGGAACCTCCCCCCCCTCAGTGAGCTGTCATGGCAAATTTGAAAGAAAGGAGAAGGGTGTTCCACCTGAGGCAACAGCGACCAGCAATGCACCTGCTACAAGAACCTCAGCAAAGGAGGAGAATGAGGATGTTGCCAGGTGATGCAAAGAGCCTCTCCAGGAGACAATTCCTGGGCTCCTTCTGTCCCAGGACTGAGCTGGGAATCACAGACAAGCCTTGGTACTGAAGTGTGGGTATGTGCTGAGGGACAGGTGTGTTCTGCTGATCGGGGCAGGGGGAGGCATTTCAAGGACAAAAAAAAAAAAATAAATCCCAGCAATGCAGGTTATATCTGATCCAGGCGAAGGCTGATGGGGATTGGTGCCTTCACACCCACTGGCATCCTAAAATAATCTGTTACTGCTACACTTGTTACTGTTACTCTGTCTCTTAGAAATCTCTGTAACTCTCCCACTTTCGAGTATTTTTTGATTTCCCTTCTGCATTACCCAGGCAAATCTACCAGCTGAAGAACCTGGACCTCCTGTGTATCCCAGGCTCTGCAGCAAACCCTTCCTGCCCTCGTACAGATTGGGTTGGGAGGCTCTGCAGCAAGAACATTTTGGGGTGCAGACAGGAAAAACCTGGGGAGTGGCAGGGAGCCCAGTGCAGAGGCAGGTCTGGCTCCCCAACCCTTCAGGCTGGGGATTGCTTTAGCCTTGCTGGGCTCCCTGCCACTCCCCAGGTTTTTCCTGTCCTCTTGGTTCTGGTGGGCAGCAGCCTGTGACACTGCCCAATACTGCAGGCAGCTCGCAGGATTCGTATTTTAAGGTCACTGGGCTTCCAGTTTCAACTGGAAGGATCTCCAGCAGCCCTGACTCCATCCAGCACACAAGCTTGTCCCTTCTTGCCTTTTCCTGCCTTCCCAGCATGACCAGTGCTCCCCAGCCCCGTGTTTCTGTCACCCCCTCACAGGGCTGGCTCCCACGTACTTCTTCCCGAGCTGCCGGGCCACGTCGCAGCGCTTGAAGCCCTCGAGGTTGTAGAGGCGCTTGGCCAACCTCTTGGCAGCCTCGCTGTCCGCCCTGCAGCCGTTGGCCAGGGTGTCCGTGCTGCCCTGGTCCAGCTGCTCCGTGCTGCCCATGTCCGAGTCGGAGTCTGACAGGGTGTCCTTCAGGCTGGCGTCGCTGTGCAGAGACAAGAAACGTTCAAGGAGCCGCAGCGTGACTTGGTGAAACCCACAGAAAACGCCACATTTTGATTTCTTTCTGCCCTCACAAAAAACATATGAAAAAACAGCAATACGGCCGTGAACTGGACGTTGGAGAAACCCTCCTTCATTTCAGCTCAAATGAAATAGTGCGGTGTAATTCCAAATTGGTAGAAAAGGTCGGAGAGAGGGCGACTTCCCCCTGAGAAATGAGGATGTATCAAAGTAAGCAGCCTCAACACCTTTTAAGCTTCCTCTCTCCCCACTGGGGATGCCAAGCTCTTTCCAAGCCATGGACGTGCAGGAAACCTTAGGGATAGGTGCTATGCTTTTTAGTTTGGGCTATTTGCTGAGGATGAGAAACTGCCCTTGTACAAATCATGTGGATGGGACTGGCACCCCAGACCTGCTGCCACTGGTGGGCTGCTCCTCTGCCAGCTGGCTCCTGGCCTCGTGGCCAGCTGTGCCCACAGACAACGCTCTGAGCAGCCCTGCTGGCACCATGTGGGTGGGCATACAGCCCTTTATCTGCCTGCCCAAGGCCGCTTACAGCACCAATTCAGGCGTTTTCGAGCACTGTGACTCACTGCTGGCCTGACAGCTGGACATACGACCTCGCTCCAGCTCTCCCCTGACCCGGTTGCTCATCACCTGGCGTCCTCAGGCAGGGAAGTGCCCTACGGATGAGCTGCTGCCTCCCAGGGGTGAGGGTTTGAGTCTGATCTGGTCCAGAGCTCTGCTGATCTCCTCACTGCCTGCAGAAGAACCTTTGGGGAGACTTCTGTAGGGGTACCGTGCCCTAAGTGAAACCTTGAGGTTTCCCTGCACTTTAGAGACATTTGGGAGGGCACCTGACCATCCTCAGCCTCCCGAGGGCTTTGCAGGTGCAGGTGAAAGTTTTCCTGCTGGTGTTTGGCCTCTCTCATGACAGCATGTTAGAGGAAGCACAAGGGCTGGAAGAGCAGCTCCAATTCTCTCATGTCCACTGAGCCTTGCTCCTGGACTGGGATCCCATAAGAAAAGGAGCCACTACCCAAGAAACTCCCTGCCTTACCTGATGGAGTTAATGATCTTGGTGGCATCTTCCTCTGACCCTTCCACGTGGAACCCATTTGGGATACTCTTCAAGGACAGCCGGCTCAGCACGTTCTCTGACCTGCTGCTGGTAATTGAGTGTCTGAGAGGGCTCCCAAAGTCCCCCTCCGCCGGCTTGGCTGCCGCCTGCTCTTGCTTATCAGCAGCCATGTGGTGAAGGGCTTCTCTCTGCTGGGCTGCCAGTTTCTGCTCCAAGAGCTCGGGGCTTTCCTTGGCCCTCTGCTGGATCAGTGGGGTGAGTGGGGCCTCAAAACTGACACAGCTGTCTGTCTCGTCTGTGAGGGAGAGCACGTCCAAAGAGTCCAGGCTGCTGTAGTAGGTCCCCTTCATAAGATCAGACTCAACGATCTTCTCGAAGGTCGAGCTGAAGCCATCCCTGATGTCTTTGAATTGGAAATGCTCCCTGTCATCATCACTGCAGCTCAGCTTGGCATCTCCAGAAGCAAACCTGGACCAAAAGGAGAAATGTAGAAAATACTGTCAAGGCAATTCTTGCCCTGTTCCACTTGGAGCTGAGAGGCAAGAGAAGAGGCAGAAGTGGGTGCTGGGATTATGGCCCTTGGGATCTTTCTGTGGTATAACCTGCTGGTTCCCAATTTTGTTACAAGATTCTAGAGCTGAAAAAAACCATTTTTGTGATGAGCAATCCCAGAGGCCCAGCCAGCCCTTAACTTGGTCATGTCCCAGTAAAAAGCCAGAGCTCTGAACTGGAGACTTCTGCATACGACACCTGCTACTGGATCCAATGCCAGAATAACCTCCTGGTTATTGCTTAGCAGATCCCACATTGCCATAATCCCAAGGCAGATAGCCCTGCTCTTTCAATACTCTGTACAGAACCATTTCTATTAACTGCTCGCATCACGGACCTTGTATATTCCAGCCCTTTACTTGTCCCCTGAGGCCAAACTCAGCAGACAGCAAAGGGAGGAAGTCTGTGTCCCTACAAACGCCCCAGCACGGACAGTGTGGGGCAGACTGCAGAGAGCAGGCAGGAGCACTGGTCCTGGATGGGTCATCGAAGCATAGAATGGTTTGGATTAAAAGGGACTGCAAAGCTCATCTCGTTCCACCCTCTGCTGTGAGCACTATCCCAGGCTGCTCCAGTCCTCTCCAGCCTGACCTTGGACACTTCCAGGGATGGGGCAGCCACAGCCTCTCTGGGCAGCCTTATCGCCCTCACAGGGAAGAATTTCTTTACAATATCTAATCTATCCCTGCCCTCCTTCAGTTTAAGGCCAGTCCCTCTTGCCCTGTCACTACCTGCCCTTGTGAAAAGTCCCCCTCAGCGGGCACCAACACATCAGGCCCATCACATCTCTCCTTGCACAGCCCCAGAGAAGACAGAGGACAGAGAGGCTTCGTACAGCTTACCCCAGCCCAGGAGCACCGTCTGCATCCCATGAAGCAAAGCCAGGCTAAGGTAGGAGACAGGGAAAGACCTTGCTCGTGTGAATGAACCTGACATTGCCTCCGCTGGGAGAAGTGTCACCTACTTACTACACAGCAGGGAAGGCAATTGCTCTGCTGAAATAAGGAGCCATATATTTATTTGTATTGTAATCACAAAGCTGTGTAAGTGCATTGCAGGAGCAGGGGATCTGATTGCCTGTGCTGCTCCCCCAGCCGTCTCTGGAATGCTGGGTTATTGTTTACGGAGAGGCACACGGAGCTGTGCCCCCGCTGCAGCGGAGCCACTACGGAGCTGCGTGCACTGGGTTGTTTGCATTTTGCTTCTCACTGGTTAATGAGTTGTAATAAAGCACAGCTCATCACTGAACCACAGAGTCACAGAAAATCCTGAGCTGGAAGGGACCCACAAGGATCACTGAGTATGGCTCCTGGCCCTGCACAAACACCCCAACAATCCCATCCTGTCCCTGGGAGCGCTGTCCAAACGCTCCTGGAGCTCTGGCAGCCTTGGGGCTGTGACCATTCCCTGGGGAGCCTGTTCAGTGCCTGACCACCCTCCGGGGAAGAACCTTTCCCTGATGTCCAACCTAACCCTGCCCTGACACAGCTCCAGCCGTTCCCTGGGTCCCGTCCCTGGTCACAGGGAGCAGAGATCGGAGCTGCCCCTTGGGAGAAGCTGCAGCCCCTGGGGAGGTTTGATCTGTTTCCTCTGCTCCAGCTGGACAGGCCAAGTGCCCTCAGCTGCTCCTCATGTGGCCCCTCCAGACCCTTCGCCATCCCCATGTCCCTCCTTTGGACACTCTCTACCATCTTTAGATCTTGCTCATATTGTGGTGCCCAAACTGCCCCAGAGCTCGAGGTGAGGCCACCCCAGAGCAGGACAATCCCTTCCTGGCCCAGCTGGCGATGCTGGGCCTGATGCCCCCCAGGACACGGCTGTCCCTCCCAGCTTCCAGGGCACTGCTGCCTCATGTTCAACTTGCCATCACAAATTTGCTGTGTTGGGGGAGTGCGGATCCCGCCAGAGAAGGTCATGATGGAAACCGGGACTTTCTTGCCTCTGCACTGCAGTCTTTCTGCAAAGTTTTTCTGAAACTTTATTTGATGAAATGTGAATTTTTTGACAGCTATATGTTGCCATGGGAGGAAATGTGTGGGCAAAAGCCGCAGTCCCAAAACTGCAGGTGCTGAGTGTGTCTACAAGCAAAAGGTGGGGATTTCTCTGTTAAAAATTTTGCTCTTTTTCCATGAGTTCATGGGGCTGAAAGTAGAGAGTGTCATTCACTGGTGGATCTCGCAGCTGGACTGCAGAGCTGTGACCTCCCTGAGATCAGCAGGGCCAATGTTAGGGGCTTCTGAGAAGGTGAAAGACCTCTAGGCAACACGGCCACAATGAAAGGAAAATGGGGCTTTGACAAACAATAGATGCCATGAGATAAACCAGAAAGGGAGAAAAGGGATTCAGTCAATGCAAACTGCAGCACAAACACTAAATCTTTGGCTCTATTTCCCTGATTTTTTTTACCAACCATTTCCTGCATAGATGCACTAACCTACCTTCAGGAGGACAATCATGGGTTCTTTCTCCAGCGCTACCATGGAGTGATGACCTTGGATGACCTCCCCCTTTAACTCTCCATTCCAGTGGGAAGAGCAAGACTCAACACCTTCTTGTAAAGTACTTTAAAATTCAGGGAGAAAATGCATCATACAAGCAGCAACGTGCAGATGATGACAAATGATTTGTCATCAAGAACAAACAGTTGACTGCTCATTAGTAAAACATTGGACCGGGTTCTCCTGTATCCAGAATGGGCTGTTACAGAAACAGCAATTCCCCACGGGGGAGTAAAGAAAAAACTGGGGAAACTCAGAGGTGATGCAGGATGACAGCGACTTCCCGGTGCCTTGGTCCATCTGTCAGCTCTTGCTGAGCCACGCTGACCCAGGAGAGGCAGACAGGGCATGCGGGCAGGGCAGAGCAGCTCCACGCTGTGTTCGGTCCACAGCAGCCACACGTTCCTGCCACTTACCCTAAAGATAGCTGGTCAAAGCACTGATGAGCTCGAACACGGCGAGCTAACCCGACCTGCAGGCATTAAGTGGTTTCCCAGACTTCAGCTGTGTCCCAGAAGTTTTCCAGCTGCCCTTCTGCTTTGAATATAGCGTGTGACTTGTCCCTTGTGCATTCAGCTTCCCAAAAGACTCATTTGCTATCCAAGTGAATATGTTTAGAGCACGAGATCACGGACTCTGCGTGAAGACCCAAGTCAGGTTGCATCATCTCCAAATCCTCAGCCTGCCACTTCTATCAATTCATGCCCTAGTACCTTAAAATAATTGCACTTCCAGTGATTGCAGCTGCATTCTCTGACCACCCTTAGCTCCCTCTTGAACCCGCAGCCTCTGCCAGGGAGCCACCTACCAAGCAAATATGATTCCCCTGAAACCTGAGACACTTGCAGCTATCCAAGACCTGACTGCATAGTTCACGGGGCTCGTGGGACCTGCCTGAGGACAGACTCCCTGAGCTCTCCGGACAGCAGCAGCCTGCCCTGGACACTCTTCCTCTGCAACACCTTCAGTTGTGCTTTTTGAAGCAGTGCTGCTGCTTCCCTTGAGTGAAACAAACCACCAGCTTTTTATAGAGAAGCCTGTTCAACACCAGAGAAACAAAGCACGAGGGATGCCTGCTGTCAGCCCACACCCTGCGTGGCTCCCCGGCTCTGCTGCCCACGCTCCAGACAGTGCTCGGAACGCACAGCTCAGCATGGAGCCTGCACAGGGCTAGAGCTAGGAGGTGATCCCCAGGCCACCTTGGCCACCCTGTCCCTTCACAGCTGCTCTTCAGGAGGCCATACTCCTCTGGGACAACCCTGCAGCTCTTCTCCGGCCCCTCCTGCTTGCAGAATCTCTCCTGCCCCGGGGTAGGTGCACAGGCAGGGCTGTAAAATTCACAGCAGACATCAACCCCGGGTGGCTACAACACAGAGCCCTGGCTGATTTCTGGTGGCAAAGGGAAGCATCCACACCACTCTTGCAGGAATGGCACGGGAAGCACCTCTCCTCATCCCAGTGAGCTGTCATTCCTCCTAAGCCCCCAACCTGCAGAGTCCCATGGAGGTCTAGAAACCTGCAGAGGCATGAAATCAGCTGTGGGCACCACACCACTGTGAGTGTACCCCAGCCTGGAGAGTTCTCCTGTGAGCCGGGCTGCCAGCAGAGAGGGCATTGCACACATGCAGGTTTGTCTCAGGCACTTGAGAATTGGATGACACTTGTACCTTTGGTCTCACACTGCTGTCCCTGTCACCCAGGCACTGGTAACACCTGCCACAGGTGCAGTGGAGAGCAAAGCTCAGTGCCCTGCCCGCTCTCAGACACACAGCTGCCACCTGCTAGCCCAGGGACTGACAGAGCTAGCCATGCTGCCAGGGACTTCCAGGGCACACCAGCCTCCCAGACAAGCCTGGCTGTCCAGCATCCCCAGGCTGCTGGACTTGCCCTAAGTTACCTCAGGTAACTCTGCCTTAAGTGCTGCAGTTGAGTCTCCAGCTTGCAAGTGGGACACCCCCAAAGTGAGCACAACCAGCACCGCTCGAGGTCCCAAAAGCTTCCCCTTCACTTTAGTGACTCTGTGGGCAGACACTGGCTCTAATCACAGCTTTCTGCATTTGTAACAGGAAAAAAAACTGTGTGAGAAGCCCAGAGAGAAAAAAAGAGTAAAAAGTTACAAACAGGGAAAAAATGTGCAAGAAGCCCAAAGACAAACAGGAGCGGGAAAGCCACAGTTAGCCATGGGAGCAGCTGCAGCTCCTTAAACTGATGAGTTACACACGGAGCAGCGTAACTCGAACCAAGGAGCCTTGAAAACAACACACACAAACCAGGGCTGAGCCGACCTTACGGCGGCTTCGCACTCACCCGAACTGCTCCTCCGCCTCGTCAGCACTCAGAGCTTCTGAGGATCCCAGGACGCTGTGCCACCGCTCCTTGCTGAGGGCCCCGCTCGGTATCTCCAGGCTAGGGGAGCCCACGTCCCCCAGCTCGGGGCTGCTCCGGCCGGGCGTGTCCCCGTCCAGCGGCTGCAGCGGCGGCCGCTCCCGCCCCGCGGCCAGCGCAGCGTCCACCCCGTTGGCCAGCACTGCCCCGTCCGCACGGCCGCTCTCGCTGGCAGCGCCTGTCCCTTGTCCCTGCTCGCTGAGCCTCTCGCCTGGCTCTGTCACCGCTTCCAGATGTTCGTCCCGCTGCTCCCCGCGCTCCCCCTCCGCCCGGGAGGGCTGAGCATCGTGCCGGGGGCTGGCTCTCCCGCTGGCAGGCTCCGCAGGCTGGCTCGGCTGCTCGTCCCCATCGCTGCAGGCCAGCGGGGACGGCTGCGAGCCCGGGGAATGCGGCTCGCACTCATCTGCGGCAGACCGTGGCAAGGGGCTGGTCTCGCTCATGTTCCGCTCCTTGTCCCAGCGCTTACGGGATCCCTCCCCGCGCTCAGCTCAGGCCCGGTACTACCTGCAAGGGAAGAGAAACCACACCGTGGGCGTCGGGAAGGGCTGTCAGAAAGGCAGGTTGAAGCCCCCACCCCACCTCACTTCTTCAGTGTAAAAGCAAGGAAGGACCATTCCGGTGTTCGGTGCTTTTGAAGGTCCAGCGCTCCTCACTCAGCACAGTGAGATCCCAGAGGACACGCTGCTGAGCCACTGGGGCCCAGGCACCCACCTTTCCTGCTGCTCCCACAGCCCCAGACAGCCTCAGAACAGGGCATGTGTCCCTCGGAGGCTGTTAGTGCCCAGGGCTGGGGGCAGGAACGTGGCATGGCTGCGTTTCCCTGCCTCGCTGCTGGAATGCTACTCCCTGGTATTCCCTGCCCTCCAGAAATAGGAGAAATAGGTGAAACAGGCAATAAGCATGATTTATTCTTTTCTAACCGTTCTAAGCAGCTGTGGTGTGCCAACCTGTGTGATTCTCCCTGCTGACTTAGCACTTCTGCTGAGCCCCTTGCCTGCCAGAGCACCACTTCTCTTTTCCCAGCACACAAGTACTGCTGAAGGGTGTCACAAGCTGCCAGCTAAAACTCTGGCAAAAGTGTCCTGATTGAATATTCCCTGGGATGCTCTCTCTGTAGGGCAAGGGAAGGACACCGTTTTGCACCGAGACAAGTATTTTTTTGATAAAAAGGCACTTTATTGGCAAATAGGCCCATTGATGCAAAGCCTGCAAGGTCTTACAGGCACCATCCTCAGCCCCACAGTGCTGGGCAAGCTTTACTCCATCATAACCCCCCCAAGCTGCAGTCAAGTGCCACCAGAAATGATCTCTTCTGGAAGCAGGAGCATTCTGCACGGCACCCAGGCTGAGCCATTGTAACAGCTGATTTTGGTTTTAAGCAATATGTGTCTTCACAGATATCTTTAAAATATTATCTGTCTTCACGGGGCTGTTCAGCCTGGAGGAGAGAAAGCTCCAGGGAGACCTTAGAGCCCGTTCCAGTACCTAAAGGGACTCCAAGAGAGTTGGAGAGGGACTTTGATAAGGGCATGAAGTGACAGGACAAGGGCAAATGGCTTCACACTGACAGAGGGCAGGGTTGCACTAGAGATTAGGAAGAAATTCTTCCCTGTGAGGGTGGTGAGGCCCTGGCACAGGGAGCCCAGAGAAGCTGTGGCTGCCCCATCCCTGGAAGTGTCCAAGGCCAGGATGGACGGGGCTTGGAGCAACCTGGGATAGTGGAAGGTGTCCCTGCCCATGGCAGGGGGTTGGAGGATAATCTCTGAGGTCCCTTCCAACCCAAACCATTTGGTGATGTGACTGTGGTTCATCTGCACAGGAAGCCTGGCTAATCAGTGCCAGCAGGCAGGCAGGACTCTGGGGTTCTCCCCCTAACTCGGTTCCTAACTCACATCTCAAGCTGATCATTCACATTCCCTGCCTCAGTTTCCCTCTCAGTAAACCATCACCTTTGAGCAGCCAGGAGGGTGCCCACGTTCAGCAACAGACTCTGGGTGCTCTCACTTGCTGAGCTGAAGCTCTCATTAGCAGTAAAATCACTAATTGCTTGGCCAGGTCAGGGCTCTACCAGTTCTTGTTAACAAGGGGCACGGAACTGCTGCCTCTGCTCCTCTCACCCTGTGGAGAGGTCAGCAGCCCCTCCCTGCTGCTGCTTCCTCTGCACCTGAGCAGGGAGAGGAGGGATTCCGACCCAAACACCCCTCTGTGGCCTGGGTACGGGCAGATCCACATAGGTACATGCTGAGCTCCTGCTGAGCAGGACAGATTCCAATGGGAACCCCAATTCCTGCCCGACTTTGCTCCAGTCCCATAGCCCAGGCAATCCTGGACCTCAGATCTAACCCACTCTCCATGTCCTGCTCCCCACAGCTGGGAGGTGTGATGGGCTGGGGAGTTCAGAGCCCTGCACGGCATGGGTTTGGGGTGAAGCACTCCTTGAGGGCTGCACATGCCACAGTCATGAGCTGGGGCAGGTCCCTCCTGGAGGCAGTGCTGGCAGTTTTACCTCTTCTCCACAGGCATCCGTGTGCATCCCTCGCTGTCACAGCGCGCGCGGCATCGCCGCACCTACCGCACCAGGTGCAGCCGGGCTCTCCCGATCCCTGCACGGCCCCTGCCTGCAACAAGAGATCAGAGAAAGTGAGACCCAGGCCAGACAGGAGAATCCTGCTGGTCTCCTGCCACCCTGCTGCTGCTCCTCATCAGGCTGTTTCCCAGACCCATCCCATGACTCCTTGGCAGAGCACTGCAAGTGCTTTTCCCTCAGCATGCTCTGGTTCTTTGGGGTTTTCAGACATGGTGCAAGAGTATTCCTTACACGGAGCTTCTGACATCTTTCCTTACAAAGCACCCCCAACCAGCTAAAGTGCAGCAAAGGGACTCTGTGGCTGCAGGTTTCAGGAGGAACTTGAGGATGAGCCTGCAGAATGTCTGATTTCACCCACCAGGTCCATAGAGTGAGGCACTTGAGTTACGGACTGATCCCCCAACAACCCTCCTCAGCCCCACCAACAAGCAAGAGCCACGTTAAAGGTCTTTGAGCTAATTGCAAGCAAATCTGCTCTATCAAAGTGATTGATGGAGCAACATTTCTCTTGCAGAGTGTTTTGCACAAAGCAGGGATGGACAGTGATGTGACTCCCTGAGATGACCCCCGGTTGGGAGAGCACGTCAGGTCACCACAGATGGTGTGTCCCACCAGCTGCCTGAGCTCACGGGCCAGACTTGCATAGAGCTGATGGAGACAGAAGGACAGGACACCCCTGCCTGTGAGCTGTTAGAGGTGATGGGTGGATCAGGGTCCAGATGTGCCACCTGCTTTCCAAGGGCTGGAAAGAGCCCACGGAGCAGCTTGGCAGCAGATGTATGTGTCGAGTCCCTGCAGAGGGATCTGCTTTTACCCTCTCTTGGGCTTGCCCTTGCAGGCCTTCAGCTTCATTCTCCACTAGCCTGACAAGAGAAAGGCCGGCCTAGACTTCCTGGGTCACCAGCACATCAGCCTCCTGCAGCCCAGAATCCCACCTGCAGGAGCTGAGCCCTCCCAAGGGAGGTCAAAACAAGCCCTTGGGACAGTCCTCAGGTTCACACATGTGGGCCAAGTCTTCTCAAGCCATCCCAAATTAAGAAGGAAAAACTGTAAATCATTTTCCCACCAAATCCAGGAGAGAAAGTCAGTCCCAGGCACTTGGTGTTCCCGTGCACTGACAGCAGGGCCAAGCCAACGCAGCATCTCCCAGGAATTTACTTGCAAAACTACCAGCACTGTCCTGAGCATAACCACACTGTGACCTCAAAAAATACTGAAAACCTAACATGGGCCAAATTTGGACTTTCTCAAAATGAAGGTATAATACGGACATGTTAAGACCTGCAACACCGAGCCACTGCTCAAATCTTTGGAGGAATCTTTCCAGCAAAGCTTTGCTGGTCTGTTTCTTAATGTGTGATGAAAAATGTGGGGGGTTTGAGCCAATTTTTTTAAAAACAGCCAAAAGGATTCGAGCTGAAATTCCCCACCTCCCTGCCATCCACCCAAAAACTCCAGTAGGAACAACCCAAGCTGAATTCCAGTCCAATAGTTCAAGCTTGGCACAGCTGTATGCAACCAGAAAACTGGAAACTAAAAGCAGTTAGGAGATGGGCCTGAGTGAGAAATCTTGGCAAACCTTAGTAAGTGTGGTGTCCCAGCCATCCTTCCTAACTTTAAGTAACTTACATTATTTACATTACAAGAAAAAAAATAACATTTTTTATTACATATAAACTACTACAGTTGTTGAGCATTATACTACTGTTTCACCCTCTGTGAAGTCTCACTGGAATGTCTGTGGTCTGGAAGGAGTGCTGAGGAATCAATAGCTAAGGCCTTAGTCACGCTCCTCCTTGGCCTGTGTTCCTGCTGGAGAAGAGGCACCAGGGAAGCCCTGGCAGGATGTGTGCACAGACTATTGCTGACCTGAGAAGACCATCAGCTTCCAGCGTGACAAAACTGGGAGCTGAGCACAGCCAGGAGGAGAAATCCGGGCCTCTTGCAGCTTCCTGACCTTTGAGGTTTGTATGTCTCCCGCTGGATCCCTACTCCCTTGCACACACCTGCCTGGGGCCTGCCACATGCACCCGAAGTCTGCAGACAAGATGAGGGTGTAGCAACCCATGACAAACTCCCAGCAAGTCACCAACTACTTGGTTTTTGCTTGCGGTGACAGTCACTTGAAGCACACACAGGTTATGAGTGGCGGAGGCTCCCCAGAATCTCCAGAGGAACTGGGAGGTTGGATTGTAACAGTCTGTGGCTCTGATCCCAGCTCTTCGTGGTGGTGCCTTGTCCTGAAGCCACGCAGCCAACTCCTGCCACGCTCCCAGCTCACCCCACATCAGCTGCAGAGGGTGTCTCCCCACCCCACAGCTCACCCGTGACCTGCTGCCTCCCCACCTGTGTGGGGAAGGAGTATGAGCAAAGGCAGGAGCAGATGGGCTGTGATGCCACAGCTTGGAAAACCTGGAAGACAAATGGTGGTGGAACTGCTGGCTGCAACTGTCCACATCTGCCTCCAGCTAACAGCTGAAAGTCACCAGTTCTGGACAAAGCCCAAACCCGGACTCTCAACCCCGATCTGTTTGCTCTGGAAAGCACCAAAGTGCAGCTCTGCCTCTGAAGCTGCCACAGCTTCAGCCAGGCTGTGGGGAGAGGACACACTGCAGCACTGGGGCAAGGGACAGGTGTTGAGAGGTCCCTCTGGGGCTCCTCTGACTATCCCAAAGCTGTACAGCCTGGCTGCCTTGGACTGCAGGCTGACATTCCCCAAGTCCTTCCTCATTTCCTTTTGTTCCAGCTTTGCAAAGTGCTCTCTGAAGCAGGTTAAGGGCCGAAAAGTGGTTATGTGGGTTCCCGTCAGAGGACTTTCACAAGTCTTGCCCTTTCTGCAGGCTCAGACACCCTCTCCAGTGACTGCTCTTCCCTATGTCCAGTGTTCCCAGCCTCCCTCAAACGTAACTGGGGTTAACATTCAAAAAAGGGTCTGGCAAGAAAAGGGGATGACCTGGCACATATCCCAGCCAGGACTGGTCACAACGACAGATAATGGAGCCCTGCTGAGCTGTAGACAGTTGTTAAGCAGGAGCTCCATGATTTGGAGCAGACCAGCTCTGTAAGGCCCACATAAGCAGAAGAACATGGATTCGTGCTAGAAAGAGCACATTATTGCTGTAGGAGAGGCTAAGGGAAGCCAAGGCATCCATGATCCACGGCTAACCATGGCCTTTCCATCTCCTTCCCAGAGCTGGGGCTTGGTGGGAGAGATAGGACAGAGGCTGAAGGGACTGAGGACCCCATCCCTGTGGCCATCTCATGCTGCCCTGTCTTGCAGGCCAGACCCAGCAAGCCAACTGCTATCACCTTCATTTATCAGAATTCCAGCAGCACCAGCTCACTACTGTGATGTTCCCACAGCCACAGGATAGCAGTGCAGGACAGCCCCACTCTGCCCCGGGACCTTGTCTTGGGGTGACTCTATCATGTGTATCCCCTATCATGCCCTATGCCCAAAAAGTAATATTGTGCCTTTTCTGTGCCATTTAAACTGAGGCATTTCTGTGCCTTTAAACTGAGCTTGAAAAAAGAACCAGAAGAACTTTCCAAAGCAGCTTCTCAAGGACACAGAGATTACGCTCCTCAGTTGTTGTCTGACTGTGGAAAGGCACGAAGGGAGCACCCTGCTTGCTTTTTCTTCAGCCAGTTGGTTTTTTTCTCTCTTGGCGTGAGACGGAGAGCTGAATTTTGTTTCCTGGGACTTTGGTTTTTTTTTTTAAGCTCAGTTTAAATATATGTATTAATGTGTGTGTGTAGAATTAGAATATATTAATTTGGGCATTGAGCCGATGATAGTCCTGCACAGCCCCTGGACCAGGAGGAGATAGGGCAGGGCTGGCTGGGAGGGAAGGAGAGCAGAAATACCCCATCACCTACTTTGGGATGATGCTGGATTTGCAGCAGGGCCAGCGAAGCCGGGCTCGCATACACTGCAGGGAAGCACTGGTCACGAAGAGGCCGGGCAGAGACGCAGCAAAGTTTGCCCTGATTTTGTGAGGGGTTGGAAACCACACAGCAGCTCTTTCAGGGTCCGGCTCTGGAAGTGTCCCAGCTTTTGTTGAAGCTGAATGGCTGGTGGGAAATGATTTATTTTTAATTTTCTTCCTTGCGTTAGGAACTGGAACGGCTCCCACTTCAGTTTTGTGTAACCACTTGGCTGCTGGGACACAGGAAGGTTTGGAGAAGAATCCTGCTGCTTAGTCAAGCATGAGCTTTTCCTCAAGCTCATGCTGAGCTGGGCTGCTTCCTGAAGCAGCCTTGCTTTTCCTTGCTGCTCTGCATCCCGTTCCCTTCGGCTTAGTGAAGACAGAATCATGGAATGGTTTGGGTTGGAAAAGATGTTGAACTTCTTGGGCTAAAATGCCTACAGGGACATCCTTTGCTGTGATGGACCATGTGCTCCGAGTTCCTGTCCCCTGTGAGCAGGAATGGAATGTGCCCAGCAGCCAATTGATGTACAGGCTGTAGATCCCATCCATTTGATGTACAGGCTGTAGATCCCATCCACAGCGTGGCTGCGGGACAGGAATGGATGTGCTTTTATGACCTGACTTACCAGTGAATTTACAAAAGGCAGGTGTCACACATTACCCTGCACACGGGCACGGTCAGGGCTCTTTGAGGAGACAATCCTGTAGAGACATGGAGAGATCACAGCCACGCTTCTTCTTTTTAAAGCACATTTCTTCCTTCTTATGTCTCTGCTGTGACCTCTGCCCTTTCAACATGGCTGAAAATAAAAACCTTCTGCCATTCTCATTGTGAAAATCCTCATTTATTTCTCCCATGGGCTTGTTTTTTATATGATTTTGAAGACCTCAGTCATATCATTCTCAGCCTCTCCTCTCCAGATTGTAGACTCTGCCTTCTTAGCCTGTTCTCAGAAGACAGCTTCTCCACCCCCCTGAGTACTTTGGCTCCCTTTTTCTGGATTTTCTCTAATTCTTTTACTTCTATCACTCTGTTACAGTTTGGAAACAAGCAAAGCAGCACTGCATAGCGAACTCAAGATGTGGGCACACCAAAGATTTATCCAGCACCAAACTGCTCTGTACATCACCCCCTGCTCTGTGCAGGAGTCCCTCCCGGATGACACCAAGTTCTAAGTCACCTGCAGCATTTCTGCTGCAGAGCAGGCTGTGAGGGGCAGGGCTGGGCTGAGCCCTGAGCCACACACTGATGCCAGAGTTACACTTTGCAGAGCCCCTGGAGTACTGATGGTCGTTGCTCACGGGCAATAGGCTGTCCCAGTGGTTTCCATCCATCTCTCACAGTACAAACTGCAGGTCCTGCATCCTTCACTTCCAATGTGGAAAAGAGGCCATGGATAAAACATATCTCACAGACTAAAATAAACCAGCTACATGCTAAAAAAAGAGCCTTTGGGTAATCAGAAATCACTGTGCATGGAACATACTTTTTCTTGAAACCAAATCCTACAGCTCCTTATTTTGAATTTTTATTAGAGTCCCCAGAGCAATTAGGACACATTCAGATCCAAACGACTCCTGCTAAACTTCATCTTGGGGAAATAACAGCAGTTTTTTGCTTATAGAAAACAATAAAGCTGAGTCTTAAAATCCTTGATAGCTTTCCTGTTTGCACTCTTTTGCAGTTACTAAAACAGGGAAAGATAAAAGAATATATTTAGTAATTTTTGCATGTTCCTTTCCTTGTACTGTCTCCTTGGCTGGGCAGCACTTTGTGCACTGAACCTTCCTCCAACCCTGGGTGTGCAGCCCGCAAACCTGACTGCTTCCTTCACAGGGGAAACACAGTCATGATCTCAAGCCTGTGAAAAGGGGTGAAAGCCTGAACTGTGTCCAGCTCTGGGCTCCTCAGGACAGGACAGACCTGGGGCTCCTAGAGCAGGGCCAGCAGAGGCTGTGGAGCTGAGGAAGGGCCTGGAGCATCTCCGTGCCCAGGAAAGGCTGAGGGAGCTGGGGCTGCTCGGCCTCGAGAGGGTTAGGGTTAGGGTTAGGGTTAGGGTTAGGGTTAGGGTTAGGGTTAGGGTTAGGGTTAGGGACCAGCTGAGAGGGGCCCTCAGCCCTGGGTGTCCCTGGCTGCAGGTAGGGCTCTGGGCAGGGCTCGGGCTCTGCTCCGGGGCCCAGCAGTGGCACCAGAGGCACGGGCAGGGGCTGAGCCCAGCAATTCCCCTGCACAGGAGGCAGAACCTCTGCCCTGGGCAGTGCCCAGCCCTGAAGAGACTGTGCAGAGAGGCCGTGGAGTGCCCTCCCTGGGGATACTGCAGAGCTGTGTGGGCACACTGCTGTGCCCTGTGCTCTGGGATGGCCCTGCAGGAGCAGAGAGGTTGGAGCAGATGAGCCACTGTGGGCCCTTCCAACCTTCCCCAGCCTGTGGTTCTGTGATTCTGTGACTGCACCCTCACTTTGCATCTTGGTGACGTGGTAGGAGTCACTTAAGCCTCCACAAAAAACGGGCCAAAGCAGAGGGACGATGAGCTTATGTGTCTCCCAGGAGAAGTGTGAGCTTGAGGCAGAAGGTCCAGGATGTGGAGAACATGGACCTGAATGTCCCTTGTGTTCTAGACAGCATGGCAGGCCTGTAATCCTCCTGGAACAGGCTCCTTTCAAACCTTACCCAGGGCCTCTCATCTTGGCTGTGGGAGGACAAAGATCCTGCTGCAGTCAGTGGGGTCTGTCTGATCTTTAGATCCTCCCTGCTGCAGAAGCAAACCCTGACCCCCTTGGAGACCTTGCAGGGCTCTCCGTGGATTACACCTGCAGAAACCCACTGCAATTCACAGGAATCTTCCTGTGGCTGGAGAGAACCAGGAGCCTCCAGAGAGGGAGCAGCAAAGGAGGGCAAATTTTTACTGCATCCTGGGGGGAGGAGGAGAAGGGCAGCTCCCACAGCGCCGTTGTTCCTGCCTCTCCAAGACAGTGCTCCCCACTAAGTGGGTCTGGCCAAGGTGGTTGTTTGCTGCAGGAGCCCAAGGCCCTGAGCCCACAGTGCAGATCTCAAGCTTGCAGCTGTAAAGGGATCACAGGGACACCAAAGGATCCCAGCCAGCTCTTTCCTGGCATGGGAGAAAAGGTGCAGAAAAGCAGCAGAGGCCTTCTGTGCCCTGGCACCCCACCTTCAGGCAGCTCCCGGAGCTCAGAGAAGAGCTTGAGAGAAGGATGTCTGTTCTGGGTAACAGGTGAGTCCCAGTGGCTCCAGCCTTGCCTGAGTGCAGAACAAACAGTTTGTCATCAGTCCATGTTGGGTTGAGTTCAACTCAAGACAGGAGTTTTCAGGGGTTTTAGGCTTGGCTCAGAGCTGGCTCCATCCTCACCTGTGCCTATCTGCTGTGGTGCTCACCTTCTCTGGAGGGGGAGTTTATAGTCTGATTGTCTGTAGGGGTTGGTTTTTTTTTTTTACAAACCCAGGCTGTTTATGGGGCTTTTCCACTCAGTTCTGTGCAGCATGGTAACTGAATTCATTAAAACCCAGCTTTCCCCACAGCCAGGGTTACCTTCCATAAAAATCCACAAGAGTTGCAACTGCTTCTCATAATCCATAAATGGAAACAGCTTCTTCCCCTCTCTTTCCCTCCCTTTGCTTGATCCTCCTTCCACACATTCTCCCAGTACCCAAAATAATAAAACAGAGCTGGCAGCTGACTCAGACCCCAGAAAAGGAAATTCCTGCCATGCTGTCTGTCTACTCTAAACCCATGCAACGCCTCGCTGCAAGATTTCAGGAGGCAGCAGGCGAGCCCATCCTGCTTGTCCCCTGGGAGAAACATCCAGAGGGATGGAGATCAGTACTGCAGAATGAAATGGAGTTTTGGAAGGGAGGCAAACTTCCCTCCACACTCCAACACATCCCTAAACCTCAGGGATGAGGACTAGTAAGACATCAGACTTTTATGGCGATGCTCTGACCACAGAAGCTGGTAGACAAGCTGTGTGCAGACAGATGGCCTCCAGCCCAAGGGATGTGGGGACCATGAGTCCAGACGCCCAGAATGTGCAGAGATGGCTGGGCACTGGCTTTGGGCTTCTTGGGAGCTCAGTGTGACTTGGAGAGCAGGGAGCAAGGTCTTCCTGAACATTCTCCAAAGCTGTCAGGAGAGGGGGAAGACAGCAAACAGACTTTTGTGGGTGCTGACATCAGAGACAGCTGGTTTGGAGCCAGCTGATGGTGTCGAAAGCTGACGTGCAGCAACCTGCAACACCAGATAACTCCTCACTTGTCAGTGAGAGCGTGAAGTCTCCCATTCTCTCCACATAGCACTCCTTCATCCACAGGGAACCACCAGCAACAACCTGATGGCATCAGTGTGAATGAGACAGCCACTCTGGAAGCTGGAGGATGAAGGAGGGGATCCTCTTTCGAGAACAGCAAGCATTGTGGATGTCATTATCTACATCTACAGACATCTCAAAAGGTCTGCCTTTCTACCCTGGACTATCTCCAGGTAAAAAGGAATAACTTCAGTCTCCATGAGCAGGCTCCCTTGGCAGAGCGAAATGGTCCTTGTTTTGCCCAGCAGAGACTCAGCCCTGCTCTCCAAAGGGCTCTCCGTGCCCATCAGTTAAGCGTGACTTCTGCCTCCCAGCAAAGCTCTGTGCACATCATGATGATCCCCACATCCTCAAGACTTGAGACAAACACCTTCTTCAAGACTCTTGGATGCTCCTGAGCGTCACCATGCCGGCCTTGCAATTCCAGCTGGCCTCCAAACCAGGAGCATTGGTACAGGGCACCCATGGATAGGTAGCAGAGACCTTGACTGCTGAAGATGTTCTGGCCCAAAAGGCATCGAGTCCAGAAAAGGCTGCTGGAGAGTCCAGAGAGGACTAATTGCTCCAACTGATTTCAGCAAGCAAAGCATAACACGGGTTCAACCAGTGTCCACTTCGGACCTGAGGTGAGTCATTCATCTGTGAGGGGAACAGCTGGGTAACTGCCACACCAGTGGGGACTTTCTATTTTCATCTTGGTGAGGCAAAGGAAGAATAGCCTCCCTCACCCAAATCAGACTGAGATGCACTTATTTGGCTTGAAAACACAGACTCAGCCAAGATTTGCTGACAGCCAACAGAGCTGAAACTTCCCTGCCTGAAATTAGAGGGTGTCAGGGCACGAAATGTGGCAATTCCGCTAAAGTCAGCAGCTCCACTTGGGCATAAAGCTGTCTGCCCAGAGGACCTGCAAGGAACAGCCTGAGAACGTGAGATCTAATACGAAGGGACTTTAATACGTCACCAGGACCAAATCAAGACATTTGAGAGGCAAAATGGAGAGAGGAAGCCACTACAAGGGAACAGACAGGACAATGCTGAAGGAAAATCACCCCCTCTCAGACTAGGATGTGAACATCAGCTCTTTTGCTAGTGAATACTCTTTAATGTGCCATTTTTAATGTGGTTTAGCCCAAAATTTCCACTTTCCCCTTCAAAACTGCAGAAAACATTCCTATGAAAGAAGCATGGGCTAAGTAAATCTTCCTCTTCCAAAGGCAAACAGATGATCACTGACTGACCTTCTGAAAACTGCCTGTCGGCTGTAGAAAACCAAGGAGGCACCAACAGCTCATCGTTCTTCCATGCTGGAGGAGTCTCATTCTGTTCTCTGGAAAGGGTGCCTGTTTTGCAGGTAGCATGACCACTCTCTCCTTTCTCCAGCATCTTTCACTCAAGGAAAAATGGCCTGGGGCACACCTACATTTTTGGTGGGTCCATCACACCTGTGTTGTGATGTGCTGTCTGCTCAGTCTCCCAGGCTGCAGCCAGCAGGGTGTAGAAATGGCAGAAAATATAATTGCATATTTATTCTCAGAACTTACAGACCAGGACGGAACCACTAAAGGAGAAGGAAAAGCAGGATTTCGCTGCTCCGTTAGGATGTGTTGAGTTGTCATTATCTTTAACACAGCACAGGAGATGCTGCTCAGAACTTGGATATACCAGAACTCGCTTGAATACATGGAAAAGCACTTCGAGCGAGACTCAGCTCACCCAAATGTAGACATCTCCAGGTGAGCTCAGCCCCCAGGGTTCAGAGTCAGCACAAAGGCTGTGTCTGATCTGCATTAGAAGCTTGTGTTACAAGCAGAAGAATTCACTCTGCTCTCTCTGCCCCCAGCCTGGGACAGCAGCCCCAGCTCTGAGGCTTCTGCAGCAAACACCCACATTAAAAACATAAAGCTGCTGCCCAGCCCTCCCAACCGTGTTTGGGCTGCAAACACTTCCACAGCAACATCTTGCTGTGACATGGCCAGATCTGGCCTCCCTAAGCATGAACGGCTCTGAGCAGCCTGAACTGTTGAGGCTGACTTGTTTTGCAAACAGAGCAAGTTGCCCAGAGAGTGCAAGTGAAACCCTGGTGGAGCCATTTCACAGTTCCTGTGCAGAGGCTGGATCTGCCCTTAATGGATGTGCTGGATAACCGTGGTGAGAGGAGTGGGGTTTCCCCGATGAAGGGCTCTGACAGGCACACTCCTAAACTGATGTAAAGGTGCTTTATAGAGAAAAGGATGCTGCTTCTCCTCAGCGGAATGACAAAAAGAGCAAAAAGCACATCAGGATGATGTAATTGCACCAGGACAGTGTTTTAACTACACCTGCTCTGGGACCAAAAGGCTCTCCCGACCTCCAAGATTCCCTGCATCACATAAGGGTACAGCAGAGCTGCTACACCAGTCTGCAATAGGGCAATTTTCCCTCTTAGAAGACTTTTTTAGGTGTTCTTAGGGCTTTTCTCCTCTCCCTAGACATCATTACATTTGCGCATCAGACAATGACTTTGGGAACTGGTGAATTATGTGCTGGACTGAGGCTTCACCGAAGCACACCGAGGCCAGAGAGGCCTGCCAGAAATAAGTGTGCTGTAAAGATGAAATAGGTTCAGGAGACAAGTGCTGCTCAGCCCGGTTCAGCGGTGACCCAATGACATAGTGGCACACGAGGAGTGGCAGCCGGGTTTGCTGCGGGGGACGCAGCCTGAGACAAGTGTGCAAACTGCAGTCGTGTGTCTGACACCGGGACTCTCTGATTGTTTTGGTGTCCCCAAGGTCCCCAAGGAGCACTCCTTGCAGTTCGCCGTTATCTGGAGGGCAGTGAATTGCCTGCCCTTCTGCTTTCAGAAAACATCCAGGTCATAAAGCACAGGCTTCCCCTACAGGATCATTCCCTGCAGCTACCAGGAGCTGCTGGAATTTTGTGGCCACTTTTCTGCTCCCCTGCTCTGAAGGCAGTAATAGTAACACATCTGCATTTTAGGTGTTGCTATCAAGCTGTGATCTTGCTGCACATCCAAACCTCCTGCCTTTCACCCGGGCTTGTTACTCTGCTCCTGGTCCCCAGGCAGCTCTGGGCCAACATTCCTGCCAGGCATTTTGGAGTCACCTCCTCTTGGACTTCTCCCAGCTCTCACAGCGGGGGCACACAGGAAATCCTGAAGCCACCTCTGCACACCGAACTCTCCCCATTCTTGCACGCAAAAATGAAAAGACTGTGGAGGAAGCCTGTAGGGGCGAAAGGAGGTAGCTCCAGAAGTCTGGGATAAAAATCTCTTGCTCTTTCCAGACAGTCTTATGGTTTGGGGTGAGGGATAATGCCCTCCCCGGTGTCCTATGGCTCCTGCAGAGGCAGGTCCCAGCTGTGCATGCACCAAATGCCCCTTCACTGTGCTCAGGTGCTGTGCTCCGGGGATCACCTGCAGGAACAGGCACTGTCCCGGTGCACAGGATGGGCTCCCAGTGCCACATGCCTGTCCCACCAGCTCCTAAGAAGAAGCCACCAAAGGAAACTGCCTCAGCTGCTGCAGCAAATTAATTCTCTCTACTTCTGGGAGGAAAAACAACCCCATGATTATCTGCTGCCTCAGTTTCCACGCCCATGCATGGAGAAAGCTGCCTCCTGGGTTCTGGGGAAGAGGGAGGGCTTTCATGTTGAGAGAATACCAAGAGGCCTGGATAAACTGCCTTGAAAGGACACATGATGTCCTTTCGTGGAAAGGCAGGTTAACACTCCCAACTGCAGGCAGGCAGCTCCTGTTTCCAAGCTCAAGACTCTGGTGAGGAGTGGCTTGAATAGCTGCCCTTGCCTGGTGCTGCTAACTTAGGAGGCAAAACCTGAATACTCATTAAGGCAGCACTTGGCAGAAACCCCATCCTCAATTACAAAAATCAATTCATTTTTTTTATGAGTCCGAAGCCTTTGGGGCCTTATAATCTAATTAAATAAAGCTTTCTCACTTTCCTCTTGCCTGCTCCCCTAGCTTCTGTTGTACCAGCAAAGACAAATATATATTTTTAATTTAGCAGAATCCCCCTGCATCGTGTATTCCCTTCTGGCCAGAAACGCCGTCTGTTCCCCCCGTGCCTGTGTCCTGCTTGGGCAGGCTGCATCCACAGCCTGCTTGCTTTTGTTCCTAGGAAGTGTCCAAACCTCCAGAGTCCCAGTTCACCTCCATCCACTCCCACAGTCTGGGCACCAGTGCCTGTTTGAGGGGCAAATATGCGGAATCCGGGAAGGAGCAGAGCCCCACACAAGGAGAGCTCAGTGCTGGGAGCAGTGCCTCATGTCACACTGAGGGCAGCGCTCACCCAAGTCTGCCTTCCATGGAATACCCTGAGCTGGAAGTGACTCACGAGGATCATCGAGCCCAACGCCTGGCCCTGCACAGGACAGCCCAGCAATCCCACCCTGTGCCTGAGAGCATTGTCCAAACACTCCTTGAACTGCCAGGACGTGAGGTGAGGAGACGCTGCTTTAGGACTTGCAACGGGGACAGGCTGTGGGTGGACTGGAGAAGGTGCCACAGAATCCCAAAATGGCTTGGTTGGAAGGGACCTTAAAGATCATCTCGCTCCAAACCCTTGCCATGGGCAGAGTCACCTTCCACTAGACCAGGACCATGCTCTCCTCCTGTGTCCAGCACCGGCCAACAGCAAGTGGCCGTGCACGGCGTGGGCAGAGATCTCTGTGAGCGTGCCCAGGCCCTGCTGTGGAGGAGGATGCAGTCCTGCTCTGTATACAGCAGCACCTGGATGCTTCCCTGAGCCGGCCTCAGACCACCTAGTTCTGGATCAGGTGCTGGATGAAGGCTGGAAGGTACCACAGGGAACTCCCTCTCCACCTCTATGAGGCTTTTGCCCAAAACTGTGTGAAATTTTTTGGAAGAATTGTTCACTTGCTGAAAATTGCAATTATAGGTCAGCTAAACCTTACCTAGAGTTGTGATGCACTTGTGCTGAAACCACCGAAGAGCCGGATTTAAAAAAAAAAAAAAGTTGCAAGAACTGAGCTTTATGCCTTGACTTTGGAGCATGTAAGCAAATACAGAAAACAAAATTGCAACCCTTCAGTTTAGTTTGGTATCACAGCATTTCCCTACTATCTTACAATTTTTAAAAGATTTAAAAGAAAAAGATATTTGGGTCAAATTTGTTTTTCCATATCAAGAAAATAATAGACAGACAACTGCACACAGGGGAGGAGAAGCCAGAGAGGAGGCTGAGCTCACATCATTTTCCCTTGGCTTCTCAGTACGGTCGGTGAACTGTGAGTGTATCAGTCACCGGGGTCTGATGTCGGTTTTCCCGCTCGATGTTGATCAGGAGAGCTCAGACGCACGTGCTCTAACCCCCAGAAAGGGGACATCACTGCGATTTGCTCTCCTAGGTTTTGTTTTTTGAGGGGGAATTCAGTTCTCCATCCCAGAGGCACAGAAAGGCCACAGAGACACGAGGAGCTCAGCTGTATCGCCTGGAGGGGAGACAAGGATGGGCAGTGACCGCGCAAGACACCAAATCCAGCTGAGAGCCCCCAGCCCAGAAAACACTTCATCCAGAAGATCTCAGAGTGGCCCTGTCCCCAGCGTGGTCCCTGCCACAATCACAACACAGGAAAAGCTCCCAGAGACACTGGCGGCCTCTGCAGAGTGGAGGTGTCAGAGCTGGAGAGCGGGAGACACAAAACCAGCGCACAAAGGTTTTGCCAGACTGGGGCTTTAGGATATTATCCTCGGAACCAGTTCATGTGCCATGCTGTAGAGGAGGGCAGAAAATCCTGGGATGAATGCTGGGCTCATCCTGCTTGAAAGGAAGCCTTCCCCAGCCCTGACAAGGTGTCTCACAGCAGCCAGCAGTGTCAGGGTATCCCACCAACACCACCTTTGCTGGGAGCCATCCAGGACGTCTCAGAGAAGAAGAAGACACAGCAGAAGATGAGGCAAAGCTGGTGGCACCACAGAGGTGACACCCTGACCAGCTCCTGTGGCACCCCTCAGAGCGGTGGTGGGAAGATCCCTTCAGGTGTGGTCTCCTCTTTCGAGACCCAGTGTGAGCACAGCTCCTAGCCAGGACTTGTGGACGTGGGGACACACTGTTCCTTCAAACAACCCCACAGCAGACAGCCTGAGCCACCTGCCAGCCCTGCCTCTTCCACAGCCACAGCCAGGCCCTTCAAACACACAGAGCTGAGAAACCATGAGGGGAGTATGTGAGGTGATGAGAAGGAGGAAGAGGAAGGAGTAGAGGAAATGTAAGCAGTGGTGGTAAAGAGGTAGGTGACAAACCACGTGCCCCGTGCCAGGCTGAGGCCCAGAGCCCAGAAAAAGCATGGAGAGCACAAGAAGGGGCTTGGGCTCAGCTGCAGCATCTCTGCTGAGGCTGCCTGCAGCTCCTCACTCCCTCTGGCCCTGCCTGGTGCAAGTGAGGGAGCACTGGGGCTGAGCCAGTGATGGGAAGTGTTTGCTCTAAAGGAATCACCCGTGTCCCTACCTGGGACCCGAGCAGAGCTGGGTGCTGCCCAGGGTCAGGAAGGCCGGGCTATGGACAGCAGGGAAGGACCTCCCTGAGCATCTCAGCCACCTCTGGAGCCCCTGCGGGAACACAAAGGGACAGCAGTGAGGACAAAGGGAGAGGTGGTTACTGTCCAGGTTGGACAGGTGCCTCTCCCCCGTGAGCCCAGCCAGCCAGTCACCTCCCCAGGGTCACAGGAAATCAGGGAGGCAGCCAGAGCTGACCCCGTCCCTCTCACACCATAACCCCCACAGGGAAGTACCACGAGCCTCCTGTGCACAGTATACCCCTGTACCACTCCTGTGGCTCCATCCCGCCGCTGAGAGCCCGGATGCACTGAGCCTCCCACGGACCCTGTCCCAGCACATCCCTGGGAAAGGCATTTTCCTGCCAGAAGGGCGAGGAGGGTATTTTCACCCCCAGCAAATCTGGCAAAGAGCTGTGTCCACAGCAGAGACTGTCAGGTAGCAGAGCAAGCAGCACCCACAAGGGATGTGGCCACTTCCACCAGGAGATCACCCACTCCAGGGACTGCTCACACACAACCTCCAAGGAAGCTTTTCCCTCAGCAGGAATCACTCTGCCCATAGCTAGCACTTTGCTGGCAGTAGCCACAGCTCCCTCCCAGCCCAGGGAACATCCTTCTGGCAACTGCACCAACCTGTGCGAGTCAGCAGGGCCACACACAGATGCCTGAGTTGAACAGGGAATTCCATTTCCTTCTGGCAACAAGAACCAGCTCCAGCTTTGTGCAGAACCACAGACACCACATGGGGCAACTTCAGATTTCAAAGAAGACTTTTCACTTCAGTCCCTTTGACATGTTGGCCTGACATACCCAGCGCTGTGTGCCTCAGGACAGGCACAGAGCATACAAACCATGGCATGGAAGCTTGTGGCACTGCTGGATGGAGGGAACTCCACTGGTGGGAAAACCCATGGAGGAAGAGTACAAAAAGGTGTTGGGTGGTGGGATGGAGAGCAGCAAGGGATGGTACAGTAGGTTGAAGTCCGGAAGAGCAAGACAGGTATTTCAGCAGGGAGATGAGAGGTGAGCAGCACCAGTGGGGAGAGCAGAAAGCCGAGATACCTGTCAGTGCTTCACGTGAACAGCCACGTGATGGGCCACACAAGGAGGACACCCTGAGGACAGAAAAGCAAGCCCTCGTCTTGGGCACCTCAGAAACTGGTCTGAAACTGCTTGACTCCCTCTTGCCACCCTCTGTGGAGCTCTCATGAGTGGCCTCAGCAAACACACCCTCACCCCATCCACCTGGTCTCCATGAACTGGAGTTACTGCTTCCCATCACCACCTCCCCGGTGCAAGGAGGACCATCCGGGCACTGAACAGGCCTGGTGGTCACACAGAGGTTCTTCCTGGCAGAGCTGCTCTGTCCCCTGACCAACACTGCCATTGTCACCTTGGCAAAGTCACTTGAGCACGCCAAGCCTCGGTTTCCCCAGAGAATAACTCAGCCACGTCCTAGGGTGACCTGAAGAGTGACAGGGTGCTGAGACAGGAGGGAACTCAGTATTAATGCAGAACTACTTGGCTTCCTGCCTCACACATCCAAGGGGATCTCCAGGGAAAACTACCCACTTCAACTCCACTTGCGCCTAACTTTTAGGGGGAAAAGAGGCACAAAATGAGGACCATCCATTTTGTGCATCAGCCATCTCTCCAACTTCCCCTCTGGAGGCGGCCGCCCACTTTCGGACTTTATCCATTGTTTGCTTGGACTTGTACGGGAAAAATCACATTAAGGAAAATCCTAGTTGAATCACAGACTTTGGAACAGTTGCAATGGACAATTTGACAAGGACATGGGGATTTAACACATTTTTAATGCAAAAATACCTAATGATAATATGCTCCACTCCAGGCTAAAAACATTATCTACTGGCATGGGGGGAATTTAAGCCATAATGCCAGCTACTATAGTGCAGGCCTGGAACTCCATGCAAATATTATCCTGATCCAAGAGCTACAAAGCTCTGTTTATCCTAGTAATTAATTCTGTCTTATGTTTAGTGATACAATTAGAGAAACACTGCCATTCTGATGGGCTTGCTTCCACCAGTGCCTTTTACTATATTTACATGCCCACAATAGGCTTGGTCTCACAGAAAAGGGTGAAATTGCATTTTTGGAGACAATGCCACATGCATTCCCAAAGCATTTTAGAGATGTAAAGTTAGGCTCCAAATTGCACGTTTATTGTGTGAGCACACAATGAGCTTAGATTAAATATTGACTAAAGCCAGCCTAACACCCAAAATAATGAAGATGAGCACAATAGTGTGATTTACTCCCAGCCGCTAGAGAAATACACATCTGTAACATATAACATGCCCTTCCCACAGATATACTCTTTGTATTCTAGGTAGCCTTAGGCAGGAAAATTTCATTCTCATAAATTATGGATTTTCTTTCCCAACTGCCAACACATCCATATTACCAGTTGCAAAGCAAACAAATATAATAACAAAAAAAAAAAAAAAAAAAAAAAAAAAAAAAAAAAAAAAAAAAAAAAAGAAAAAAAAGAAAAAAAAAGAAAAAAAAAAGAAAAAAGCCATTCCCCTGACACAGTGACAAGCAGGTGACTGGTTCCTTGAATCCTCAAAGTTGAGGCAGCAAAATGGAAGATAACCATGGCTAAAATCAGAGCATCCTTTCCCTTTTGTCCCCCAAGGTGTGTGAGCCAGCGGGGAGGTGTGGGCATGGCAGGTATCCTTTCAGAAAGTACTCCCAGCCCTAGCTGTGTTCAGAAAACTATCTGTCCTTCTCACGCCTTCCTCCTTCCCAGACTTGTGGAAGAAATTCAGGCAGACGCAGATGTTAATAGAACAATTATGATAATAACCCGGTGCTGAGTGGGGGTAACACACACCCTTCCCAGCAGCTCGACCTCTAAATCCTCTAATACGGCACCGCTTCATTCAAGATTAAAAGAAATTGTAACCCAGCAGAGACAAAAAGACACAGGAGGCAAGGCAAGATCTCACTCGGCAGTGAAGCCCCACTCCAGTCCAGATGCAGTCATATCACTTCAGCTTCTCTGTACCATCTCCATGACAACCATGTAATTTGGATGCAATAACCACTGCCGAATTGATCTTTAAATGTAGCTTTGCTATAAAACATAATACTGAACGTGTCAGGCTCAGGATAAAGAGAAGTAGCCCCCTACCACTGAGGGCTGTGATTTAAGAGCCCCCCTTTAATTTTCAGCTTCAATAATTGCGTGTGTGAGTGGATTTTAAAGGCAGGAGCAGCAAATAGCATTTGTGTGTGTGTGTGCACGGCACGCTTTGGGGTAACACTGCGAACGAGACACCACGCTGAGAGCTGGAAAAATGTGTCAGTGTACATCCAGAGAATGGGCATCTTCCCACATGCACGCGCATGCACACACACACACACACACACACACACGTACCGGGGAGGCTCAGTCTCCAGCAACTGAAGCATACAGCTGATGCATCAAATAATCCTAATAAGAATCAAACCCAGTATAACTAAGCAAAATAGGAGGGGGGATCGATGTACAGCATGACAATGAGAGCCGGGGAGCCGGGCACGGCACTTACCCGAGCAATGAGCTGTTTGTTTTTTGGTCCCTTCACAAATGCAGCTCCCTTTTCTCTTCAACAATCCATGCAAAATAATCTGCAGTCCCACCGATGGAGGAGTGGCCCCGTCCCTCCCCCTCCACCACCTTCCTAGACCTCCCTGTTATTGGCTTCCTTCTCCCTTCTCTCCTGCTCTTCCTCGCTCTCTGGCGATGGTTACACCTCCCAGCCTTCCCCCAAGGTGTCAAGAGACTGCTGGGGATCCAGCAGGCAGGGTGGGAGGGACGGGGAGAGGGGGAGGAGGCAGGAGGCATGGTGAATGGACCAGGGAAAGGATGGAATAAAGCTCTGGCTGGCGAAGCCCCCGGCAGGAGCAGACCCGCCGCCGGCTGGGAGGCTCCGCTCGCAGCGCAGGAGCTGCCAGGGATGTCCCCGGAGTGCTGGGGCTCGTCCCCCCACAGGCACCTGCAGAGCGCTGAGGGACTGCTCTGCTTCCTGCCAGCAAATCGTCACCCTGCGAACTGACACTGGCTTGAAGTTTTGGGTTGAAATCCTGCCAAACGCTCTCAGTGTCTTTAACAACTGATGCACTTCCAAACGCAGACGTGCGGCACTGGCAATGCCTCAAGGACCCACCTTGGTGCAGACCCCAGCACTGCAGGTTGGGTTGCTCCGTTCCTCTGGACACTCCCACCTGCTGCAGCTCCATCCCATCCCATCCCATCCCATCCCATCCCCTCCCATCCCATCCCATCCCATCCCATCCCATCCCATCCCATCCCATCCCAGGCTGAAGAGCCTCCCTGGCTCCAGCAGCAGTGCTGCCCATGTGCCTGCCAAGCTGGCTCCAGAGCCTCCCCCACCACCGTGGGCTGGACCTGGTGCCTGCTCACCACCACTGACACATCTCCATCCTGACAGCTCTTGCATGCAAAGGCAATGGCTTTGTCTACAGCCTTACCCAGGAACCTGGCTCACCAAGGGGGCTGGGGATGCAGTGTGGGGTGGAGAAGCACAGAGACACAAGGCTTTTCCTGCTTTAGGGGCTTTTTACCAGACTAACAGAGCAGTGGTTTGGGGCAAACACTGTCCCTTGGCCTCTTGCTGGCTGTGATGATACGGGGGTTTCTGTGGGTGTACAGGTGAGGGGTGGTGGGTGCTCTCTGGGTCCAGCTGGAGTACAAGCCAGTGGTCCCTTGGCCTGGGCCAGCCGGGATAGTGGCCAGCTAGAAGGATCCTTCACCCAGAGCTGGCACACCTTTGTACTGGAATCACCCATGTCTTGGTGACACACAGGACCCAGGATGTGCACCCTGACTGCCGCACAGGGATGTGGGCTCACAGAATCACAGAAAGGTTGGAAGGCACCTGAACGACCACCTAGTTCCAACCCAGGCCATGGGCAGGTTCACCTTCCACTAGACCAGGTTGCTCCAAGTCCCATCAAGCCTCTGGGTGAGGAAAAAGGGTTTGGTGTCTGCCCCAGATGCATGTTCCAAGACAACCCATGGCTTCCTGATTCCATGGAGAAAACCTCTCCCTAGACCTCTGTCTCTTGGAAAACTTGTTCCAGGGGACACGCATCGCTGAATGAGCAGACAAACCCCCAGCATCCCAAACTGAAAATACCATTACAATGTACGGCCATACATCCCAACACCAGAGCACAGCCATCAGGTGAAATAATGTCCTGGAGCAGCTCAGCAGAACACGGCCGGAGATCCTTCCAGCAGGGATACCCCCAGCGCAGCACACGGGGTTGTGTGCCAGGGATAGTATCGGTAATGAACCATGTAATGAGCCACCCTGCAGCTACACTCAGGACTTTTCCAGCAAATGCAAGTGTGAATGAAGGGTACTATGCTGGAGAGACACAAAAATGGATCTTGTGGCCAAAGTCAAGAAGCTGGGCAAATCCAGGTGTGGGGCTTTTAACCTCCCACAGGGTTCCTTCATCCAAGAGATTGGCCTTACACCACCATAAAAGTCTGTCCTGCTGCTCTCTCTGATCGACTCTAATGTATTTGTAATCAAACAATTATCAGGTTAGGGTGCTTCACCAAAAAAAAATTAAAATATAAAAGCACAATCAATATTTATCAGTCTGTTGTGCTGTTCAGGTCTGAAGGCAAGGAACAAAATCCAATTTCTGTGCAGCCAGTCCTAGGAAATGACATTTTGCAGCATGAGAAAACGAGGTTCTAGTTTCTAAGAATACATCCACTAGTGGGTTCCAAATAACTGGGTTATCAATCATTCTGCTCCTGGGAATGAGCGTATCAACAGCTGGATTCAGGGAGGAACCTCCTCTCCTCCCTTCGGCAGGGTTGCGAGCCTGTCCCTGTCACTGATTGGGCATTCCTAACAGCAACAGGGTACAGACATTTCTCCTGGTACATCTCTGTCAGATGCCTCGAATATGTCATAATATTTTCTTCCAATTAAGAAAACTCCTGAACTACAGCGATTCTGTGTGTGCTGCTGAACTGTCTGCATGTGCAGGTGAACGTGCAGATGCTGTTTGCCACCTGTGACACCAGTTCTCTGAGGAAGAGGGGACATCCTGAGGTAAGGACACCTTCCCTCCACACCAGCATCAGGGGAGCCACCCCTCAAGCCCCCAAACAAGTCAAAAGCACCGCTCTGGGAGCCCGCCAGGCAGCAGGGAACTGCAGGCACCACGAAACTCTGCTGACACCTGCACCATACAGACCATGGCAACACTCCAGCTAGGCTGAGGGCAGAGGGGGACACCTGGATAAAAGATAGGAGCATGTGGTCCTGAGAGGGTTCACGTTCATGTACCCCCATGGGATCCACCAAACCCGAGCTCCAAGGCTGCTCCAAGGCTGGCAGCTCCACAGACTCTGCTCCCACTTTGCTCTGAGTGGAGAAGACAGGACCAGCTACCCTGCAGCCCCACAGGGTTTACTGACTTCCCTCACCATTTTAAAAGTGCCTTAACTGTAGTTTAATGCCTCTGCTTGAAGTGCTGAATCCTCATTACAAAGAGTTTTCCAGCCATGCCCTGCTCTTGATGCTTAGTGTGGCACACAAGGACACTCCTGGGTGCTGCTCAGCCTTCTCAGTTTTCATTATGCCATCGCTAGTGTTCTTTTGTACCCAGGAATGAGCATGCTTCCATGTCCTCACACAGCTGTTTCTCTCAGGAAATCCCTTGGATTTCCCAGCTGGGATTCACTAACTTTCAGTACAAGTCACTTTGATGGAAGCCGTAATTAGGAGAAATCCTTATGAGGACCTTACTGCATGCAGGTGGTGTGGACGGGGGGATGTGGAGGAGGATAACAGCCCCTCTGAAGAAAAAGGGTCAGTCCTTGAGAGCCTCTGTCTGCATTTCCCTTGACACTTAAGATCAGTTCTTTGTCCTGGGCGATGTCTGTCCTCGGAGGTAAGACATGCTCAGAAAGTCCACACCCGGAATTTCTGCATCCAAGTGGGCTGTTGTCAGTCACAGGTGTAGGCAGAAGGCAGAGAGCTACACCAAACACCTCACCCTGAGACAAACTGTCCAACAGTCAATTAACTAGCAGGTGAAACAACTCCAATCCCAGCACCTGCACCTAAACACCGTGTCTGGGGTCACCCTGCAACCATTGGCTCTTCCTAGATGAAAAAGCCCAACTACTTCAAGAATGTTCCCCTTGGAGTTTTTCTTTCCCCACAGGCTGTGACCAGTTTCCCTTATAACCTCCTCCTGGATATACATTCAAGCGAAACTTGTTTAGGGCTCCACAGGAGTCTGGTTTTCAACACCACAATTCATTCTCTAAGCTCCTCAATAACTTCCTGGGTGCTGGACCAGGACTCAGGGTTGAGTACCAGTCTGGCCAGTGCCCAGCACAGCCACCAGAGCCCTCTGGAAGTCCCAAGAGGACACTGTGCACTAATCTCCTGTGCAGGGATTAGTCACCTCTCTCGCTCATGCAAAACAAACCTCCATGTGCCATGGAGGTTTTTGATTCCCTGCCCAGTGTAGGCACTTCTGCCTGGGAAATCCCAGCCTGGAATATGGGAGTCATCATTCCTGGCATTTCAGGTTTTGGCAGAAGGTAAGATTGATGCTGTTGGATGAGCACTCTGCTCACTCTCCATCTTCCTTCATGGGAACTTTCAAATGAGTCACTGGCCTCCAAAACACCATCTTTCCTCTGCCCACGGGGGTTTCTGAGTGTATGAATTTGCACTTGTCTTCCTGAGAGCCCACTGCTGACACAAAATCAGCTCCCCAAGCAGACGTGACCACTGGCAGCATCTGACTTGTCCTAATTTCAGTAACTTTCAGTGTATGAAAACTGTATCCTCAGCAGCTGATGTGAGCAAGTGCCTGGAGGTCCCATAGGGAGTCTGCTGTTCTTCTGGCTACAAGGGGTCTGCAGCATCTCTTCCATCTTTTATTACACCCCAGTGCTAGGAGTCTCCCCGTCTCTGCCATCCGTCATCTCACCTAAACAAACGTCATCCTGTTTTGTTGGACTAATTTCATAGAATCACAGCGTGGCCTGGGTTGGAGAGGACCTTACAGCCCATCCAGTTCCACTCCCTGCCACGGGCAGGGACAGCTTCCACCAGACCAGCTTGCTCCAAGCCCCATGCAGCCTGGCCTTGGACACTTCCAGGGGTGGGGCAGCCACAGCTTCTCTGGGTGCCCCCTTCCCCAGCACCCAGGCACTGACATACACGAAGTATCAACACCCTAACAGGACCTCTCACGATGCCTTATGAAACCATCCCATGTAGTTTTTCTAGCCCTAGACACGTACAAACATTTCAGTTTACCAGTTGCCATTTAACGTGCTGCCTGGTTACTGCTGGGGCAAGCAGCTTTCCATCCCCCCTGTAGGATATGGACCCATCAGGCTGCTTTTCTCCAGAGCTTTGAATCTTTGACTGGACACATTTTTTTTTGCAGTATCAGAGCAGAGTCTTTACCAGCTTCATCTAAAACCAACATGCTGCATTTATTTTCTTCCTGACATACATGCATATAAACACACGCACATGCATACTCCCTAATAGTCCTTAATGCCACCAAACATAATTTTCATTGACTGCTCTTCCAGATCAGCCTTCCAGGTCTCTGCATTATGTAACTGTTAATTCATTGCTTTTGTTACCAAATCCCTTCTTTTCTTATTTGGGTTTTTATCACTGTTATTATTTCTGATTTTCTCTTCCTTAACAATGATAGATTCTCAGCTAAGAATATCTTCAATGACTGCAGAACTGTGTGCATGCTGTGGAGGAGACAGCATCTATCAAAGTTTTCTTAAGCAACCCTCATTTAGAACATGCTTTTTTTTCATAGTTTTTCCTCCAATCATTTCTCGTTTGTAATTGTTCCCAACTTAGGAAAATTGACCACTTTCAAGTGCCTTGCATACATATTATCAATTTAGGATCACATTCCGCTCAGAACAAATGCAATTAGGGCATTTAAGCAACCATTAATTCTGAGTTCAGTAATCAATTCACCCTTATCTGTCCAACTGAGGCCTGATCCAGAATCACACCAAATTCACTGCAATACTTTTGGTAACAGAAAATCATCATCTGTCATTTTTAGAAACCGTGGGGCTGCGCATTGGCAGCAGCACGAGTCCTTCAGCATCCATCCCTGAGGCTGAAAAGCTGTTCTGGGAACATGGATTTTCTTTCACTTTGTTATGAAGCTGTTTAGGGAAGCTATTTGTCCATCCCTCTGTTCGATCCGGCAGTCTGCAGGGATCCATCTGCGCCGGGGCTCATCCGCTCCAACCTGAGTGGAAGAGCAGCCCTTGGCGGAATACTGGGACACGTTCTGCCCCCAGCTCTGGGGTCCCAGCATAGGAAGGACGTGGAGCTGTTGGAGCAAGTCCAGAGGAGGCACCAAGATGATCAGAGGGATGGAGCAGCTCTGCTATGGAGAAAGGTTGAGAGAGCTGGATTTTTCAGCCTGGAGAAGAGAAGGTTTTGGGGCGACCTAATTGCAGCCTTCCAGCCCCTGCAGCATCTCCAAGAGAGCTGGAGAGGGATTTTGGAGGGTGTGAGGATTAATTTTGCTGGCTGTGAGCAGGTTCTGGAGCACTGCTGTGAAGGGGCAGAGAGAAAAGGAAGAAGAATTTGCTGTTACCTGAGACAATCCAAGACACAGAAAGTGAGGACGCTTCAGCTGTGGGAAGAGAGGCCCTGGCCCTGGATTTTCCAGGCCAAGGACTGCTCAGGCTGTAGGATTACAGTGACCAAGGGCAGCAGAAAGCTCACTTCAAGGTGAACCACACTGTCCAAGTACTGGGGAGCACCGACTCTGCCTGGAGGTGTTGGCCCATCTACCCTCACCTTTAAGGCTCATTGCCAGTCTGAGTCCAACATAGAGGCCACAGCCAGGTCCTCTGGCTCTGATTTTTGGAAGACTTGGGACAGGGAGAGGGGGATTAAAAACAATTTTTGAAGTTATAAACCTGATTTACATTATATTAATAGAATCATAGGATGGTTTGGGTTGGAAGGGATCTTAAAGCTTTTCTTGTTCCACCCTCCTGCCATGGGCAGGGACACCTTGCACTAGACCAGGCCCTGTCCAACCTGGCCTTGAACACTTCCAGGGATGAGGCGTCAACAACTTGTCTATGGCCTATAAATAAAAAAAAAGTCCATAAACAGACATTTTCAGATGATGGAAAAGGGAATTCAAATGATCTGATGTTTTATTTAAGCTCAGCAGTCAGGTCCTGGCTGGGAGAAATGGTGGACAGAAGCGCAGAGGCCCTGGGCTCCCACACCTGGGCTGCAGGGGGACAATTAGCAATGATGAGGTTTTACACGAGCAGAATCCCAGCACCTTCTCTGCTCTGAGCATTCCTGGGTTGCCAGAATGGGTTCGATAAGAGGGACATTTTGGGATGTTGATGGAGGGATGACACAGATGCCAATGAGTTACCATTAGCTCTGTGTGCCCTTAGGACTATTGCAGCATTTAGTCTTGTGGAAATGACCACTGGAACTGGGACAGGAGCACGAAGGGCAAGGCTGAAGCTGTTACTGACACCCAGCAGCACTAATGGCACTGCAAGGGGCAAAGAGCAAATTATTCAGTGGCTGGGCTGAGAGAACAAACCAAAACTATTTCTGATAAAGCAATTAGTTACAGCCCAGTGTTTCACCTCTTTTGAGCTGGGGGTCAGGGGGAGATAGCGATCTTCTGTAAGTAGGGAAATGAAGAGCAGTTTAACAATTTAGGAAAAAATCAATTTCAGCAAACTATAAGAAGACCATTCACAATGAAGAACTACAATTGCAACTTTTATTACATGATTTTTTTTTTCCCTGTATGGAACTCCAGCAGGAACTTGTGAACTTGTGGAGCTGACAAAACATGTTTCATTTGCAAAAAAACCCACTTTTTTTTTTTTAATTTTAATTTTTTCTTTCAGTTCACTTCCAGGTATTTTTCTTCTGTTCTAGCTGAGCTGAATTTCTGTGAGGCATCAGTGGGGACTGGGAAGGAAGCTGAGATAGGTCTGGAAAGGCTGCATGGTCACATGTGCTGTTGCCATCACTGATGGCATTGAGGGCACAGCCATAACCAAGCTTCCTTTCTCCGTCCTCCCAGCCATTTACAGCTAACCTCACCAGGGCTCAAGTTCTTCCACACTCTGGATCACCGGACAGGTTCCCATGGAGCTGGTGCCCCTGGGGCTGCTCCTCACCATGGCACGTGCCCACAGCACAGAGGATGGCACCGTGTTTCCAGCAGCAGAGTTTATCCCTCCTCAGCCACAGGCCGGGAGGGACTGAGATGCAGTTAAGTAGTTCCCCAGCCTGCACTACTTTTTAGCTCAATTTCCATTTCCTAAACCACTGCTGACGTCTGTCTAAATAATCACTATCTCCACAACCACGCTGAGTTTTAGCTTTGCTGAGCATCTCACAGCAGATTTGGAGCTTTGGAAAGGATGCTGAGCTTAAGAAGCTGCTGCTCTGGGTGTCTGTCCCATCTCACCGGCTGTTCTTCCCTGTGCACACACAGACACACACCCTACGTGCATGTGTGCTCTCTTTCGTGTGAGCTGCCTAAGTGAATACTTGCTGTCAGGTCTTCCAAGCCACAGCACATTTTTAATCAGTCAGATAATTCAATCATTCATTTCAGACCTGCTCTGCACAGCTGTCATTTGCAAGCATCAAAGCTTCTCTGTCAAAAAACCACGCTGGCTGGGGGTTCATTCAGGCATCGCTGTTTCAAAGTGCTGAGGGGGGTGCAAAGGAAAAGAACTAACAGGATGGATTAAATGAACTTATTAGAAAGACTTCTGAAGCTACCACCCAACCATCCTCAGCAGACAACAATGGCGTGGCACAAGGGCAACTCAGGCATCTGCAGGATTTGTAAGGTATTTGCAAATCTCGCTCTTAAATTGCAGACTGGGGAGAATGGAGGCGGGGGGTGTCAGATGAAGCTTCCTGCCTGAGATGCTCAAAGCCACCGAATGGGATTTGGATGTCTGGTTCTCATTAAAATTAATGGAAATTGGGTGCCCAGACCTACAGGCAGCTTTCAAAAGCTGCGTCTCCATTTATAATTAATGTTCCCAACAGAGTGACTAAATATTTATACAATAGTTCACATTATATGCAAAGTGGGAAAGGTGCCTCTTGGTAGATCAGGGACCCAGAGAAGGAGAATCCGATGGGGTGTCAGGCTTAATCCGCCTTGTCTCTTGTTTAAAGCTCTTCTACTTGCAAATCTCCAGCAGTTCCCACTGGATGAGCACCTGGGTGGTAGCTCAGCAACGACGATGTTCTCAGGGTACAATGAAGCAAATTAAAATGGCAGATTAACAGCTTTCCTGGGTTCTTTTCCTCTCCCTCCCCACAGCTCTGACTTCCTTCATCAACTCACTTCGTCTCCGCAAATCCCAGTTTCCAGTATGAGAACTGCACGGTGTTGCCGTAGGAGCGCGGTGGAGCTCAGGCCATGAGCACTCCCCTGGTCAGAGGTGCTATAGGTGGGAGATGCCAAGGAAAAGACTGACACTAATCTGCCTCCAGGCATCAGCAGAGCCATGGCTGGATCTGCTCCACTGCATTTGCTCTGTAGGGATGGAGTAGTTCAGGGTACAAAGCTGGGGACTGGACCGTGGGGGTGTTTGGGGGATCTGGGGTAAAACCTTGGCACTCCTGCAGGAGAAGTTCAAAGGAAACAAGTCCTGTCCTGGTTTGTCTGTCCTTGGGGGTAAACCCTTCTTCAGCTGGGCCATCTCTAAACCCTGCCCCAGCTGATCCCTTGAGAGGGTGTCCACGGAAGCTTGGGCTTCATGTACCCAGCAGCCTCAGGTCCCCACTCAGAAGAGGTTCTGGGTCGGTTCAAGACAAACATCTTGGGCTGGGCTTGATGATCACAGTGTTTTTCAGTGCCTTAATCAAGGAGATTCAATTCCTCCAACCTTGGAAAATCTGCCTTTTAACTTTATTCTTCTTTGTCTCTCCTAAAGCCACCAGATGGAGAAGCTCTGCTGACTCAGGGAATATGGAGACAGCTCCAGTCTCCTCCCACTGGCATCTCCACGTTTGTCAAGCCCCGACACATATACTGAGAGCTCACATCTGCAGGTCCACAACTTCTAGGGTGTAAAGAAGCTGCAGGTTCACTGAAAGGACACAAAGTTCAAATGACACGTCATCTGGTCTGTGTCCTTCTGTAACACCTTCTGTTACAAAGGGTTTAGTCCCACCCTTTAGCTTCTGGTCAGCTGGCTCTCGTCTACTACACTGGAAATCATCAGTAGCTCATGCTGCCTTTCCTCGTGACCTTGGGTGCCCTACACAGATCTTTCTCTGGTTCCCCTGACCCTCCTGACCATATTTCAGAGCACAGCATGGGCTATGTTTGGTGTCAAGGCTGGCTTAGCACAGCTACACAAAGCTGTATCGTGAAATCATAGAATATGCTGAGCTGGAAGGGACCCACAAGGACCATCCAGTCCAACTTCCGGCCCTGTGACACCCCAACAATTCCACTCTGTGCCTGACAGCAGTGTCCAAATGCTCCTGGAGTTCTGGCAGCCTTGGGGCAGTGACCATTCCGTGGGGAGTCTGTTCAGTGCCTGACCACCCTCTGGGGGAAGCACCTTTTCCTGATGTCCAACCTGACCCTCCCAATGCAACTTCAGCTATTTCCTTGGGTCCTGTCATTGTCACTGGTGCTGCCCCTCTGCTTCCCCTCATGAGGAAACTGCAGACTGCCTTCAGGTCTCCCCTCAGCCTCCTCTGCTCCAGGCTGAAGAAGCCAAGTGCCCTCAGCAGTCACCCAAGACATGGAACTGAACATGAGCTGCAGCCACATCCCCTGAACCTCACAGCCCATCAGGCAGGGCAAAGGGGAGAGAAGTCACCATTCCTCTCTAACACCATGGCCAGTCTGCATGGCATGGGACAGTCACTGTTCCATGGGTTTGTTCCCAGTTAAAACAGCTTTGCAAGACAAAAATAAATGCAAATTCAAGGCTTAGAGCTGTTGTTCCCAGATATGACGCCAGGAGAGCATCAAGGACACATAGAGAACAAAATAGCTTAATTTTCTTTGTGAATACCTGTCTGCTTATTTTGTAATTAAACAACAGCTGGACGTAGACTTGTGAGACAGCAGAGGGATCCCAAGACAGAGGAGATTAGGTGATCTACACATGTGAGGATGTAAACCCTTCCTACCACGGAGAGCGTGGCAGAATCTGCTCCGTCACTGAACCCTTCACTGCAACAAGCTTCTGCAAAGGCTCCCTCAGTTTTTGAGGATTTAAGCCCAGAAGCAATTACACACTCTGAATCACAGCCAGCACCCCATCCTGTACAACAGACAGGGGTCACGGGCAGGCATTTTAGGAGCAGGTTGGAGAAGCCTCTGTTGGCAGTGACCTACAAAAGAACTGGTCCCATCTTCAGGCACGAGCATGGACTAGGCCACCTCTGATAGCTCCTGCCAGCCCCCTGCAGGTCTGTGACTTGTTGACAGATGTGCAGGTAAAAGTCTGAAGGTCTGTATTTTCTTATCACACAGACTCAGGAACAAATTTCCCCACCCAGAGATCCCTCAGGGCTTGGCAATGGAGGGAGGGCTGTGAACCCCAGCAGAACGTCCTGGCCTTGCTCCCAAGGAACCAAGCCTGCATCCCTCTGACACGTGAGTGGTTACAGAGAAAAGAGTGGGACCAAGGGCTCAAACTGCTCAGCCCCAGTAATGCCTCTCCTCAGACCCCAAACCAATGATCCAACCACGGACAGGAGCCCTCTTAGAATCACAGAAGGGTTTGTGTTGGAAGGGACCTTAAAGATCAGCCAGTCCAACTCCTGCCATGGGCAGGGACACCTTCCACTATCCCAGGGTGCTCCAAGCCCCATCCAGCCTGGCCTTGGACACTTCCAGGGATCCAGAGGCAGCCACAGCTTCTCTGGGCACCCTGTGCCAGGGCCTCCCCACCCTCAAGAATTTATTCCCAGTATCCCATCTAATGCTGATCTCTGGCAGTGGGAAGCCATTCCCCCATTGTTCTATCACTCCATCCTTGCCCAAAGTCCCTCTCCAGCTCTCCTGGAGCCCCTTTAGGCATTGGAAGGGGCTCTAAGGTCTCCCTGGAGCCTTCCCTTCTCCGGCTGAACACCCCGAGCTCCCCTAGCCTGGCTCCAGAGCAGAGGGGCTCCAGCCCTTGGAGCACCCATGCTGGGAACACAACTGTGCTCCCAGGGAGAGCTGTGCAGGCTGCTGTGCTGTCAAACTGCCCTAGATTGCAGAGGGTAAGCTCCTTTCTGAAGGAAGATAATTGCTCTATTTTAAAACTAAGTGGTTCAAGGAGAAAAACGGAGGTAAGAGGGCCCGATGCTCTGAGCTCAGGGTGGGAAACAGGAGGTGTGCAGGGCAGAGCACCCCCACAGCTGCTTTGCTGGGTGGTCAAAGTGATGGATGAAAAGCACTGGCCAGGCTGTCATTGTGTCCCCAGCCCAGCCAAACTGGTGCTGCTGGAGTGAGCAGAGACCAAGGCGGGAGAAGTTGGTGCCCCTGCTTGGGGTACTGAGCTGGGAGGGTGAGCACCCTTAAAATCCAGAAGGGAAAAGCCCCAGGTGGAACGAAGATCCCCTGTCTCCTCTCACCTGTCCCTCCTCCACCCGCAAGTTCAGGTTTCGTGGCCATAAAGGAGGTTCCCAGAGCACTCTGGCTCAGCCCTGTAGGCCAGGTCCGAGAACTGGCCATGCAGCCTGGCCACGCAGAGGGACAGCCCCCACCACGGGCACAGCCCCCACCACGGGCACAGCCCCCACCACGGGCACAGCTCCCATGGAAGCTGCTCCGGGCAAAATAGTTGCCGCTTCGGCAAACCGTCTCCCAGAGCAAAGACCAACAAACTGGAGCAGACAACAACAGAGCCATTAATAAGGGCAAGGCTGGCATGTCCCTGGACCCCCCCACCACTGTGATCAGTGATTTCAACAGGCAAGCACAGAAGAGGCCTCTTCAGCACAGTTTTGTCCTTGCTGCTTAAAATTCCATAGCTCCCCTTTCCAAGTGGGCCGGAAAGAAACAGTTTTTGTACGTTCACAGCCCGCCCCCCTCGTCCCCATTTGTATGGAGGAAGCTCTCTGGCTTGAACCTGGCAGGCTCTGGACTGCATGGGAAGGACACCAAGAGGCTTGAAGGATGTGTCAGCTGACTCTTAGGGCCAGCGCTGGCCCTGGCAGAGACGGGTCCTGTCTGAAGGTCCCTTGGAGGAGGTCAGAGAGACACATTTGGTGCTCCAGCAGCCTTTTTTGCACCAGGATGCCTGGGAACAGCTCCCAGCTTCCCCCCAGGTGGGCATCCTTGCTGATTCTCCTCTCCTCTCTGCACAGGGGCAGAGCCATGTCGCCGGCAGGTCTGCTGCTCATCCATCCACGCAGAAAGAAAACGTGCACTTGGTGAGCAAAGCCATGGCTTGCCTTCAGGCAGCATCTCAAGACAATGATGTAAGCCCCATTTTTGGGGGACCCTGTGACCTGGAAACAACAGTGAGAGCACTCAGCTAGCCCCTCATACAGGACCTGAATATTATTTGTGCAAAATTTTGCTTTCAAGCCAAGGCTGGCTGCCCTGTCTCGTCTAAGAGCTATTCGCCGTCATGTCGGGTCAGAGTTACGGTTACTGAGAACGTTAATGACACGTTTTCCCTCGCAGACAGCCGAGGCCCCCTTTTGCACCACGAGAGCCCAGAACAAGCTGGAGGATGCAATAAGTGCCCTGCAAAGCTTTATTCCCCTTAAAACAGTTTTGCAGTTGAGAATGCACAGCTGTAACTTAGCACGAGCGTCTGGAAAAGAGAAGTCCTTGGGTCTTGCCTGTGTAACCCCACCTCGTGCCCGTGGCTCCCTGCAGCTGGTGCTGCCAGCTGCCAACCTCAGCTGGCCAAGCTGTGGAATCAGAATCAACAAATCACAGAATGGTTTGGGTCGGAAGAGCCCTTAAAGGTCATCTGGTTCTACCCCCTTCCATGGGCAGGAACACCTTCCACTAGCCCAGGTTGCTCCAAGTCCCATTGACACTTGCGGGGGTGAAGCAGCCACAGCTTCTCTGGGCCACCTGTGCCAGGGCCTCACCACCCTCACAGGGAAGAATTTCTTCCTAATATCCAATCTAAACCTACTCTGTCAGTTTGAAGCCGCTCCCCCTCGTCCTGTCACTCCAGACCCTTGTCCAAAGTCCTTCTCCAGCTCCCTTGTAGCCACTGCAGGTACTGAAAGGCCACAACAAGGTCACCCTGAAGCCTTCTCTCTTCCAGGCTGAACAATCCCAATTCTCTCAGCCTTTCCTCATAAGGGAGGTGTTCCTCTCCTACGAGACACAAGAGACTTTCTGCTGTCAAGCCCTGTCTGACAGCCACCCCCTTCCCTCCCCGTGGCCTGCAGCCCGTCTCCCACAGCAGCTCATCTTGTGAGCCTTATCTTTGCCACACGCAACCTCAGCCCTTTGTCTCTCAGGACAGGGCTTAGAGAACTCTCCAAAGTAAACGAAGCGGGTCCATCCCCTCATTAACTCACAGGGCCTGTCTCCCTTGATTAGATTGTGCTGACTCTGCTTGCACACCACACTTGCTGCTCTAGATGCAGGGACACTGGGGCATTTCCAGCTGGGACACAGACAAAAGGAGGAGATAGCAGAGCCTTGGTTACCACTGGAGCAATTCAGGACAAATAATTAGAGGCGTTCATGGCTAATTGGATCTGTACTGTCAATCCAGGACAGGAGATGCCTTAACCCACACTGCCTGCCTGAGATTGCTAAGCAGGCCATAAATAAACTGCAGCACTGGTCCAAAGCTCATCAGCCTTCGGCTTCCACCCTGCGTGCTCCCTCCCAGCCCTGCTACAGCACAGCCTGTCCAACAGGGCACTCCAGCTCCCCTGCCCTTTTCCACGCCCTTGCAGCCACGCCAGGACACCTGGAGTCCACTTGGGGTAGCTGAGAGGCCTCAGACGTGCTGAGCTCAGCGTGTCATGGCTGGCTTGAACAAGAAGCTTAAGTTTTGTAAGTGAAGTCAAAAGCTAAGTGAAGAAGAGGTTGGGAAGAGCCAGAGTCAGAGATCAGGGCTAGCAGCCCAAGGTGCTTTTCCAAGAAAGGCTTGTGAGCTGGCAGTACCCGGACTTAAACCTGCCTGTTTGCAGCTACAGGACAAGGCTCCATTCCCATTTCCCAGCTCACTCTCAACCCTGAGGCTGAGCTCAGCCCTTTCCTCCTCTGCTCAAACTTCCTTTCCAGATCCTGGGAGTGCTGGCGCTTGAAGATAAGACATACAAACAAGAACAAACACCTTCACATGACTGCCAGGCACCCAGACCCTTAAAGCAGGCTGGAAGCCTGACCCTTCCCCCTGAGCACCTTCAGCATGCGACGATCTTCAAGGAGGCGCTGGGTCCCTGAGCTCATGCCCTGTGTGCAAGGCTGGGGGCCGTGCAAGGTCCCCAGGAAACAGAGCAAAGAGAAATGGCTTGTGCTGCTTGGGACCACGGCCTGCAGAACTTCTGCCTCTGCCAGGGGAAAGCCGGGCACAGGACACGCGGGAAGGCAAAGTCACAAAAAGGACAGGGCCAGGCAAAAATAGAATAACCTACTTGAAAGTAGGACAACATCGCTAAAGAGTAGGACATCTGGTCACCGCAGCAGGAGGAGCAAATGCAGAGCAGGCAGCTTGTCCACGCACACGTCTCACCTGACGGGGACAGCCCGAGTGCAGATGTGTGGCGTGCTCAGGCAAACAGCTGGAATGAGCAGTCCCCGACCAAAGCAGAGCAGCTCTCAGTGTCTCTGAGACGACTTCTAGACCTGCTGCCGATGGTCAGTCTACCTGTCCTACCAGGAGCAGTACCCCACAGGAGCCTGTGGGATGTGTGCCCAAACTAACAGCTGATCCCTTCCACCTGATTCGCTAAACACGGGGTTTTGCAAGAAATGATCCCCAAAAGACAAAACAGAAGGAGATTCCCCATGTGCCAGACCACTGACATACCAAAACATGTTTAATGCTCCCTGCTCCAAGGCCACCCCTCCCCTGGCTCCAGCCCACCTACCTCTGCTGGACTCCTTGACCCCCAGCGCCTTCCCCCAGCCAGGCTGACAGCTCACTGGCAGAGCACAGTTCAGAGAGGACATGGTTAAGAAGTGATTAAGGTTTATCACTGAGCTTGCATTAGCACCTTCACAAGCTCCACAGCGTCAGGCTGCAGCTAAGCCAGGCAGGACGGGTCTTTTGGAAGGAAACAAGAAAGTGAATGCTGCAGATAGTGAGCTCATCAAAGGAGCCTCAGTGCTCCTTGCAGAGAGGAGTTAATGCCACGTCGCTGCTCCAGGGCACAGTTTCCTACCCGGCCTTGGCAGGACAGGCAGTTTTCTTGGCTTAGGACCCTGTGCTGGAACGGAAACTCAGAGCATCAGGTCTCAGGACACCATTCAAAGCCCCGTTCCTTGTTCCTGCTCTCAAAGGAGGTAGTAGGAAACCATCCAGGTTCCTCTGCAGAAAGCTTTAAGCCCCTCCAGAGGAAGGTCTCCCTGCCAGGTGTGGTTTGTTTCTTAACTCAGACTTGCCAAAAGCAGTCCGGGGCAGCCTTGAGGTGAGGAGTGACCCACAGCATCCCCCTCAGCTGAGGTGAGTGTTTCTGGACTAACCTGGTGGCTGAGCCCACCCTGAGAAAAGCCAGCGAGATCATTCTGCCAGTATCCCCACATCAGGTCTCTTAACCTGTCACCCACAGTGACCTTCTGCCTGCCCTGCACCGAGTTCAGGAGCTCAGCCCCTCACTCAGAGCCAGGGGAGGCTGTACACCAGCCTGGAACGAGGCTGAGAGGTGGAGAAAGGTGCCTGTACTCTTTGCTAGAGCTGTTACAGTGGCTTTCAGAGAAGAAAAGGTTTTTGGGGTAGAAGGAGGGCAGGCTCAGGCAGCAGTAAAGCAGGAGGATGGTCTGCCTTGCCCTGTGCTGGAGCAGATGTCACGGTCCTTCCCCAGGAAGAGCGGTCTGGGGCAGGGAGTGATGGTGCTGGATGAAGCCCAGGGGTGACAGAAAACACAGGGACAAACACAGAAGAGACCACAACCTCCAGCCCAGGGCTGCCTGGGTCGCGTTTGTGGGGCCAGGGATGGGGATGGGATGATGCCTTTGGGCTCCCAGCAGTGAAATTCAGTTTGCCAGCAGCAGGGTGCAGGCACAGCTGGCTCTGAGCTCTCTGCAGGGGCACAACCTGGCTGTTCACAGCCATTCACCACCTCAGCCAGCCCAGGAAGCAACCCAGAACCACCAGCTCCCTCACACTTACTCCAGTAACATTTTCCTGCCACGCTGCTGCCAGCTGCTGCCAGGAAGAAAGAACCAAAAGGACTCACTCTGGGACAATGATTTTTAAACTCCAGATTGCCTTTTGTCCCATGCAAAGGCATTTTGACTGAGGAATCACCTCAAGCCCACAGACAAGAACTTAATTCTGAAGAGGTGACCAACATTTTCCTTTCATTTAAAAAGATATTTCAGGAAAGCAACCTCATTTATCAAACATTCTAATTCACAGCCTGCCCTCTATCTCCTCCAAAGTATATCTGCAAAGGTGGGAGCAGATGAGCTCCACTCTGATCAACAGGCAGGGTCTGCACTACCCAGAGGTAGTGACTGACAGTGGACTCGAGGCTGAAGACATCCCATAGCACGAGAAGACTGCTCCTCATAGCAAGAGCTTCCCATCCCACGGACACAGCATCCCATGCCTGCAAATCTGCCCGGAGGCTGCTCACTTTGCTTGCCTGGAAAGGCCTTGACAATTGCTGTCCATCAGACCGAGATGACCCACAAGTCAGCTTCACTGGGGGGGGTCCACATCACAGCTTTCTGTTTCTGCTTCTCAGCCGTCCCTCTACACCAGGGAACTCCAGCAAACCCATATCTGAACAAAGGAATGGGCATGACAGGGATGCTGCTCCTCTGGCTCGTATTTTACACACCCCTGGTTGAAAGGGTTTTTCTGACACCCAGCCGAGCCTGCTCCATCACACAGGAGAAAGCTGGAGACACACTGGACAAGGAAGCAGCTGGCCAGGAACCCGAGCGCAGAAAAATCCTTGCAGCAAACCCTCTGTCAGGCCTCAAATCCTCCAAAACCCCTGCACCAAGTCCTTCCCTGAACAGCCCGAGAAGAATTGCAGCTTTGAGATAGAGTGAGACCACTTGAGCACAAGCTTAATCCCGCAGTGCTCCATCCTGGAGGCTCTCAGGGAAGAACAGCCGCCTTCCAGCTCCGCGTCCCGTCACTTCTCCCAACACCACTTGTAAGAGGATGGTGTTCCCGGGGGTGGTCGCTCCAGCCTCAGGCACTGCTGGGCTTGCAGAGAGGTGGGCGTGCAGCGCCCTGAGCAGCCTGTCCTGCACCCTGCTGCTGATCCAGGGGATGGCACAGCCCGAGGAGCACCTCCATCGCTCCTGCACGGGGGTAACACAGCCCGAGGAGCACCTCCATCGCTCCTGCACGGGGGTAACACAGCCCGAGGCGCATCCCGATCGCTCCTGCACGAGGGTAACACAGCCCGAGGGGCATCCCGATCGCTCCTGCACGGCGGTAACACAGCCCGAGGGGCATCCCGATCGCTCCTGCACGAGGGTAACACAGCCCGAGGCGCATCCCGATCGCTCCTGCACGGGAGTAGCACAGCTCCAGGGGCACCTCCTTCCTTTCCGTACAGGATATAAGGATAACACAGCCCGGGGGCACCCCATTGTTTCAGCACGCGGGACAACACAGCCCCAAGGAGTACTGTCTTCTCTCTGGCACGGGGACAACACAGCTCGGGGCCACCTGCATCCCTCCGGAGGATAGCACAGCGTCGGGAGCAGCCCTTTCTCTCCGTCGCGGGGGATAACACAGCCCGAGGGCACCTCCTCCAATCCCCCTGGCACAGGGAATAACACAGCGGATAACACGAGGGGCACCCGTCACCCTACAGCACGCGGGTGACACAATCCGGGGAGCACCCCCATCCCTCGAACACGGGGACAACACAGCCCGGGGACACCCTCATCCTTCCGGTACGGGGGATAGCACAGCCCGGGGACACCCCCATCCCTCCGGCAGCGGGATAGCACAGCCCGGGGACACCTCCATCCCTCCAGCACGAGGGATAGCACAACCCAGGGGCTCCCCTATGGCTCCTATGAGGATAACGCAGCCTGGAGGCACCCCAATTCCCCCAGCACGGGGGATAACACAACCCCGGGGGCATCCCCCCTCCCTCCGGCATGAGGGACAACACAGCCCGGCTACCTCCCCCATCTCTCCGGCACTGGTGTACCATAACCCCGGCAGCACCTCCATCCCTCCGACACGGAAGCCGGGACCTGAACCGCCC
>VZTD01001578.1:0-13672 GCA_013397725.1 Rhagologus leucostigma
TATTGCAACCTAGGACACTAATACTAATTCTGAATAAAGAAAATCATTCTTGAGAGCCTGTAGTACATTGTGAATGATGTAAAATATTTTCTTCTTACAGAGTAAGATAAAGATTTCAATAAAAAAAAGAAGGTGGTAGGAAGGTCCATTTGCTCAACTGTGTCTTGCTTATATATGATAACCATCAACCTTCTGTAAGACTTGGTCAAAAATGGCTCAGAAACCCTTTCAGAAAGATATTCCTAAAAGCAAATTCCGGAAAGTAATTAACTGGAATCACCCTAGTGCCTGATGCAATAGAGAATTAAATCTGTCACAATCCTCTGCAGTAACACATGCATCAAGAAAACCATATTTAGTCTCCCTCTCTCCTACAAAATCTGAACAGTGATGTTCAAAAAAATTTTCAAATAATCATTCACAAGACTGTATGTAAGGTGGAGAAACAAGAAAGGCACCACTCAGAACTTGAGCATTCAAAAGAGATGTGTCAGCACGAGAAAATCTACCCAGAAGTCATGCAAGTGGTATGCTACACACAGGGCAAACTTAAGAGTTTGAAAACAAGCTTTCTCACTGTAAAGTATCTTTGCAACCTGTCTCCAAGATCCTCTCACCACTGTTAGATACTTAGGCTTTAATTCAGAGCCATCGTCTTCCTCTATGCTTTGGTGGATGTATTGTTCCCTCTGATCCAATCCATGAATTCCAATACAGCAGAAATTAAAGACATTTAAATTAAATAATTTCCTATGTTTTTGATATAAAATGCAAAGTGTTTTAACTGTGAAAAGGCAGCATATGGCACTTAACAAGGAGGAAATTCTTTGTTCATGCTAATTTTAATACTGCCTATTTAGACTAATGAGTAACTCCCCTTTCAAGCTCTCTCAGGAGAAATGCTTTATACACAAAAAAGATAAAACTTTTTGGTCACACTGACTTCTGTCGTTCACAGACACTTTGCCACAACAGACCATGGACTTCCATTTCAATAGGAAAGAGACAGATCCTCAACTGTATCTTGCCTCTTGATGTGAAAAAGGAGTGAGATGCCAGTTCCTTTCTGCATAGGACTCATTTTTGTTCCAGCTCTTCCAGAACTGAAGATCACTTCTATCCTTCGCAAAGATTTCACAAAAAATCTCCAACACTAACTTAAGTATCACATATTCCTCTGTTCTCTCTGCTCACTCGGGCTTAGAATACCCATTCTGCTGAAGCAGAATTCTTAAATATTCATCTGAGATGCTTCATTTAAAAAGAAAGTGGAGTTAAGTAAAAGAAAAAAGATAGGAAACATCTCACCTCATCCATTTTCTCCCTAACAAAGAGTCACTCACTCCAGAGTACCAGAAGTCTTCATTTTCTAACACTCCTGCTGTTATCACCCCATAAAATAATGTAACACTTGAAGTAACATCTGACGGCATTTACATGGCAACAGTAAAGAAGAAAGGAGCACTTTTTTCCTTAGAAGTGTTACAAGATCCCCATTTTGGGTGCAGCCTTTCCTCATAAGATCCACTTAAACTGAGGATTCCTACACCCTGATTAACTAGAGCTGTTAAGCTCTCTTAATGCAAGATCTTACACTTAGACAAGTGCAGCACATGCCTTTTCCCAAGCATTTTAGAACATGAAAAAGGCAGTTTTTTCATCAAGTTGACCACACCAAGAGTAAACCTTTCATGTTTGAACAAGAAAACTGGAAGAGTGGCTAGAAGAGAAATCCAGCTGCAGAGTTGTGCAGGAAGTGTGGGTTCCTGTCGGCTCCTCCGGCGCCGAAGAACAGCTCGCTGTGGCGACAGGCTGCTTAGTGAAATGGGGCAGACACACAGGGAGGCAGGGGTTCAGGCAGGGAAGAGGTAGCTCTGCAGGGAGATGAACCCCCCAGGCACTCCCTCCTCACCAAGAAACCAGAAACGGCGGGGAAAAATTCTGGCGCAGTTGACTGCTTTTATGTGCTAAGACTCTTCTCATAACTCAGCTCTTTCAGGAGGACTACTGGTCAGACGGGCACAATTTTCCTGGCCTTGGGAGCCTGGCTCCCTCCAAGGGGGGTTGCTTGCAACCCAGCTGTGGAAATTTCTCCCCTGATTGGCTGTGACCCAAAGCCTCCCCGGGGACAGAGCCTCCCTCTGTTTTCTCTGAGCTGCCCACTGCACATGGCACGTGTTAAGGCTCCCCGCACGTGTACAGCTCCAGCAGTAATTTTTCACCCCATGTCAGAAAATGGATTTATAACATATGTTGAGGCATAAATAAAAATTAAATTGGCTTCTCACATACTGCAAAAGGGCATGATCAAGTAATGAAAATAGAAAAGTGAGTGCTAAGGGGAAGTCTGAAGACCTGCCACCCAGGGTGCTGAGGAAAACTAAGCCTAGGAAAAGTCACATGCACTGTGACAGTCACTGTGTCATTAGAAACAAATCGGGCCTGAAGCCACAGGAATATTTTCAGTAACTCAAAAGCGGGGGAAAAAGGGAGACCAAATCTTCCAGGTTTGGCAGATGATAAAAAGGGACATCTAGATAAAACAGCTTTGTAACGGCAGAGAATGTGTTCACACCTTCAGAAAAGAAGGTGGAGTGCCTCTATGTCTCTGCAGAGGTTAAGTGTCATACCACATTTATAGTAAAGATTTTGTATCATGGTTACTTGCTACTGGCACTAAGCAGTTAAATGTTCTTAAGTCAATGTCTCTGTCTTTCTGACAACATTAATAAATTAGTGCTGGCATTCGTGATGTAGGACATAATTATCTTTGGTATGATGACTGTTTGTGCTAGACTGTGCCATATGTCAAAGAACTGCAAAAGCATCATCTCTCACCCCACCCAAGTACAATCACGCTCTTTCATTTGAGGCAAGTATACAGCTTAATCCTAGATCTTCGATTTAAGTGGACTTCCCTTGTCTGACAGAAAGATGCTTATGAAATGCCATCTCACACCTTTTTGCTACCAGGGCTTTTTCGTTGTGTTTAGGATGATGCTAGTACCTTTTTGTTATTGTTGCTTTATAGATGCATACGTACATTTGTATATGTATAAAACAATCCAAAAATTTTGGCCAGTCAGATATTCTGGAGGTTTCTCACCAGATATTTCTTGGATTTCCAGCACTAACATTTTCAGCCTGATTACAACATTTACCACAATTATTTGGATGTTTTCCTGATAAAAGAATACAAGATAATAGAGTACTGTATAAAAACACATGGAAATTCAATTCAGAAAGTAATAGCCCTTCTTAGAAATGGGTGTTCCCCAGACCTTCCTTTGCCTTCCACCAACCAAGATTAGTCTTAATTTTTTTCCAGACAAGAGTTTTAAGAGCAATTCTTGAATCACTTCAGACAAACACCGCCCCTAACCCTCCCCTTCCATCTGCCTGTGAGCAGCTTGTAGGATGTGCCATGCTGGTGGTTATTGATGGCAGTGGAGGTGGGTGCTGGTCTCTGCTGTTGCATTCCCTGAATCTCCAGCACATCACTCAGACAGCTTAGTCTGCCCAGGTCTCTCCTCCACATTTAGAAGGAAGGTGTTTTATCTCTGTATCACTGAGCTTTGGAAAACTAAGCTTTGTCACTGCACTGCTAAGATTTCAGGCAGTTCTGGAGATGTTTAAATTCTGCCTGCCATCATATCTCAGCAAGTAAAAGTACCAACAGATCATCAACTAAAATATACTCTGCCTATTCACAAAAGGAATATGCACTGGGGGAATATGGCATTTGGGAATAAGGCAACTGACAGAAGTGGCACTGCAATTTATTGGTCTGCTTTTGTCTCAGGCAAGAAATAATTAGTCTCACTTATTAGGGTTAATTTAACATTATCAGTCAAATCACATCAGCATTTTGAAGACCACAATCTGTGGTATCCTGAAAAGAGTAGAAAATAGTTTTTCTATTTATATATTCTAAATATCAACCCAATTCAATTCTGTCATTTTAGCAAGATGTCCTACTTACATTTTCTTTCTGAAATGCTAGAGCAAGGGACTTCCTCATCTTAAGGCAGCAATGAAGATAACAAGCCAAGAATGGAATACAATTTGAAAGTAGCAATTTCAGGCTTATGTCTTTGGGGACATAATTGATAAGGGAAATAAATTTAGATAGCTCTCAGTAACCATGTTATGCAGTCACAGTCTTTCATGTATGTTGTCTTATACACCATATACACTGAGGTTTTCTAAACAGTTATTGCATAAAGAATCACATAAAGTTCTCAAGTCTTAATTTGAAATCACTTGTGCTATGTGGAGATGGGATGAAGTTTAGAAACAAAAGATTTGACCCAAATATATAAACTCTCATTTCAATATTCACTAGACAAATAAAAATTGATCTCTGAAGATACCATTTCTCCCTTTTTGTTTCTCTACGTGTGAAATCTATTTTGCACAGACAGGATAATTACTGTACATTCCTTTTATTTTTCCTCCAAGTAGAGAAATTGGAATTACTTTCACATCAAAGAGGCAAAACTCCTCTTTTGCTGTCACTGTGCTTCAAATTATTTTAATTGCTTTTGTTATTTGCTAGTTGTTTCAATCAAGACATCCAAACTTCACTTCTGTAAAATAAGAAGCTTGCAGTCATGTAACTTGGGTTAGTAACCTAAGTATAAATAAATATATTCATCCATATTTGCATAAAATAGGTCTACAGGTCTTATTTTTTTTACTATAATTACTTACTAGTTTAAACAGAATTTAAGATGTCCTGATGTCTTACATTTTTATGGTAATAACTGCTTTGATAATACCAAACAGATTATTTATAAGCCTAGTGAATCTGAATGTGAAAGTATTCAGTTCTTCACAAGGCACAGTCATTATTGCCAGTCAAAACTGGTACTGGAAGTACTTCAAAATGCACAAAAATACTTCCCTGACATTTTAAGCCTATCAAAGGAACACCGTAGCTTCACAATTTTTAGATAAAACTTCCTTCCTGTGATTTTAATTCAGAAATTTTCTACTGAAAGATTTTATCAAATTGCTTCCAAAAAAAAGCAATTAATGTAGTATCAACTCTTTCTCCCTAATGTGAAATAAAACACACAGCTTTACAGAAAAAAGAATAATGCTTGCATTAATATTTCCCTCACTCTTGAATATTTCTCATTAGTCCCTTTGTGCTCAATTTTATATAGTAGATTCATAGAATCACAGAATAATTTAGGTTGGAAAAGACCCTTAAAATCATTAAGTCCAACGATTAACCTAGCACAGCCATTGTCCACCACTAAAACATGTTCTTAAATGCAGCATCTACAGGTCTTGTAAATCCCTCCAGGAATGGTGACTCCACCACTTCCCTGGGCAGTTCCAGTGCATAATAACTTTCCGGTGAAGAAATGTTTTCTAATATCCCATCTGAACCTCCCCTGGGGCAAACTGAAGCCATTTTTTCTCATCTTAGTACTTGTAACCTGGGAGAGGAGATTGAACCCCACCTGGCTACACCCTTCTTTCAGGAAGTTGTAGAGAACAATAAGGTTCCTCCTGAGTCTCCTTTTCTCCAGACTAAACATCCCCATCTCCCTCAGCTGCTCCTCATCAGACTTGTGCTCCAGACCCTTCCCCAGCTCCACTGCCCTTCTATGGATGGGTTCCAGCCCATCAATGTCCTTCTGTCCCAAAACTTACCACAGGATTTGAGGTGCAGCCTCTCATTGCCCAGTACAGGGGGATGGTTACTGCCCAGTCTGGCAAGCTGCAATGCAGGTGGCCTTCTTGGCTCATGTGCAGCTGTTGAGAACCATCACCCCCAAGTCCTTTTTCCCACGGCAGCTTTGTAGCCATTCTGTCCCCAGCCCACAGCATTGGGAACAGTGCTGGGGTTGTTGGCAGGTTGTTGTCCAGACCCAGGTGCAGGACCTGGCACTTGGCCTTGTTGAACCTCAGACCACTGGCCTCAGGCTATTGATCCACCCTGTCCTGATCCCTCTGCAGAGCTTTCCTGCCCTCCAGCAGATCAACACTCCCACCCAACTTGGTGTCATCTGCAACTGACTGAGGGTGCACTTGATCCCCTCATCCAAATCACTGATAAAGATGTGAAACAGGGTTGTCCCCAGTATTGAGTCCTGGGGACACCACTTGTGATTGGCAGCCAACTGGATTTATCTCCCTTCACCACTACACTCTGGGCCCAGCCATCCAGACAGTTTTTAACTTAGTGAAGAGTACGCCTGTCCAGGCCGTGAACAGNATCTGAACCTCTGGTTGTCCTGCACATGCTGTGTGATTGCACTCAAGATGATCTATCTGCTCCATGATCTTCCCCAGCACTGAGGTCAGGCTGACAACCTTGTAGTTCCCCATAAATTCTTTCCAGCTCTTCTTGTAGGTGGTCTCGCCATTTACCACCTCCAGTCTTGTGGGACCTCCCTGGTTAGCCAGGACTGCTGGTAGATGATTGAAGGTGGCTCAGTGACCTCTTCTGCCAGCTCCCTCAGAATCCTTGGCTGGATCCCACCCAGCCCCTGAGGCTTGTGTGCCTCAAAGTGGTGTAGCAGGTCACTGACCTTTTCCCCTTGGATTACAGGGCTTCATTCTGCTCCCCATCCCTATCTTTCAGCTCCTAGGGCAGGGTACTCAGGGAATAACCCGTTTTACTATTAAAGGCTGAGATAAAGAAGATGTTAAGAATCTCAGCACTTCTCCCATCCTTTTTCACTATGTTTGCCCTGCAACCAATAAAAGATGGAGATTCTCCTTAACCCTCCCTTTGTGGTTAATGCATTTTTTATTGTATTTTATGGCAGTAGCCAAATTAAGTTTTACTTGAGCTTTGGCTCTTCAAATTGTGCTCTTCCCTTCATATTCTCCTGATATCATTGCAGTCCTCCTGAGTTGTCTGCCCCTTATTCCAGAGGTCTTAACATTTTTTTCTGTTGAGTTCCAGCCAAAGCTCACTATGCATCTGGCTCACCTTTTGGCACATGGGAATTGCCATTTCGTGAGCCTAAAAGATTTCCTTCCTGAAGAATGTAATAATACTCGTAATATCATAATAATTATGAGGTCGTGGTAGGAGTAGGAAGAACTAAAGAGACAGATACGATTACCTCTTATTTCAGATTTTTGTTTTTTGATTCTGAAGGGAAAATTAGGAAGTTATTTTAAAAACATGGATTTCTTTTACTTATAGCTCTGTCTTTGTCCTAGGTTACAATACAGATGTATTTCAGTATTCTATTACCACCAGCTGTGAGCCATTAGCTGCTATCGCCTGCTCATGACCCCCCCCTGATAACAGACAATGGGCCATCAAGAAACCACCACATGACTCATGGACTTATCTCATCCTATTGTGCGCTGCTCCACCCAGGAGGGAGGAGCCAAGCATTCCCACCTGGATATAACCTGCCCTTAGAACTGCCTAACTTAGCCCTGTCTACTGGGTTATCAGAGGACAAGAGCTACCACTGGACCTTCAGCTGGAGACTAGACCTTCCATAGGATCATTGCTTCAACTGAACTACTTCATTTGGACTGCTATCACTACCCTAACAGGGGGTCAGGTTGCATCTGACTTTGTCAGTGCTTTTCCTTATATTATTTCACTTATTTGTAATTTTTTGTCTATTAATTTTAATCCTGACTTGTGATCTCCCACTGGTTTGTTTTCAAACTAATACAGTCTTCTAGTCCACTTCCTGTGCCAGATAAGGCATTACTAGTCAAATATTAAAAGATTATCTGTTGCACCTGAAGTTCACACATCTGAGTTATTAAATTAGAAGGAATAAAAATATTTAACAAAAGTAAGAGTTGAAATAACAGATTTGTTAAGAATTCCTGCCTCCATTTGCAAAGTGGATAGGTCCTGGTTTTACTTGTTCTGTAAACTGGTATGTGAAGTAATTTTTACCTAAGCTTGTCATACCACCACAATAATCAACACTGCTCAATCACCAGTACCACAAGTGAAATTGCAGTGTAAGCATCAGCATCAAGGAACATGCACCAACCTCAGTCTGTGTGCATAGAGCAGATGCTCAGCAGTGCATATAAGAGTAACAAAAACCTCACAATATCTGTGAAGCCCAGAAGCCTAGATACTGCCTCTTAGTCTTTTCTTAGGTTTCAGAAAAATCTACATTACCATGATTCTTCAGGTCAGAGTTGATTAGGGTTTGAAGTTTTTTTCTGGTAATTTTTTTTGCACTTTGAAATAATCTTTTAAGAGAACCATCTAGCTGACCACTAAAGATCACATACAGAAGACTTGCAAATAACACCAGTTTGAAAACGCATAACTGAAGTACATATGCGGAAAATTCCTTTTGTATGAGTAAGTTTAACATGTGGATATTTTTACACAAAAAGAAAGGATCTCATCTCCTGTTACAGCAACTGCTGTAAGTCACCAAACCTCCATTTGTCTTCAAAAGGACTCTGAACTCACAGTACACCCTCAGTAGACTCCTTCAAAGGATAAAGTTCCTGGAATTTAATGAACAGGTTAACAGAATCATAGGGTATAAACATATTCGCAAAAAAAAATTCTATTTATCAGGTACAATGTGACATATTTAAGTACTTGCTTGCATACAACCTGAGAGATCAATTTTCAGCTACTATCTCGGGCTATAAGAGATAAGCTACTTTTTAGGAAGTCTAGTGTGCTTGCTCAGAGATTGGAAAGAGCTGCAATAAGAGAACTGCTACCTGTTTATGTAGAAAACCAAAATAATGGGAGGTGTTCTGTAGCTGATTAGTTCAGGAAAGAAAACCAGGAAGTTTTCAAAAAGTAGGAAGTTTTGATTTGTATTATATTTTTCAACGAAAGTTGGAAGGAAATGACAATATTGCAATGGCAGCATTGTTCTAGGAGGGGAAAACAAAAAACAATTCCTGAATCCAAGTAAAGTCTCTATTTTTTTCACTCACACAAATAAAAATGCATGTTCCTACTAAACTAATAAAATAATAGTATAAAAATGTTTTTATTTACTGAAACTCATCAATTTGCTATAAATGGTGTGAGGTGTTTTATGGTTTTTTTGTTTGTTTGTTTTTTGTTTTTTTTTTTTAACAAATGTTTGCTTTCTTTAAGCATTAAGGGCTTCTGTAGTTTGGAATTCCACCCATGTTACTATCACTTGTATCACGTCAGGACATATATAGCAAGCAATGCCTCATTATAACTCTATTTCTGGATGATTTATTAATGGCTGCCATAAACATGACAGAAATACATTAAGGAATTTTTTTTACTTGAATTTGAGAAGTAGAAATCAGAGACAAGCCTTAGAAACTTCTCACACTTTACAAATCAAAAGTATTTTCTGCAGACGGACCCATGTATTCCTAAGGCACTGGTTTCAATGAAAGCTAAACCACTTTTCCCATTCAGAATAAGTTTTAGAAACTGAAGGAAATCTACTGTGGCTTAAATTTGAAAATTAAATCCAGATTTTGTGGAGACATGTAATTACTTAATTATGCATCTACAGATTTCATGTTATTCCTTTATATAATTGTAAGTGCTTGCACATTTCTAGAGCTTTGAATTGATTCAAGTACTTAACCTTAAGGACCTTAGCCAAAACTGAATATAAGAGATAAATACGAATATAAGATATTTGTGATGTATGCAATATTTGACTTAGGATTTCATTTTGATATGCATGATATTTTATTGTATCATATGGAATTTCCCATACTGAAACCAGAAAGTTTTGAGGAATTTCAAGTTAGGCAGCTACATTGTATTAGTCATTCTTACTTTAAAAAAACCAAACAAGATCAAACAAGCAGGGAAACACCACTTTCTTGCTTTCACTAGAAAAGAGTGATCCAAGAGCTGCAGTACTGGCAACTGGCTGCCCTCATACACGCCATGTATGCACTTAACCACACAGTCTCTCCTAGATTGTCATTAGCACACACTCCTCGCAACATTAGGAATTAATTGGATGCTAAAGCATTTCCATCATTAATAAATTCAAAGTCCATTACATCCATTAGGTTGTAGGAATATAAGTTTTCCTAGCTTTTTTATCTAGTTACTTGTACCTATCACATATCCAAGTTAGGTATTTCAGAATAATGACTACCAGTCCCATACACCAGTTTAACTACAACTCATTAAGCAATTGCTAACTAATTTCAAAACCAGTGACAGACAAGGATGGGGAGAAATAATACATTCAACCAATTTCTGCAACTATTAGCAAGTAGAAATAATTTAAAGGAAGAAAAGTACACCTGCATATATGAAAATGACAATACTTTCCAAATTTAGGAGGTGTCCTCAAGTCCAAAACCAGAAAAGGGTATCATCTCTTTAATGGTAAACCATGTTAAAGCATTTAAATGACATACAAAATGCATAATGAAATTCAGGTACCTAAAATAAGTTGAGAACATTTCTTACCTTCAGTGTTTCCTTTTGTTTTCTTGGGTATCTATCCATCTATCCATCCTGATGGTGCAATTTGCAAGCACTTCTAATCCACCGTATATGTGAAGCTGGAACCAGTAATCGATGTCTGTTCAAGATTCAGATGCATAAAGAGACCTTTAGGGAATGGAGAAGTGGTTGGCTTATAATTTTATAAGGTGGCGAAAGAACACATTATTGTCACTTCTGTCCTTTATATGAAACAGTCTGAAGAAGGAAAAAGCTACTTCCTGTGTTTGTTTTCCTTTCACTGCAATCTCTCATTCTGAACTTTCCGCAGTCCTGTCATAGTAGGAAGATCCAGGGAAGACTAGGCTAATGACATAATGTATACCATTTCTTTCAATAAGCAGCAAGAACAATCCACTAACAAAATTAGACAGCAAGCACAATAAAGGAGCCCACAGTATCACAGACCTGTAATAGATTTTGTTTTCTGTTTGGCAGGATTATGTTCTATCTTTGGCCCAAGGCTGCTGAGGCACATGGAATTACACAGACAGGAAGCAGAGGCCTAGTCATCATGGGGCTTCTTTCTTGATTTATCCTTTCTGAGGACCTCAGCTTCAATAAAGAAGCTAAATTACCATTTGTCAATTTCAATCAAGGCTATAATTTAGGGCTTAGATTTAGAAGACATGAAGTCCTGACTCCTAAACTCTTGGTATAATGCACCTGCTATAAATTAAATACGCATAAGTCCTAAGCCTTAGCACAGTGAGTTATGTTTGGAGACACTCAAAACCAGGTATGTCCTCAGCAACCTGCTCTAGATAACCGTGCTTGAAGAGCAGAGGTTTTGCAGGTCTGATTTTGCAGGTCTTTTCCAATCCTTATGATTCTATGATCCTTTGAATGCGAGGCATATTTCCCAAAGCATCTGAGCAATGGAAGCTCATAACTTCTTAGAGCAAGAACAGAGAGAAGGGAGAGAACTCCACTCTGCTACGAAATCAGCCCTTCTTATTTATGCTGTATTAATTACAGTCAGAATAGCAGAATCAAGTACTAACTTCCCTGTTACTGAGAACCTGTCCATTGCCAACCGGTTGTTGGAGGTTAGGATTTTTCCTTTTTTTTTCTTTTCTTTCTCTCTGGGAATTTTCTCCTATTTGTTGCCTAAGAGATGGGAATGACTGATACTTAAGAGACAAAGGATGTGGCTGGGAGGAGGAAGAGGGGGAAGGGTGCAGTTGGCTACCCTCCTAGCTGGGGGCCTTTGTCTTGGGAAGTGCAGAGATACTGCGAGATTTTGGCAAGGGAGGGGTCACGGAGGCTGGTCTCAGCTCCTCGCTCTCTCTCACTCTTGGGACCAGAGGGGAACAGTTGAGTTGCTGCTACCGTGGGGAGAATTTGCTGCCACCATGGAGTCCAGCCCTTTACTGCTTCTCCTACCATAGGTGAGCTTTTGCTTGGAAGAGCAGCCATTGAACTGGGACCTTATTAACACCTAATCTCACTGGAAAGGACCCTCACCATCTACTCGGGTACCTCCGGCACTCTGATCCCCTCCCCCGCTCCGAAGGAGTGTGTCTGGGCTGTTTGCAGGAGCCTGGCTGCCGCTGCACAGTCCTGCTGTTTTTTCTGCTGCTGCATCGGGTTTTTCACTACACTTTAACCCAACATCCCAAGCCCGCGGGATACCCCATGGCCCCTGCTACACCTGCAGAGTTTCTGCTACATTTTGTTTGCCACCTCGGGTGTGCCCACCTCTGCCATTCCAGCCACCGCTCCGAGGTTCCTGATACAGCCCATTTCACCATCCAGAGGGGCAGCGGGATCATCTTCCTGCCAAGAGTTTGTAAAGGAAGCCCCTTTTCCATCTTTCCCACCGGCTCACCCACCATTGTCCACATGCAGAGAAACAGCTGAGCTCGCACCACAGCGCCCCCTGCAGCCACGGGGGAATCATCGCACTCACCCTGCCGAGCCGGGAGCCAACAGCGCCCCTGCCGGCTGTGACCATAACTGCACCGAAGGGGGAAAGTGCCTGACAGCCAAGAGAAGGCTGTGCTTGGGTTTCTGGTTTTGTTTGTTCTTGCTGCTGTTGTTTGTTTATCTCATTATACATATATATATACTAGTAAAGAACAGTTATTCCTTTTTTCATATCTTTGCCTGAAAGCCCCATAATTTCAAAGTTACAACAATTTGGAGGGAAGGGGGTCACATTTTCCATTCCAAGGGAAGTTGCTGCCTTCCTTGGCAGACATCTGTCCTTTAAACCAGGACACTGGTATCTGTCTTAAATACTACCTCAGTTCATCAGAGAAACCACAGTGATTCTGGCAGATTCTAGAGCCAAGGCAAAGAAAACCACTGTCTGGGTTTAGAATATAAAACCTCTGAGTGTTTCACACTTGGGTCAGATTTTACTTCTAATCCAGATTTCAAATGTGATATAAATGTTCATATTAGTGGGCAAAGCATATTTGTCCCTGATCCACATTTAATTGAATCAAGTAAGCCATATACAAATGACAGGTGCTTTTATCACATTTTACAGAATCATAGAATGGCCTGGGTTGGAAAGTGCTTAAAGATCATCTAGTTCCACCCCCCTGCCATGGGCAAGAACACCTTCCACTATACAAGGTTGCTCAGAGTTTCACCCAACCTGGCCTTGAACACTTCCAGGGATGGGGCAGCCACAGCTTCTCTGGGCAACCTGCACCAGTGCCTTATCATACTCACATCAAAGATTTTTTCTAACCTCTAATCTAAACCTATTCTCTGTCAGTTTGGAGCCATTCCTCTTTATTCTGTCATTCCAGGCGCTTGTAAATAGTCTCTCTCCATCTTTCTTGTGGGCTCCCTTCAGGTACTGGAAGGCCCCAGTTAGGTTACCCCAAAGCCTTCTCTTTTCCAGGCTGAACAATTCCAGTTCTCTCAGCTTTTCTATTTTATTTTCCCCTCTCATTTGAGAGTCACTCTCACAAAATCAAACCTCACACCACTAACCTGCCTAGTTAGTAAATCCTGCTAGCACAGAAGCATGAAAATAATCTGTGATTCTCAGCTCTGCAGACAGTGAGTATTTGTGAACACACCAAACCAGAACTCACCTTGTAGAGACCCCTGCAGAACAAACTGCCTCAGGATCAGGAACAGGCTGTGCTAATTACTTTCTGTGACCTCTGCACACTTTAGTTCTGACCAAGCCCCATTTTAAGGGTGCTGCTATGGAAAGACAGGCCCATAGTATATTTTTAATGCCATGTGTGGACACTGAAAAGC
>VZTD01001584.1:671-27065 GCA_013397725.1 Rhagologus leucostigma
ATTATCCTTTTCCTGTGTGTTTGTTAAAATAAATAGTTTTTATCTCTTTCACTTTCCTTGGAGGAAAAATTTCTTTTTTTTCCTGAACCCTGTGGGGGGGAAGGGTGGTTGCAACCTGGTTTTCTCTCAGGGGCTATATTACTAGATTTTGGCCAAACTGGCACAAGTCCCCACCTCCTTTTACCAGTTTCTTTTGCTCTTGCAACCTTGTGATCTTGATGTAAGACCTTATAATGGCTAATGTTACAGCTCTCAGTCATATCCTGATTATTGCTGTCATACGTTGTTGTTGTGCATCTCATTCAGCTCCTTCTGTGTTTTGGGTTTGCATTAATCTGCTCTTAAAAATACTGAAAGCAAAAAGCCAAAGCTACCTAATACAGAGGGTTTCATGTCTGCAGTTCTCTGATACGATAAAAAAGTCAGACAAAGCCTCTGTCTTGAACCTAAAGCTGGTGTAATTTTGCCAGATTTTGAAGTGGCTGACACCATTTTGTGCTACCTTTGAATTTCTCCTAGAGGGAATCTGAATATGTCAATACCACAGTGTCCTCTGTTTTTTCAGTGTTATCTTCCTTCTGCGTATACCCAAGTTACTTCCAAAGAAGCTGAACCAATGTTCAACATTCCTGTACTTTAATATATTAAAGAATTGTTAGTGCTGTCTAAAAGATTGTTTCCCTTCCCATGTCCTTTGGCTAAAGGGAATGGAAATAAATGATGTTTTTTTTAAAAAAGAAAAGCTTCATTTATTTCTTTACATTTTCAAGGCTTTGAATGTTTTCCTTCCCCCCTCCCCCCGTCTTTAACAAAAGGTGACAAAGACTTCTAAGTTTAGATGTTGCCACGATACTAAGGAGGGAGAAATCTTTGTGTTGTAAAATCAAGAGTCTGGTCTTAGTGTTTAATATTGTATAGTTACAGGGTCATATTGCCATGCTTTGCTTTTTTTGGGCCTTTTTTACACATGAAAATTAATGTACCAGTTCTTGGGAATGAAAGATACTGTAGTAATGGGTAAAATGTGCTATATATACTGTCCCCCTTTGTAAATATGTTTTATTCTGTAGGTTTCAGACAACCTATGACAGAGAGACAAGCAAAATGTGTATATTGTATACTGCTGCATCTAAACTAAAGAGATTATCTGAGTACTGGAAGTAATTTTTTAAGACATCACTCCAGAAGTCTTTATTATGGGCTAATTTACCCTTCATTACCATCTTGCTACGGCTTAACTGCTTTCTTTCATGAACTGCTTTGCTTTAATCTAATGTGGATTTTTCTGTACACTAAATTCAAGTTAGATGTATGGACACACCAGAAAATCGGGTCCTTCTCTTCTTTTTGTCTGTGACTTTAAGTACAAAGCAAGGTACAGGCAGGGTGGAGGGTGTGCCTAGGTATACATATGTGCAGATGAGTATTCAGGCAAGATAAACAGAAGGCTCAGGCTCCAAGCTACCTTAATTTATCAGTGTAACTCTGTTGCAGTTATCCCACCTATGTGTATGCCTAGTGCTCTGCAAAATCCTTGTTGTATTTTTAAAAATAAGACTATGATAGTATTTTTCAAACCACTTGTGAAATGGCAGCTCTGAAAATTGCAAACTTTCAGGGGAAAAAATGAAAAATATTATGTATAGCTATATAAAGCAGCATGTGCTTTTGATGATGAAAGACAAAATTCCAAAGGAACTCATGAAGTCTGACTTTTAAGGCTGTGGTGATGAGACACATAAAACAGTAGATCTTAACAATTGAAAAATAACCTTAAAATGTTTTTGTAGGTGTAAACAAGAAGACAGAAATCTACTGTTTGAAAAATTTCTGCTACTAAATAGTTATAATAACTTGTCAGCAAAGGTGGGTTTGAGAAAATGTGCCAAGATTCAAAAGAAAACTGAGTGATGATCTGTAAAAAAACAGATTAACACCTAAAGATGCAATTTTTTTGTTTATTAGTAAGTTGTATAATCACAAAAAGTACCAGCTGTTTATATTCCTGGGAACTTTGTTCTGGCAAGCAGAGTGAGATCAACAAGCACTTTAAATTTAGGGCATTTGATGGTGCAGTCTTAGGTGAACTTCAGTTAATAATATTGAGGTGGCTTTTTTTTTTTTTTTTAATCTGAAGGAACTAGGGGAACACTGCTTTCCTCATGGGGAAAAAAACTTAAGCTGAGCTGCCTGCCTCATCAGGCTCCCTCTGCTGCAGCAGCCCTGTTGGCAGTGGTCAGATCCACATTCTGAACTGCTGCAGCACCGCTCAACTGAGAATAAAATGAGTGCCTTTGGAGCAGGCTGGGGGGGAAGGCACAAAGCTCAAAATATGCCATGACTATGATCTTCCTACACTCCCGTGATCTTTGTGAGCATCTCTCTCTGGTGCTGACCTGCCCTGGCTCCAGCACTTGTGGGCAGGCTCTTAAACAAATAGTCAAGCATTTGCTTTCATTGTAATAATGGCATTAATGTTTGCTCACCGTGAAAAACGTATTAGTAATCTGCTGACTTATTGGTTAATAGGAAATATGTGATTTTGAATGTTGAAACATGATGCTGCCATGTTGACTTCAAGTATCGTGCCACAAAGATCCGAAAGGGATATTATTACAGTACCATATATGGGATAATTCCTCAGGCTTTAACTGAGTATGTTCTAGGGGAAGAAAATTGATTTGATAAATGGGAACTAAGCAGCCAACATTCCATTTATACCATATGCTTTTTCAAGCAACATTGCCTGTAGCTGTCTTAGTGTTGACGAAGAATTGTTGGACCAATACACATTTTCCTGGACAGGCTGAGTGCTTAGGAGTTTACACTGGAGATTAACAAGGAACGGCAATTGCAGTTCTCAAACCCAGATTCATTCTGTTTAGCTCAACTGCTTAAAGATATATATGGATTTGTGGAAGACTGAAACTGTGTTTCTGTCCCAGAAAGTAATTATGTAGGCTATATTGAAAGATCTGGTTTTTAATATGACTTTAAAGCATATTACACTTGTCCAAAGGGAAAGTTAAAATGGGACATGTGGACTCAAACAGAGCTATTGGGAGAGCAGTATTTTGATAGTTAATAAAGAAAATGAAACAAAGTAGTAAGCAGTAATAAATAGTATGAGTTATTAGTTTCATAGGCCAGAGAAACTTAGAAAAGCTGTAGGGTGAATAGGGACAGGAATAGCCAGTGAAGGAAGAGACTGGAACATCAGCTGTCATGTCTGGGAGAGTACGATGCTGATTACATTGTAATCAATAAACCTTCACTGAATTGTACCTTGAATAGGTAATGAGTGTAATCAACTGTACAGCCCAAGGACTGTGTGAGGAGACAGAAATCCAGGGACAATCTAATGATGATTATTGTGCAAGTGCTTGAGGGAAGTGATCCTTACCCCTTCGGTATCATTTCCTTCCCTCCTTTGGCTCTTCTGTGGCACTTGGTGCTACATTTGCCTTTCCGAGTTCAGTCGGGTGGGAAACGCCAGTGTTATGAGTTGCATCTCAAACAGCAGGAAGTGAAATGTGCTTCCATAGAGACTAGTTTTCACTGCAAACCCCAAATTGTTTCCTAACAGATGCCCATCACTTTCCTCTTATAAGTATAATAAAAGTCTTGATATAATTTGTTTTCCTTAGATATACTGTGTTTATTTAGTCAGTATGACCTTCTGGTAATCTAGAGTGAAACTTGTTTCTAGGACAGTCCTGCAGCAAGTTTCTCTAAGTCCATTGTTGTAAGGATATTGTTTGTCAGTCTAAAGAAGTACAAAATTTTAGATTGTTTTGGGAACGAGTTCCACATGGAGTTTTCAAGAATCCTCTGGAAGATCATGCTGTAATACTGAGTATGTTGAGCATGCTACATAAAAACGTAGTTGAGTAGAATCTCATTTAGCTTGAACTACCATTACCTCAAATTGACCAAGCTTTGTTTACAGACTTGCACTACATTTCTTTAACTTGTTGTAATTAAGCATACAGGTAGTAATTAAGTTGTTGTAATTAAGCATACAGGTAGTAATGAAGTACCACCAAGTTAATAGAGAAAGTAGATTGTAAAGCCAGAACTTTAATACAATGTCTCAATAGCTTTTACCTATTATTTACTCCTGCCTTCATGAAGAAGTAGGAGGAGCATGTATCAGCGAGAAACAAGCTCCAGTCAAGTGCTGTGTTACTTTGAGGACAAAGTGATCTCTGTATTTTTGTCCCTTCTTTATGTCTTTGATGTGAACGACATGCACTATATAGGCAAGCTATTTATTACTCTGTTTATTGATTTTCTTTGCTCTATTTACTGTAAACCTCATCAGCCTTAGTCTGTAGCTGTTGAATAACATAAGTTTGTGTTTCAGATCTTACAACATGTGTAGTCTTTGCTTTGAGATGAGCAGCAATTTTTGTTCATTGTTTACTTCCTCTTGAAGATACGTTTTTAAATAGTATGTGGATACTTAGGCAAGGATTTATTGCATGCAGTGTAAGTAGCGCTGTAGATTTTTTGTAGGAGAAAATGAGTGGAAATAGCCCTGAGTAGGTTTGCTGCTCTGCCATTTGCTCCATAATCTAGGCTACATTCAATTGAAATATTTTTAAACTGGTAGTGACAAAAGATAGTTCAGGAGTGAACAGAAGTTCCTGTCCCCTGTCAAGCTTGTGATAGTCCATTTCTCTGAAGAAAGTCATAATGGTAGGCATTTTGCAGAATTTCTAGCTGGGGCAGTGCTGGAGAATAATACTCCTTGTAAGAAAAATGCATCTGTCTGCTGGGGAGGTAGAGTCAAGTAAGGAGAATATGTCACCAGAGGGCTGAAGCAACTAGTTCTACATTTTCTGTGAAAAATACACTGTTACATTATTTATGCAATAACTGCAGCAAATATTAAGAATCCCAGTTGCAAAGTGTCTCTTCAATAACAGTTATAGAGATGAGGGTATGAGGGTTGGATACGGTAATAAGGGGAATTTTCTTTGGGAAAAGATAATTAGAAAAATGAGCATGTCTTTCCTTTTAGTAGTTAGTTGAAGGGTTGTGTTGGTTTCCTTTGAGTTTCTTTCAAAATACCAAAAAATAAATATTCTATGTTGCAGGGATGCTTGAAGATCAAGTGGAGTATTTCGTGTTGGATAGATGAGGTAGAGATTGTCCCCTTGAAAATGGAATTGATACTTTCTTTTTTTTGTGGTGTTTTTGTTTGTTTGTTTTAGCGGTTAAAAAAATGTGATCCTTAATTGCAAATGTTCTTAAAGTTGTTATATAGCAGGTATGTATATAAAAAAATCTAGCGTTCTCTTCTGATTTCTATTCTTATTGATTGTACAGCATTCTCCTGGGTGGAATGATAACTGCCTCAGGTCTTTGACACTTACCCCTTCTGCTGGCTCAGGCAGTTTAGAGCAGTTTATTGTAATAGCTGTATTTGTCTTACGTGGATTAGAGTTTTCTCTGTGATATCATGATGTCCTTAATGCAATACTTCAGGATTGTTTCCGTTATGATCAACTGAACGCAATTGTTTAAGTATCTTTAAGCTGATCTAAGCTAAAAATTGATATTCAAACCACAGCAACTTTGGCAAAAGAAAAAAAAAAGACTCAGAGTAATGATTTGGTAAACAATCAACTATCATTGTGTAAGGGCTGAGTCATTTGCTCTGGCATCTGTAGAATTGCTGTGAACAATTAATATGTGAAGAACAAATGGAGAGGTTAAATACAGTGTAGCTCCCACAAGGAAACATCTCCATCTCTGGATGTTTGGTAGCAGGGACTTGCCAAGAATTATTTCTTTATCATAGTCACCATGTGTAATCCAGTAAGGAGTAGTTGCAATAGTTAGAGAAGGTGTTAGGCTGTCAGAAATTTGTTTTGTTGTTCTAGTGGGGCTTGTTCCTTCTAGAACAGATGTGTTTTTACAAGGGGAAAGAGAAGGAGGGAGTTTGGTTCATGTCCTACCTTAGATATGAAACAAGGCCCTCTATATCCAATGTCCTCTCACTGTGAGGTTCAAAACCGTGCACAACCCTAGCGAGATATACCAACGTCATCAGTCAGAGAAAGCAAAGACAAGGATTAGAATTTCTGAGTTCTTGAGTTACAGACACAGTTCTAGGACTAAACCCAAGTTTCTTGTAACTGCATCTTGATTATTTTGGCCCCTAGAAATAGTGTTTTCAGGGTGGCAAAGTAGAAGTGTTACTATTATGATCTACTTTCCAAAAATGGAGCAATAAAACTCAACGAGTGGGAGGGAGATCTAGAAATACACATCTAAAATACCTTGAGACCCGAGTGCACAGTTATGGTCTCAATTGCTTCAAAATTATAAATTATTTTTCTTGGTAAAAGCCACTGCTTCTCTTGATCTGAATGCCTGCTGAATAGGAAGAACATTTTCTTAAGCCACATGACTGCCACTTTGTGTTTTGTTTTAGTATTTATGTATTTTGAAAACACTTTTTTTAGCTGCTTCAGAGGACTCTTCTGTACTGAGGGATTTATGTCAATGAAAAAACAGGTGCAGAAGTTTTCTAGCTTTAAGTGTAGTTCTTAAATGTTTTCAAGGAAGCTGGACCTGATGTGATTAATTCTAGGGCATTTAAAGAATTGGCTGTGCAGGGAAGAAAGTGGTATCTGGGGAAAAGCAAATATACTAATTCAGGAGGGGACAGGGAAAGGATGAGCTGGTAATTAAAGACCAGTCTGTTTGGCTTAAATATAGCAAGAAATAATTGGATAGACATCTTATAAACCCCTGCCAGTTAGCAAGATCTGTTACCAAGTAAACAGATTTCTCAAGGGCAAATAGTGACAAACCCATTTAATTTCTTTGTACGGCAGTGTTACAGGTCAGGTGGTGAGGAAAGAAGCATTAGATATATTATACCTTGATTGGCTCAAGTTTCTTGCACTGTATTCGTGTAGTGTTTTCTTGAGTCAGATGAGGAAAAGTGGTCTAGAGGTGTCTACTGCCTGGTGGATATAGAACTGGTCAGAAGAAAAATTAAAGAATACGTATAATTAGCCAAATGTCAGAACATGGTAATATATCAAGGAGGGCTTGTAAATAGTCTATGACTCATATTAATCAGTATTTTTATTAATGACTTGGACAGTAGAATGCAGAGTATTTTCTGACTCTGTCAACCCTGGCAGAGTGAGAAGGAACACAGTACATGGGGACAGAGGTACAGAACTCCAAATGATCTGGGGGACAAGACCACTTCAGCAGGATGAATTAGCTCCATAAATCCTGCACAGAAACATTTGGGTAAATGATACTCCTATGTAAAGTGATTTAGGATCTATAGAGAATCACAACTAATAGTTAAGGTTTGTGACTGTCAATGACTGATCTATGCTGGAAGGAGAATTTTCTTTGCAGAATTGAATGAAGAATTTTTCGATTACATTTAAACATCCTCATATACTTCCTGGCTCGGGAGATGACTCGTTTTGATTCATCCAGATTGAATCTTAAAATCGTGCAGTAAATATAATTTGTTTCTTCCTGCTCTCTTTTCTTCCTCAAAACTAGCTCCAAGAAAACTAAATGTAGACTTGTCTGGTTAATGTAAGCCAGAAAAGGTTACATTAAAAAAACAGCCAGTGAGAACTGTAATGACTGAAGAGAGAGAATACCAATTTCTTCCTATTTCTGATTACAAAAATTCTTTCTCTTTAGAAACTGATCAGCAGTCCTTGGATTCCATTAGAAAGCAAGGCTTGTGTGCTTAATTGTAAAAAGTTCTTAGATCTTTTGCTAGTAGGAAATCTTGGAATTTACTTCATAAATAAATTCTGCATACAGACACATTTTTCTCCTTTTGGTTATAATAAAAAGCAGGGAACAGGCATACAAATGTGCATTTTGTAAGAAAACAGAATGGCAAAACTTAAAAAGTTAGTCTGCTATATCCTTAGTAGGGCTGCACTGACACATTCATGGTCAGAAGGTTTAAATTACTATTACCTGCCTTCCAGTTGACGGTCTCTGTCTTCTTTCTCTTAGAAATGGAAAGAATTATGAGGTAATATGGATTGGGAAAAATCTATGTGGTTAAAGCTAACCTTTACTCTCCTCTTCAGCTCTCCATCACCTTCAGTTTTGTTTCAGCCAGTTACATCCCTTGTGTTTCACTGCATTGGGCCAACACTTGCACCAGGACAAGTGAGTGAGTGAGACAGGAATGGAAACGAAATGAATGGAAAAGGGGCAGAATTACCTCATGCAGTGGCACTGCTGGCTCAGACTGTCCTGAAGTGTACTTGAGACTTGGCTTTCAATTAAATGCTCAAATTGTCAACTTCTGGCTGCTTTGGCTCAGGTCCTCAGACTCCCTGCACGCCTGTTTTCAATCCACACAGGCTTTTTAACAGTACCTGTAGCTTGCAGAAGTAAAACATGTATTTTTAGGCTTCCTTGAGCTAAAAGGTTAGTTAACTGAAGAACTAAGACAGGTATTATTAAATATTTAGCAAGTATATCTTCGTGCTTGCACTGCTGTAGGTTATGTGTCAGAATCCAGTTCCACTGTGCCTGCCCATGTTGCCCAGCACACACACCAGGTAGTCCTTTGATGTTAGTGGGCTTCTGGCACACGCTGCTGTTCAGTGCAAGGGTTGTAGAAACAGTCCCTGGGATATGGCTGGAAGCTTCAATCAGCAAAAGTTTTATCACTTTTGATTTGACATTGTGACAGTCAGGCTCTCAACTTCTCATATTTTTCTTGTAAAAATTAGTTTTGAAGATTTAGCTTAGACCAGAGAGTTGGGATTCTGAAGCTTATATTGATACTTTGTCCTAATATTAGAATGTTGAATTGTCAGTTTCTTTTGGAGTATGGACTTAATACTTTTTGTCCCTAGAGGTGCTTTACTAGAGAGCCATAGGTGTTGCATAACAAGTCAAGGTTCAGAGTTCATTTTAAAAGCAGTTTTAGCCTTGCTGAATTGGTCACTTGGTATGCAGCATCCATACAGCAAAGCTATGGTGAAGAGGGTTCACCTAAATACGAACTCTATTTGGAAAATATATCTACATATGTTTTATGCATAAATTGTCAGTTTCTTTTGATAATCCTCCTTCTTAAGCACAGGAGTGAAAAATGTGGTGATGCAACCTGAAGAGAGAGAATTCTTTACTGCTCAGGGCACAGCAGTCAAGCAGGTAAAGCCAAATGCAGGCAACGTGTTGAGTGCATTGTCAGGTATTCTGTGCTTTGTCTTTTGTTGCCAGTCAGCACCACTTCTATTCCAGTGGTGACTATCTTTCAGATAGTTTTTCATACCTAGACCTGTTTTACATATGCTTAGAGGAAATAATTTTGTCCTCTAGATTTTCTTCCCTTGTTTTTATTTTTCTTTTGTTTGTTTGTTTGTGTGGGTTTTTAACAATAGGCTGGAAGATACAAAGGTAGATTTTTAATAAGTGTATGAGAACAAACAACCTCAGAGTAACAGAGGGGAAATGGATAAAATGGCTTAATGTTAACTTTCTCCCTTTCATGGTCTTCTGCCATAAGCAGATTGGACAGCTGGGGAGAATGGTGTCAGGATGGTACACTGTGATTTGAAAGAAATGCACGTTCCTGTGCTTGATGAAACAGTGGCACTTTCAGCCTTGTATTGTCTGTATGATAATAGTTCTTACCACTCAGAGATTAGTCAGAAAAATTTATTTTGCTTTTCCTCTGTCCCCTAAAGTTGAGGTCAAACTAATTAGGATGAAATGCTCATTCCTCAGTTTAACTATCTCATCTTTTGACAAATAGGTATAATTAGTTCTCTTGTATAATTTATTAACTTCCATATTAAGTTGTGTACAGATTAGTGAGGCACCAGGCATGCTAGCAAAAAAAGGCTTCCAATTAGAAGGTGATAGATGGGTTTGTTGTATTTGATAAACACGTTTTGTCATATTTTCAAATGAAACTGGAAGGAGCTGTTTTTGTTTAAATCCTGTCATACCATGAGTCTGACTGGTACTGAACTAGATTCTGTTTTGTACATTGCCATGATAGCTTTGCAACAAAAGGAGAAGATTTCAATATATTAATAGCATATAAAAAGAAAATTTTGACATTTCCTAAGAAGGGTATAAAAAAGGGTTAGAACAGAAGCAAAAAAGTGAAAATTTCATCCTTGTCTTGTTTGCCAACACAAGAACTTGTGTCTAACTGTGCACTTGAAAATGCCCCAGAAAGTATTCTCTGAGGGCATGAACATGTACCAGCCTGTGGCAGGATTTGTGCTGAGGCTGCCTCTCAGGCTTTGCGTAGCACAGGTGGGCACAGAGGTGTTCATTGAAACAGAGCTGCAGTGATGGCAGCAGCGTTATTGCCATCAGAGCACCGCCCTTTTGGGTAAAACCCTCCCAGCAGATGGCGTGGCTCCTGAAATTTCCATGGAGAACAATTTAGTGAACACTCAAAGGATGTTCACAGGGCAGGACATTCCCAAGGTATCTCCAGAGGGATGGGTCTGGCTATGGTCAAATACATGTAACAGGAAATGGAGATTAATCAGAGTGAGTTTGTGACAGAGTTAAAAAAGCAGGCCTCCTGATCCTGTGCCCTGGCTGTATTTGGAGTGTTTTTTTCTCTGTACAAATTTACATACAAAATAATACTGCAGGGTGTAATGGTAAAATGGGACTCACATGAATATATACTGTTATTAAATAATTTCCTTAGCAATTGGTGTTTATAATTGTCCATACTGTGTATCATCAGAGAAACAAAGAGATTTCTGGTGTTTATATTTCTCACCGTCAGCAAACTCCTGCGCTACTGCTCATTCTTAAATGAGCTATTTCCTTTCAAATTGATGATAACTGATCCATATACTGCACTCAGCTAAACACTGTGAATCCGGATCTATTCCATCAAAAGAAATGCATTTTGATTTTAGAGAGTTGGCCTAGTGGCTCTCTTCCATCAGTGCTTGTGCTGAGCTTTCTTATTCTGCTCCTTTATGGGCATGTTTTTCAGTTCTCAAGTGGGATCTTTATCTGCTTTGCCAGTCTGAAATGAACACCTCCAATGCTCTGTCACAAGCATAATAATTTATAATGGTTAGAGAAGTTATAAGTTTTGATTTCCAAAGTTGCGGTTTCCTCTAAAGTTGTTGTGGTTTGTCTTCCAGGTGGTTTTTTGTTGTTGCTTTGTGTTTGTTTGGCTTTGAGGGGGAAGGCACAGTTGTTAGGTCAGAATTTCATACTTTTCTTTTTCGTGATCTATTAAAATCTGCCATGATTTTCAACCTTTTTTTGTCCTGCACAGGAGTGAATCTGGCTTCCTGAGATAATTTATCTTTCTGCTATTTCCCTTGACTCTGTAACTTTGTCATTTCCCTTCAAGGCTTTTATTTACTTTGGAGGTGTTTATACAGTAGACAACTTTTTTTTGCTTTCATCCGTATCCAGCAGATCGGTTTTTGTTGAGCTTACAAGAAGAGATTTTCCTTTGACCTTAAGGATGAAGGGTTACTATTTCAGCCAGTATTTCTGATACAGCTTCTTCCCCTAGGAATTTTCTAAAAGAATGAGCTTATGATATGACTGCCAACATTAAATATCCAACCTGGAAGTACTGCTTGAAAGTAAAAGACCCTTGGCTGCTGCTTTTCTCTCTCTCTCCCTTTCTTCAAAAGGAGAGGTAATAAAAGTTCTGCCTGTTTGACTACCTGCAGAAAGCTAAAATATCTGGGTGATCTGTGGTGCAAAAAACTGGAGCAACTAATGAGCTGGGCGTGGAAGAGACTTGAGGTGATGTGTAGGTTGTGATGTCTTAGTAAGATTACCAGTGCCTTTTCTCCTGAGTGATGCATCATAAGAGCATAAAATGCTGCCTGTAGAACTTGCCAAACTTCTTAGAGAGAGAGAGTAAAAATGTAGTAATTAGACCTTAATCTTCCATGTGATATGTACTAGAAGTGAATAGAGATTTTACAAGACATACCTGAATTTTGAACTGGGAATTAATGTGGCACTAAGATACCAATAGAAGTGAATTGGTTTTGCTCCTATACAGAATCTGTTACAGGCCCAAGGAGAGATTATTGTCAAATGGGATATAGCAATGTCTTTTAAACAGTCTGTCTTGATAGTTCAGACATCCTTTTGCCTTCTCCATTCACATTATGCCTTCACTGCCAAACTTGAACATGACTTCCTTGTACCATGGATGCTTCTGAAGGACCTGCCCACCAAGTAGTATCATTCCTTTGGTCTGCAAATCACCTTAGTCATAGATAAGGAACAAGACTACTTTTCGAGCCTAGCATAGCCCAAACCCTGTTTGGGTTGCAGTTTCTCTCATTTCTCCTTCTAATGTCTCAGAGGCTCTTTCTAGCATATATGCTTTCTAGCATATGGTGTCGGGTTGCTATGGTAACAAATATCTATCTACTTGATTGTTCTGTTGCTGTTTTGACTTCTATTTTCTTATATTTTGCCCATCACCATTGTGTTCACTCCCTTTAACAGCATAGAACTGATTTATTCCAGCATCAGACCTTCTCTCACAGCACCTGAAGGCTCAGCTTTATTTTTTATGTCACAGGATCCAGCTTGGGCTGTTGATCACACAGAAGGAGGAGTCACTAAATCCTGTCCTTTATCAACACGGTTTTGCTTTTTATTAGCAGTTCTCTGATAGAAATTTGTTCTCCAAATACTTTTTGTGAAATATTGTACCTTTTTTTCCCCTTAAGGAGACCATGGGTTCAGGGCCTTGATCTTACGGGTTGAAAGCTCCTTTAAACCTTTTTTGTGTGGTACCCCCAGGTAAAGGTGAGCACAAGAGCACTGCCCTGTGCTGAAGCTCTAAGATGCTGAGATAATACAGACTGCCTAAGTAGCATAAATAACTAACTTGCTACAAATTATGGCATGGGGAGTTCCTACAGCAAGGCTTTTGCATAGAGCTATTTGTAAGGATGTAAATACTTTTTGACAGAGCAAAAATATTCAATATTCTTGTGAACTGATGACAGAACTAATTTGGCAAAATGGCCAAATATTTTTCAGTTATGAACATAAACCTGCCCAGCTCTTAAAGAGTTTTCATTTGGGTGACTTTAACACAGTCCGTTAATGATCCTGGAAACTAATTCCAGTCACTTAATTAACTTATTCGATGCAGCTTCTAAAGGGGAAGGTAATTCAGCTAGAACGAGGCTAACAGGAACATGGCTATCACCTGCTTTATAATATTACTGGGGGTTTCTGAATCTTCTTAGACAAATGTATTTAGAAGTCGTGTTGCAGAAGTTAAAAATTTACAATACATATAAAGAAATGATACATTGCATGTATATAATCATCAAACACAGCTGTTAAAGGAAAGAGCAAGTGACATTTTTGTCTTCCAAAGTAGTTCAGCCTCTTTGTGACTGTTGGTGTTCTGCAATAGAAGCACATGAAGCACTTTTATGGTGTGTTCTTCCTGCTGCTTGAGGACAATAGTACAGAATATCCTCTCAGAGCTTTTGATGGTTCTCATTCTAGTGGGGAAATTGTCCTTGCTTTAATATCTTATTAAGTAGTGCACACAAAAAAGGAAAGGGAGACTGTGTTCTGGTTTTGGAGAACAAAACTAATGAATCTCTTAATTTAGCAACTGAATTTGGAATAAATGGAAAAGAGGCAGATGTGAATTTCTCTACTATTGGGTCTGGAACATTAAGTTTAGAAAACCTTGTTCTTCATATCATCAGATACCCTTACTTCACTTCACTGTGATTTCACAGATAAATACTTTAGAGACTATGCAAGTTCTTGTATTTTAATGCTGCTGATAATGTATATATAAGGATGAATTACAAGATGCAAAGACATCCAACCTTCAGTCTCCATTTTGAATGTGAAAAAATCCCTCACCTGCTCCTAGCAGGAACTGCAATACCTTCCAGAGATGATTGACTTATGCTTGAGGTTTTTCATGGGTATTAATAGACTCTTTGGTGTTTTATGTATCAGTGATCTTGGGAAACAAAATATTCAGGCATTAACGTGAGATTTCAGGAAAATTTGAATATCCCTTAAATAGGGTGCCAACTACAGCAGTATGCCTCCATAGCTTTTTTTTTTTTTTTTGTAATTACTGCTGGTATTTATTTGGGTTGCTTCCCTATGTATTTATTTATTAATTTAGGTATGCCTTCTTTTCCACTGCTCCAGGCCAGCCTGACATGCTCTGAGTCATTAACCCTGTGCTCCAGGGAACTTACCCTTATGGCAGCATCTTTGATATTAGATTGGATCCCTTCAGGGCAAAATCTAATTGACTGGTTTTCTAGGGAAAGAGCTGGTTCCCTCAGTGTCTCACTGCTCCAGCATCATTGTTTCAGCAGCTGATTTAGAAGCCAAGTTTGAGCTGTTATGATAGTGGAGGGAGAACAGGCAGTGAATCAGAGGGTACAGACTGCTTTGAAGCATAAGCTGATTTGTTTCTTCATTTGGGGATGTATTTGCTCTAAATGTACTGGCACTCTATAAGTATTCATACTAATAAAGCATGACATGGATGAATACAATTTTATGGCACTTGATTATAGATTACAGGGAAACCTGGAATTCTGTCTCTGGTTATTCAGGGAGACAATCACCGTAACAATAATGCAATAAGGTGATGTATCTTACCTTAAGCTTGATTTATATAACTGGGGTTGGGATTGTTGGCAGGTTCAACCTCTAGAGCAAGCTGGAGAAGAAACAGAGGATATTGATGTGTTTTTTGTATTAGTCATGGCTGTAGAATCGCTTCTAACACAAGTGGCCCCTCTGAAGTCAGTAGATCTGTTGATAGCTATTCGCTTATTCAGGCACTGCATTTCAATGAGTTCTTCCAGGATCAAAGTTGTTTTTGATAAAATACAGAGCACTGATGAGGAGAGCAGTGGTTATGGGTATCCGCACACAACTTCCATGAAAACTTGGATGTGGTACCTTTAGTTTGGTAGTAACCAAATCCAAGTGCTCCCTCTTGTGTAAGTGTTCCAGGAAAAAGCAAGACTTAAAGTAAAACCCAAAAGAGACAGAAAGCTCACTGTCAGATTAGTTAGGCCAGGTGTAAAAAGAAAGTGAACCCCAGATTTTGCCTTTGTATTTCAGGCTGTTTTCCCATCTACCTGTGTTTAGCTGTGTCACAGTCATAGCTTGGGAAGCCTCTGGGTATCTGACATATTAAGGACTAGTTTTGTAGGTATTCAGTGTTTTGACTGTGTATATAATATACAGGACAAGACTGGTTTTGTAGCAGTATGGAGCCAGTACTGGAAGAGCTGATAGAAATGGTATATTGTCTGTACTGCCCTCTTGGAAGAAGCTGTAATTTTTTTGAGATATAAATGGTACTAACAGAGTTCTTAAACTTAAAGAGAATATTAAGAAGGACAGCATAACCCAGCAAACCCTTTTCCCTGTGTTTAGATGGATTATACTCCTTCCTTTCCTATCTAAATCTGGGGTAGTTCTGCTGTTATCTAAAAGCAGTTTTCATTAGAGGAAAAAATGTACATCCAAGTAAAATGTGAAGTTGAAAGTCAGAGTTGAGATAGAGCTAGTTGCGTCACTTGATCTCTATCTGAATGGTACTGGTGTGATTATCACAGTGCACTGGCTCAGTGGGGAGGGAGGATGTGCAGGCAGCAGGCAGGAATTTCATTTGTTGGGGGAAAAAGTGAAAAATTTCACAGCAGCTGCTGTGGGTTTTTACTAGATTTTGCTGAATAGTGCAAATGTAATACTACAAAGCTTTTTTGGTAGTTTGATTTCAGGGAAAGGAGAATGCATGGAGAAGAGAATATGTGGGGATAAAAATGAGACAGTAATCTGCAAATTTCCCTGTCAAAGCAGTCTGAGTTGTGGGGAAGCACAGAAGTACAAAACTGTGTTTCTTGTTACCTCCTGTCCCACAGATCTTGGGAAAGGTGAAAGCAGAATCTCCATCCCACAGTCTCTACTTTCTTTTCATGTTCTGTCACTGGAGCGAGTGGGTGAGTGGCACACTGAGGAAACTGGAGCAGTCAGGGACCCTTTGTTCTGCAAAGATAAATTAATGAAAGAGCAAACAATAGTAATCACAGCAATTGTAGGGGACTAAAGGAACAGCAAAAATGCATGAAAGCCCAGTAAAAAACCCCAAACCAACAAAACAATCACCCCCAAAAAAACAACAGAAAATCCCCCTCCTACCTAAAAAAGAGTCCATCTGCTTGGAAGCACTGCTGTGTCCCAGGCTCTCCCTGTGTGCAGATTCTGCTTTCCTCTGCTTTTTCTCTTCATTTCTCCTTCTGTATCCATTTCTCACTGACTGACTACAGTCCTGCTCTTTGCAATCCTTGTTCTGTCTAGATGTGCCTTGTCCTGGGAAAGCAAAATGGGCAAGGTGTCATTAGGCTGGAGAGAGAAGGACTTCAGAACTTGCTGCAAGGGCACTTGCCCGCACTGCAATACAAATAATATTCTCACCAGCTTGCAGGTGAGAGGGGTAAAACTACTATCTTATTTGCTGAGCCGTTCAGAGGAGTCTCTTGGGACAAATGAAGTTCTTCAGCTAGCAAAGGTCTTTAATGTTTTCTGAAAAGCCTTCAGATATTTTTCCCGGATAACTCCCATGTCAAGACTTAACTGCTGTGCTGCTTCCTTCCTGTATAACATAACCCTATACAGTTCTTTGAGGCTATCACCATAAGCTCTGCACCTCCAAATTTCTTGAAAGCTTCTAAATTAGAGGTTTCATCTCTGTCATAACTTGTGTCAAAGCCCCATCCTTTTACACTAACTCCCATTTCTTTGCTTCCTTTCTTTTAGCACAGCAGCTGTGAGATTTGCAGCAAGAAAGGGTGTCACATATTACATCAGCTAAGTGAGGTATTGAATATTTTATGATTTTAGGTCTTGCTTTTTTATTTTATTTAGGAAAACAAATGGTGTCATTCACATTGCCTAATGTTTTACAGCAGCAACATCTGTTATTTTTTCCCTTTTCTGTTTCTGAGGATATAGACATATCACACATGGCACTTAAAGCTGCATTTAGCATAAATTACAACTGATAGACAATTTGTATTTCTCTGCCTGACTTTTAAAACAATTGTTAGAGATTAATCCATGTTCACAAGGATTTTGTTTTCCTCAGTAGAGTTTTCTTTTTTGCTCCCTATGCTTATGTTTTGCCTCTGATATGAGGTAAACTCAGCATTTGAATCAAACAAGAAATGTGCCACATTCATAATTGGGCAGTATAAGCTTGTTTACCTTTTCCCATTCTTTACCACTAGGACTTTTAACCAGGCTCTCATAACTTACCATCTGGATTACTGCAGCATCCTTGCAAGCTGCAAGCAAAGCTATATCCCCCTCTTCCAATGTATATGAAAATGCAACAGCTCTGAATATCCTGCCTACGATGCCTTCCCCTAAATGAACCCTCTCTTTATGCCTCATTAGATTCTCATTTTGTTTTATCCTGTTTACATCTTCTGCAACTCAGTTTCTTTTCTTATATAATCTTTTATTGCATTGTTCACATTCTTTCTACTTTATTAATGGTCATAACCCCTTTCTTCAATTTTCTTTTTTTTTTTCTGCCAGTTAACTGTAGCTTTCTGCCATACTACTCTATTTGGAGGTTTTCTGTGCAGAATCTCGGTGTTACTTATCATTCAAAATCCATACTGAGAACCAGTTCTTCAAGGAAATTCTTCTGTGGTGTTGGTTTCAACCAAGATAACTCAATAGTGCAAAACATTTAACTTCCCTAGATAATAATTTAATCTTACTGTATTCCCAAGAATCTTCCCCTTGATCTTCTGAAATTGTGTTTTGTTTGTTGACACGTTGAATCACCCCTGTGATCCTGTTGTGGTTCTGAACTTGTTGAAGATTTGAGCTTGGTGTTCACGTGGAGTCAAATTGACACTAAGGGCCTTAGTTGTGGTTTACAGGTCTGTGTCTTTATGGGCTCTTCATAATATGAATTATGCATCTTTGCATTATGCTCTTCAGCACTGAAACTAATAATAGAACTGAAACTAACAGAGAATACTTCTGTTTTAGTAAAAATGAAGTTAAACTCATGAGATGGTAATACTTCAGGATCTGAAATGCTTTAATGTAGAAATATTATCTGTAATTATCTCTGTTTCCAGGACTGTGATTCTAGATTTTTTAGTATACTGTTGAAATACACAGTTGAAGTGTTTGATAAGAGATGAATGAAGTCTGAATTTTCCGTGAGACTGAAAAGTAACATCAATTGAGGTTTATTATTTGCAAAACAGATAGTCTGATTTTGTACCCTCTTGAAGAGAGTGCCCGCGAAATTTTCGTTGCTGCTGTCCAGGACTGACCTCAGCTAACACTCGTCAGTGAACTTTACAGCCCCATAGTGCTGTTCTGGTGCTGCTGCTGCTGCCAGTGCTGTCGAGTTGGAATTCATCATGATATGAAATGAGCAGGAGAACTTCTGGCTTATGATATTTTTAAATTCAATTAGTGCCCCTTATGCCATGGGAAGCCATTGCAATATCTGAAGAGGAGAAAAAGAAATAAATTCCTGCAGCCCTCTCTTGTTTGTACTTCTTACTATTTTCCTAGAGCTGTGCTCTGAATTTATATTGTGTTCATTGCAAGTGTCACAAATCAGCAGATGTTAAATGCAGGATTGTCATGGTTTAACCCCAGCTGGTAACTAAGCCCCACACAGCCACTGGCTCCTTCCCCCTCCCAGCATGAAACAATTGCTCCCCACCCTCCAAATGATGCCCAGACAGCCCCAGAGCAGCAGCCCCTGGACAATCTTGCCCCAGTTTATTGCTGAGCATGCCATGGTCTGGAATATCCCTTTGGCCATTTGGGGTCAGCTGTCCTTGCTGTGTCCCCTCCCAGCTCATTGTGCATCCCCATCCTCCTCGCTGGTGGGGTGAAGTGAGGAGCAGGCAAGTCCCTGACTCTGTACAAGCCCTGCTCAGCAATGACTAAAATAACCCTGTGCTATCAGCACTCTTCCCAGCCCAAATCTAAAACACAGCCCATACCAGCTACTGTGAAGAAAATTAACTATACCCAGCCCTAAACAGCACAATTATGAAGAAATAAACATTTATCAGATGGCCTTCTGAGAAGATGAATAATTCAGCTAGAAACATTCCAACAGTAACTAGTGCATGCTGCTGACTGACAATTTATTTCGTCCCATTGAGATGCAAGGAGTTCTTGCATGCTGAGTGAATATTGATCTGTTCTACACAGATAAATGAAATTCCACTTACAATTCTTTGGTTGCTCACTTGCCACCAATTAAAACTGAAGAGCATGGTCATGCACCAAAAATATTAGCTCTCTTCAGTTGCTTGTTATCTGCTGATCCAAGAGGCTGTGGGCTGGCTCGTTGGATCCAGCTGTGTCTGGCCTTCACTCTATGCAAGAGCTCTTCTCTGGCTCATGTCATTCCCTTTCCATTATCCTTCGTGATGATGATGAGAGTAGTAGGGTGTAGACAGGTGGGGGGAAAAAATAATTATTTGTTCCTTCCTTCCCCTACTTCCTTTCAGTTTTATCTGGTCGTTAGTCATTATCTTTTTGATTGTATTCTAGTCACTCTTTCTCACTACTACCTGCAGAGTCAGTGGTCATAATTTAAAAGCTGTGTCTTTACTGGACGTGCAACCATGTAACAAGGTATGAACTGATGAAAAAACATCTGTACTAGAGTCAAAAATGAACTGCTAAATAAATTATTTGTTCTCTGAATTATGATGTTTCAGAAAGTCATAAGACCCCTATCTGGAATGTAACTGATTGCCAGAAAGTGGGCCAATATTACAGGAAGAGGAGAAAACAAACGACAGAATGAAAGCTAGGGAATAAGATCCAAAGGAGCACTGAGTTTTCTGGGAGGAGTGTCTGGTCAGCAGACCATCTGAAGCATCTGCGCTTTTGCTGATGTTCCTCCCCCTTGGTGCAGCAGAGCTGTAACAGCCTGCAAGGAGGTTGGTCAGTGAGGCATTAAGAACCAGTAATGGCTCTCCTAAAAGGAGTCAGGTCTCTGGCTTCTTACCTTCCCTCACAATCAGGGGTTCTAAAAATAATCCCTTCAGAGAAAAGGCAGAAAATAAACAAGATTATGAGGCTGTATTTTGAGCAGTTTCATTTGCAAATCCTGAGTGATTCTGCTGACATGTAGTTATACAGGTGTAATGGAGATCATGATCTAGGCCTTGATCTTAAAATTACATTTCAGTGTTTTGGCAGCTCTAAAAATACTGGCATTTCTAGTAGTAGGAGACCATGAAAATATTGATTCAGCAGCAGAATTGCTTTTTAAAGCATTGATGGCTGGTTTCTGAACGGAAGCATGTTGCTCCAGGTTCTATAGTACATCGCTATCAAGGAAGGAGTAAGGCCATTGAAAACCAAACATTTGTAGGTGAGGAACATTGCTTAAGAAATCAGCTAAGTTGTGGCTTTCTGACTATACATCCCATTGTCCCATAACTTGGAAAAAAAGAAATTGTGCTGAGAAAACCAGACTTGTCCTGTAGTTTAAGCTGCTCTAAGGCCGGGGAGGGGGGTGTCTCGAGATTCCTCTTCCTTAGGGATTCTTTTAAATAAGCCCACTGAATGGTAAAATACAATAAAATACACAGCATTTGGAGAAATTAAAATGACAAAGTACCATTGGACAGAGCAAGCTTGCTTGTCACTGTCAAAATTTACATGAATCTGAGACATACAAAAACAGAGCAGAAGAACTTACTAGTATTTACAGTATGTGGGCAAGGTAGTTATTTTTTCATTAGGAGAGCAGTAAGGAGAAGAAAAATCAACAAACCTTGAGGAGAAAATGGGCTTTGTTAAAAGTGGTTTTTTTTCAGAAAGAGCTTATTCAATGACCCCTGCCATGCTCCAGCAAACACTGAAGTAGATCAATGCAGTAGAGGAAGAGCATTTTGGGATCTGGTGTGCCTTGGGAGTCCGTGTGTGTCAGAGTAACAGAGGCAGCCCAGCCCAGCTCTGAAACAGGCAAGTTTATTTCTCTTGTGCTGATAGTCAAAGAAATGAAGGAGAGATGACGGTGAAGAAGGAATCCCTCTATTGTGCTGTTGTCATGCTGTTGTAATGGGCATTTGATTAGACTGGTAACGTTTGTCATGTTCTCTTTTATGTCTTAGACTTCACTGCATTTACTATTCAAGCAGTGACACATCCTAAGTATTTTTCTCTCCTGCTCTCTCCACAACTTTTTGTCCATTCTGCTCCCATCCTGTCCTCTGGTTCATATCTGTTTCATCACCAAAGAAAAAAAAATAACCTACTTGTTGGGGGTGCTTTTTTATTTGTGTGTCTCTTGTGTGTCTAGAAGGACTGCAAGCCTTCTTTTAATTCAAAGGAGCCAAGAGGGTCCTTCATTTGTTGCTTCATTTGCATAGAAGACAAAGTTAGAGTTCCAGAGTCTTTGTTCTCATCTGGTTTAGTTCTGTCCTCCCTGCAGCTGGCAATTATAGAGAAGGAAGAGTGTTCAGGATCATGGCAGTACAATTATGATAGGAAAGTCACTTCAAAACCCCCTGAAGAGGATAATTTAGACCAAGTCTAACACCAACTAATGCCATTGTGTTGGGAGTCTTATCAGTAGAGCAGTTGTGTGAATCTGTTATTTGAAGGTTGGTATTAGCAAGACTCTGCAGGCTGTTCCGAACATAAGCTTTGATAATATCTGTACTGTAGTGTGATGTAGTGTGAGGGAAGGGGAAGAGAGACAGGAGAGTGAGATTCAGCTCCTATTCCTATGGTAATAGTTAATCCTCCTGGTATGCGGACAACATCATTGCTCCCAAATCAGTAATTTAAAACTTGATGAGCCATCAATGAAACTGCCTTGAAAGTAGCACACCAATCAGAAGCCAAGCCAATGATTCTAATGGTCACTTCTTTCCCTCCTAAAAGTTTCTTTTGTTTTGGGGACAAGTACTTCTGCTGCTGCATCACTCTGCTACTGCCACTGTAGTTGCAGAGAAGGAACTTACTACTTTTGATTCATCCCCCATTTTATTTAAACTCAAATGCAAAAACATAATTCCCTTTCCTCTAAACCAAGTGTAACGTTACAACTTCAGTGAGAGAGGTGGTATAAGCTGAATTTAAGGGAAACCATCTGGATGGAATCTAAAGCTGAAAAACTTACAGTATTATACCAGTAATCCAGTACTGGTAGTGGGCAGGGTGTGTAGGGAAAGCTGGAGATCTCCTTCAATGTTTCTTCCAGTTCTATATATCAACAAACTTGTACTTCTTCAGCCCAAACTTGTTAATGTTCTCCTGAATAGCATATTCCAGTTTGGGTTTTGATTGTTCGTCTAAGAATATACTGACCACATCGGGCCTTTCAGTTGGAAACCTTGGAAAAAGAAATTCCTAGGAAGCTGAAGAAAACTGAGATCCCAAAGGCTGTTCTCTATTGATGGGGCTGCTTTCTGGTTGCACTCAAACAGCTGAGGTGAGGCTCTAGTCTTGTACCATCTTGGCCTCTGTTGCACTTGGAATCAGAAACTCAGAACTCTCTTTTTCTTAAGAGAACTTTGGATACTGGAGTTTCAGTTGAAATTTTATATGAAAAGGCAGAAAGAAGAGCTCTTTCAGAAAATATAACTGCATTTTCTCCAAGATGCCAAGGAAGTGGGTTCAGAAACATACCATGAAATTGAAATTTCTCAAGGTGCCTCTTAAATCTTTGCTGCAATTACTGTAATTCACAATAATAGATTCAGTACTATTTTTAAAAGCTTTTAAAAGTTGCAAGTAGCATCCATAAATTGTGGGTTGTGGGCAAGCTATGAAACCATAGGTTTCCAGGGCTTTTATTTAAATGAGAATGAGAGAGAAAGATGTAACGAAAGTAGTTATGAAGAAACATGAAAGTTTGCATTGTGATGAACAGTAACTAAAAAAAGGCAGGAAGTGCTTTAGCCTTTGTAAAAGTTGTCTTCAGGTTGGGCATCATCTTGCAGAGCTGGGAACGAAGCCTCTTTTATTCTAATAATTGCTTTTTTTGAAAAGACTGGTTAAAATGGTAGCTCACTGGGCAAGAAACTGTAACAGTTTGGGAGAATATGAATACACATCTACAACAGCCAGGGGAACCTGTTTAGGCTGCTCTCTATTGGTACAGGCTTTGGTATTCAGGTAAGGTAGGTGAATGGATTTTGGGGATGGGAGGAAGGTCAGAGTGGAATATTGGCAACAAGAGAGGCAATGGAGGGAAATGGCCACCAAAAGAGAGCATTAACACTGGTGATATTCACAAAGGGCCCAACAACTGTAAAATGGTAAATAACAGCAGGAATTGCTGATAAGAGAGCTGTTTTTTCACTTGAAAAGGAGCATATGAGAAAGCAATGCATTTTTTATATGCTTAAATGAAAATTAGTTTTATCTCTAGGGCAGAGACCTACTCTGGGAAGGATTCAAACTCTGAGTTGAAGGATTTGTCTGAATGTTAGTCTCATCAGCCTGTTTCTGGAAGCATAAGAAAGTGTTTCAACAAGGAAAATATAACTAGTAGTAAAGACTACTTGATGAAAATACAGTGGCTATTAAAAAAAACCACAATTCAGGAATGGTATTGAATTATTGGAGGAAGTCCACAGAACAAACTCAAATACATATTATACTGAGGGATTCAGGGACTGCAGTCCACTGTCTTTATCAAAGAGAAGTGGAGAGGAATTTCATCAGTATGTACATAAGGGCTGAGAAAACAAAAGGCTCATCAATATGACTGTTGTCTGATGAATCAATGAAAAAGCAGGAAATTATACATATTGGAGTCAGTGGAAAACACGTGTGAGAATGCATTTTGTGAGCTATATGACTGCAACATCTTGTCAAGACAAACCCCAACACAATGCATGAGACCAAGCTGAGAAGGAATAATAGTTGGTGTGGTACTGTCCACAATTTTACTTCAAACAGTTCTGTGCCATGTGACTACTCATTAGTGGGTGCAGCAGGATGTATGAGTCAGTGTGTGGCCTGCCAAGATGTATTTGAAGAACCTGTGCAGCCTTCAGTGCAGACAACCTACAGAACAAAAAATGAAGAAATCCTGTCCTGACAGCAGGCTTCTGAAAGCAGCATCTCTCTATCCACCTGGGCTGATGCATTGTGTTAGAGTTTGTCTTGACATGATGTTGCAGCCACACAGCAAGGTATGAAAGGGATGTCACATAACTCAGTTGTTAATGAAGCAACTCCTCATTGAATGCTACAACTCATCATGTGCCTTCTCTGACATAGCATGAAAGAAGGGGCTTTATTTTAGAAGGAAGAAGTGCCAATGAGAAATGAAAACGAAAGAGGCTGTTGAGTAAAATGCATATTTCTCAGTGTTGCTTGTTACGCTGTACCAATGCACTGCAGGTAATTAGGTGACTCATTTGAAGCAGACCCCCCACCTCCTCAAATGTTTTGGTAATAGGTGAATGAATTTCTCATCAGCAGTTTGGCATCCCAGGCAGTGATGCAGATCTTCTAACAAGAAAATCAATTGCATTGCTAAGTTTCACAATTTGATTACTTTATAAAAAGTCTCTAGAGCAGCTCTCTGTGTGATTATATAGACTTCTGAACTGCAGGCTTAGTCCCACATGCCTCACAGGTCTAAACAATTTGTAGTAATTATTTTGATTAGACATGTACTGAAATGCTACTGCAATAGTGAACAAGATGATGTGCAATTATAGACAAGAATATGCATAAAAGCCTTAAAGAAAAATATAATAAGGTTAAATGCAGCTCTGAAATTATTGTGTGAATGCATTCCTGAGGTTTATGTTACATTATGTTTTTGAGTTCAGATCCCTTGTCAGCTTGGATGTCTCTGCAACAAGAGTAGTTTTGCAGATGAGATCTCCTTCCATTTCTCTCATTTCTGATCTATTTTGAGTGATCAAGTATTAATGTACATACATAAAAAATGGTAAACTGGGTTACTGTTAGTGATGAGCCTATTATAGCAAAAAAGCTGTAGACATTTAAACTCATTAAAAAGAAAATATTGACTGTATCACAGGCAAGTCATCCAGCCATCTGAATCTGTTAGACTGTTTAATATTGTGCTCAATATTAAAGTGTGCTCAAAATAACAGAAATTAGTCAAATTAACTTCAGAGCTTTGTGTTAGTAGGAACATATTTTTGCCCTGTAGATCAGGCCCTGTGAAAAACCATCACTTGTTATTAAGAGCAAAGTTTCTGAATATCAATTTTGGAGATACTCAAAACTTATCTGAGTAAGCTCCTAAGTAACCTGAAGTAACTGGACCTGTTTTGAGCACAGGACTGGGTTAGAGAACTCCAAACTTCCCATCCCAACTAAATTGTATCATTCTAGGGTTAGCTGATAAGACTTTTTGTGTGACAAGAAGAATGAAAAGCACTTGCCTGCAAGAAAATCAGTTTATTTTAAATAAATAGAAAAAGACAAATATAGATGAATGTATTGGTTTGAAAACAAACCAGTGGGAGATCACAAGTCAGGATTAAAATTAATAGAAGAAAAAATTAGAAATAAGTGAAATTGTCGTACTCAGACACGAAAGGACCACACAGACCCAGCTCGGTCAGGTAGAACCCGAGACCCTGAAAGAGGTCTCGTTGTTTATTTTACATCATATAAATCTGCTTCTAGGAATGACCATGGATTGGAGGATGAAGTTACCACCTCTCCAACTACACTGGTCAGATGAAAAGACCATCAAACTTTCTCCACCTCAGGAGAAAGAATGAAAACAAAAGAGAATGTTAGGTAAACATAACTTATGTTTACAGAAAGTGGATGAGAACTTAATGGTATTTACAGAAAGTGAGAACTCCATCACAGAAATGAAAACGTCAAAGGACTGCAAAACTCAGGGCAACATGAAATAATATAAGGAAAAGCACTGACAAAGTCAGATACAACCTGACACCCTGTTAGGGTGGTGGTAGCAGTCCAAATGAAGTAGTTCAGTTGAAGCAATGGTCCTACGGAAGGTCTAGTCTCCAGCTGAAGGTCCAGTGGTAGCTCTCGCCCTCTGGTAACCCAGTAAACAGGGGCTAAGTTAGGCAGTTCTAAGGGCAGATTATATCCAGGTGGGAATGCTTGGCTCCTCCCTCCTGGGTGGAGCATCTCACAATAGGATGAGATAAGTCTATGAGTCATGTGGTGGGTCCTTGATGGCCCATTGTCTGTTATCAGGGGTGGGCCATTAGCAGGCGATAACAGCTAATGGCCCACAGCTGGTGGTAATAGAATACTTAAATACATCTATATTGTAACCTAGGACAATGAATTAATAGTTTGAATATAGTATGTTTGGGGTTTTTTTTACTTTTT
>VZTD01001593.1:0-14413 GCA_013397725.1 Rhagologus leucostigma
CAGCCTGAAGTGAAGAACTCCCATGATCTGCCTGTGGGATCAAGAGCACTGTTGGACCTGAGATTGCAAACCCTCTTTGGGAGCACTGCTGTTTGTGCCCAAAGCCACAGCCTGTCTTGGGGAAGAGAAGGTGGCATGCAGTCCCACAGCTGAAGGAGCAGCAGCCCATGAAGGGTATCCTGGAAATCTCACTGGGCATGTGGCAGTTTTGCCCCTCACGGAGTGATTTAACAAGGAAGCAGGTGCACTTATCAGCTGAAGCTTGAATTTGTGTCCCTTTGCCAGTGTGGGCTTGTGCCACAGCTCCCGCAGCAGTTTTCAACTCAGCCAGAACACAAGCTCACCCACGTGCTGAGAGAGAAAAGTAACCCCTGCTGGCATGGCCATGGCACAAAATGCCCTGAGCAAATGCGGTCAGGACCCCACAGTGCATACCTGAAGGGAAGGACATAGATCACTGACGGGGTAATTGAGGACATACCTTAGTGGACCTCTCTTCAGCTCATATCACTAGTATGACTCTTTGTACCTTTCTTCTTTATATATACAATATTGAGCAAAAAATGGTTTAAACCTTACTTGGTTTTACCCTGAGCTGCACTCCGCTTCCAAAGGTGAGTTTGTTTCCATAGTTATTCACACAGTGTTTGCCTTCATAACAAAAACCCTTTTTTTCCTCCAGTACCTAATTAGGTCCTACCTGACATTCTTTTTAACTTAGGCTACCCAGGTAAATTCCTTGCAACTTTAACTTACATTTCCTGTAAAGATTTTTCCTAGTTTATGGTCTCGTTCAGGCTGGACAGAGATGGCCACTGACTGAAAGTTTTCTCCTTCATTCATGCAAGGAAATCCCACACCAAAATTCCTCCTTCAGCATTAGATCAGCATTAAAAGCAGAGATCTCCTCCTGGACCTTCCTGCACGGCTTCAAACACATTCCTTGATACCCCAAACAAAAAATTCCCTGCCTGCTCCAACCTCTTTCCATGACAGCCCAGCTTTTTTTTCGTTGTCAAGGAGTGCAAACCTGAATGGAAACCTCACTGTAGCCAGAAGCAAGAGCAGCAGAGCAAAGGCTAAGACAGTTTTCCCAGGAGAGAAGGAACTGCAGCTTCTGGGAATTAATGAGGACCTTGCCTGGGTCCTGGACAATGGAAATAAAAGGACAGTGAGAGGTCTGCAGGTCTGGGAGATTTCTGGGAACAGGCAGTAGTGAAGAAAACGACTCACAAACGTCACAGCTCTCAATGACACATATGGCAGAGGAAAATCCAGCCCCCTAAGTAGGTATTTAGCTTTATAATGAGTTTTTTTCTCTGATGCAAGGTCAGCCTGTGACCTTCAACTGCTCTCAGAAGGAAAGAACAGTGGAATTTCAATGGCTGTTTCAATGCTTTCCTGGAAAGAGGAATTAGGCTTTCCTATCCTTAACTGCCTTCAGGTTTTCTACCTACCTGGTTTCACTATCAGTTGTGTCCCACTTCCAAAGGTCACTTTCCAGCCAGAATCTGAATTCACACAGTGACACACTCACTGACAAAAACCACACACAGCTTTGGGTCCACACAAACGTGTTTTTCAAAACAGATCAAGGTGGAAAACAGATGTCACACCTGTCACATACATTCGAGTCTAAATTAGGATGTTTTGCCAGCTGCATACCTCTGATCTTTCCAGACAGAAATAATTCTGAATGCAATAGAAACCCAAACTCTGTTAGCTTAACGGAGTTGAAGTTCTCGGACAGTTTTTAAGTAGGACAATTTTTGTAATGTTTAGGAGAGAGGAGAATCTCAGCCTTGCACTTCTAATGTGAAACAACTATTTGTTTTCAGATGTACCTGATTTCAGAATTAGTTTTGTGCCTCTTGCAAAGGTGAGTTTCCAGGAAGACTCAGTTATCCCACAGTAATCAACCTTTATACAAAAATGGTGAAGGAGAGAAGCCTCAGCCTTTAACAGCCAGAACACACTGTTTGACATTTCAAAAGGGGATGAAATTTCCATCACTTTTTAAAACAACTAACAGAGCTGTTTCTAAAACTTCTCATGGTCTAAAGGAGTCAGGCAGATCAGGAGCTAGTCAATCTCAGAAGCTAAGCAAGAGACCAGACCCACAGGAGAAAGAAGCAAAGAAAAATTAAACAGAAACTTCCAGAGAAAATCAATCTAAAGGTCCTAATTTTTCTTGTTTGTTTAGCTCACAATGAACCCAGTAAGGGATCCAAACCCAAGTCCCAGAAACCAGCTCTACCTAATCTTCCGAGTAAACAAAGGCTTTTCATGTAGGCTAATCTCAAATACATTGCCCTGAAGGGTTCCTCTAGCTGAGGTGCTCCACAACACAAACACATTCACTGATTTTCAGCACAGGAGCAGTTTCTGAGCTGTTCCACTCACAGCAACATGGCAAAGCAGAAGCTAATTGTTCAGAATGTGCTCTCCTCCCCCATGCCATTTTTCCTTCATGTTAAAAAGAAGCTTTTCCTTCTGTATTTAAGGAAGATCTAACAGAAAACCTAAAAGATTCAGTCTGTCCTTGGTGAGGAGATACCTACTGGGCTTTACCAGCAGCCGGGTTCCGCTTCCAAAGGTCAGTCTGTTTGCATTTCCTGAATACACACAGTCAAACGCTCCCTTACAAAAACCCCCACGCTCTTCTGCACATTTCAGCCTCCAGGGCAGGAGACTATTTGCCATCAAAATAAAACTGCACGTGCAAAGTGCCTGTTAGAGATCCCCACAAAATGAACCTGGGTTGTCTCTACTCTGTCTCCTTGCAGGTTATGTTTCAATACCTTTTACAGGTCGCAAAAGATGACGTGTCCTGATCATGGGAGGCTTTGGCACAGCCAGTAATTAATTAAGGCCCTCGCTACAGAAATCATAGAGTTGACACCTATTTTCACAGCTGTGCTTTGGAAAGACAGACATTGCCAGGAGCACTGCACTCCCCAGTCCTGAGCGGTTTTGCAGGAGAAGATGTGACTGGAGACAATATCTGGCAAGGAAACCTGGCTCAGTAATATGAAATCACTTTTTTTATAGGACAGACACTTGCCAGTTCTCCGAGGAGCCATCTTCTCCTACTTTGTGGTGCTCTTCAAAAGGGATAAATGTGAAAAGCACAAGGAAAATCCATTCTTTTACACTGTCTGCAGTATCTCCTTCTACCAAGGAATACCATGAAGGTCAAGCAACTTGAAAAATGAGACAGCTCTGTAGTTTAGGGAAAGATTTGTCATCTCTGTGGCACTCTACGCTGATTTACATGGTTTCCATTTCGCTGGGCATTTACTCCTTGCATCCCTTGTGTGAGTAGAAATTTACTGTAATTCCTGGAAGGACTCCTCTCGTAAGAGCTACTCTCCGTGAACTCTCAGACCTTACAAAAAAACCCCTGACTTCTTCTTGCTGCTCTGTTTTCACTGAATGTTCCAGCCACACTCTCACTGCAGCCCTAGAAGCGGTAGATATGGAGGGAGATTCCCCTCCCAGGGTGATTACATACTACCAATTCCAAGCATCTGATCCTCCAATACTTCTCAAAACACTCTTGTTCAGATCATGCACTTACTTGGTTTAACACTGAGCCTCGTTCCTTTGCCAAACTGCATCTTTCCATAGCTGCTTCCTGAATTCACACATCATTTAACTCCTTTGCAAAAACCCTTCCTGTTCTGCAAATGCACACAACACAGGAAAACTCCTGCTCTGTGATGATTTCTGGACACGAGTGAACTCAGATAATCCCATCCCAGACTTACTGAACCTGGAAAAGAAAATCTAGGCATATATTTGGCATCTCAAGAAAATGTTTCCATACTGTAAGCTACCCGGACAGGAAAACGCTTCCATCCTAACTGCAAACCTCCGTTCCTTGATCCTCACTAAGAATTCAGACCATATCTGCTCACTGAAATGTAAAGAAGAGAAAGAGAACTTCCTTGCTCTCAGGTAATTAACCATCCTCCTAATGAGTTTCTGTGGTGGATATGCCCATTTCAGCTCTTCCTTGCATATCCTGTGTGGTTCCACATGTATTTCAGTGGATGACTTGCTTATGGGAGGTTTTCAGAAATGCAAGAATGAAGATGTCCTGAATGCAGCCCCACACAGTTCCCCTTCCTGCACCCAGTCAGGGCACACATCACTCACTGCACCCTGAATAAGAGCCGGATCAAACCAAGCCTGTAGCTGAATTAACCTACACATTGTGGTGCTCACTTGGGTGAGCCTTGGGTTTCCTCCTGGCATTTTCTACATACCGCTTTTCATTACCAGCATTCCCCCCTCCTCCAGTATTTCCTGACATTTGGAAAAGAGGAATGCTTACCACAGAATTCAGCAAAACCACAGTTTCTCATCTGTGAATCTAGGGCAACATCTGACAGAAACCCCATTCTGATCGTAAGTCAGGAATCAGGACTCACTAATATTATTTAGCCTGACCTGTACATGACACGGGCAGGAAAACCGAGTGTAAGACGGCTGCAGTATTTGAGATTGTCACAAGTGAAGAAGAATTAAACTCTGTGGATCTGCATGGTGGGCCAATAATTTGAGCTGAGTACATTTGCAAAATATCTGGCAGAGTAGGAAAGCAAACAGGTAAAAAAAGCTGCTTCCTTAACCAGGCTACACTTACTTGTCACGACTATCTGTGTCCCCTGTCCAAATATTTGCTTTCTTCCTCCTGCAGTTGCACTGCTTGAGAGAGTTCTGTACAAAAATAATTTCTGAAGTTTGAACTTTATAATTTCTCAGCTAAAAGCATGCTGGTGAGTCACAGGACTCACTATAGACTTTTTTCTATAAAGAAAAAGTTGTGCCTTTCACAGTTCAAAATGGGAAAAACCCCAGAACCAACCAGTCAGATCAACATAAATATTTTACGGGAAATGCTGTCTGGACTGCTTTTCTTCCTTTCTTCCTCAGGTATATTATTTAAATTTTGACTGCAAATCGGAGATTTTCCTATGAAGAAAGTTTTGTTCTGATTTCTTTCTACAGAGTGAAAAGAAAGTTAATTTTACTTCACTGATTTCTGTTTCTCAGGTATATCTGCCTCACAAGCACCCGTTTTATCCCGAATATTCAATAGACACAGAAGTCATTCAGCCTGGTAGAACAAGATGACTTTTAAGTAGCTCGAATATCTAAGCCTCAGAGGGAGGTCCATTAGACTTCCAATTACTTCTTGATTGTTGAACTTGCCCAAACAATGCAGCAGTTTTGAACTAGCACTGCCAAAACCTGTAAATGGGTAGGAAATGAGGAGCTACTTGTGTCATAGCCCCTGAAAAAGTCTGTGCACTTTGTCAGATATTAGCTTGGACTTGAAAATCTGGCGCTGAAAACTTGAATACAAACTCCTTTATAAAAAGCACCTCATTGTAATTGCAAGGGCAGGACAGAATTTAACAGACCCTTGCAGTTATTCTGTCTGTTTATACTGCCTCGAGGCTCTAGGAAGAATCTGAATTCATCATTCCACCTGAATCTCTGGGAGAAGATCCCTAGGACCAGAGCACGAGAACATTTCTGCATCCAGCTCTGCCGAGTACTCGGGAGTCGCATGGAACGGGCTCTCGCTGGGCCTGGGATGGGCCCAAACACTATTTTTGAGTGAAAACAAATCCTGAAACACTGCTTTTCCTGGAAGACTTACTTGGAAGCACAAAGAGACGAGTTCCTCCACCAATAATGAACTTCCTGCCAGCACCAGACACACGGTGACAGGGGACTTTATAGAAACCGCTGCAGGGGGAATGGAATTCAGTCGCTGCTGAATGACAGAGTTAACCACTCTCCCAAACCTGTGGGAGCCCGTGTGAAGCAAAATGTCCTGCTGTGCTGGTGATGGTATCCACAGAAATTTACTTCTGTTGCTTAAGATTTTGCTGAACTAAATCTTATCATAAATGGCAGTATTTAATACTTTCCTGTCCGCATCACTGTGTAATTTGGGTCTGTAAAAGCAAACAAGGTTTCTATTTCACTTTTTTCCCCCATTTAAGGTATTTCAGATGAAGCATGAGTATGAAAAGACAGTATTTAGTATTGCAACATTTCTCTGCAACCATTATTGTATTAACATATCGATTATAAAAGGGCAAAAAAGATTTTTCTGAATAATTCCATGCCACTGCCCTTGTAATAACAGTACATTTGAGAAGGGTTGAGAAAGGTTAAGAAAAATCAGTAATGAAAAGGTTTTCAGTCTTATGGATGCTCACCAGAACAGAGACAAGATTTCCTAAACCTTCAAACAAATTAAACACTTAGAAAAAAAGAACACAGAAATGCAATTATTAAATTATCCCTCTTCACTTACTTGGTTTTACAATAAGTCTTGTTCCTTGTCCAAAAGTTAATTTCCCTACGTTTCCTGTATTCACACAGCCAGAAAGTGCCTTGCAAAAACCATTCAAAGAAATACATTTGCCTTTTTAACTCCTTCTTTCCTAGAAGAGAAGACAACTAAACAAAATTGGGAGTAGTAAATGATAATATCTATAGTTTATTATGGAATGGGACTCATGGCTCAACTAATGACATCCCCATCAACCTGTTACACCTAATTCTATGTATCCCTTGCTTTTCTTTCTCCTTTAAACTGGAAACTGATTTTTTTTCACCAAGGAGTAATTATCACTCCATCTTAACTGTTTGTCTACTTTCAGCCATAAAAACAATTACAAGGCAATCCTTCACCAGGAAAAAAAACCCCACTCATCCATAGATTTCAGTGATGAGGGTCAGGTAAGGACATGCAAAAATTCTTCACAGAATTTTTCTTTGCTATCCCAGTGATTTTAAAGCCTATGTTATATATAAATTAAACATCAAATTTCTTGGAATATTGAAATGTAAGTATTCACACAGCATCCCCCACTTCAGTTCTGGAAACTTAGAATAAGAAAGCTCCCCAAATCATCAGTTAAACTCCGTGGGGAACGAGTACTGGACATCTTTGCCCAGCTCTATCTGCATGCAATCCTCAGAACCACAGGCACTTGCTTCCTAAAGCCTCTCACAGTTCCTTCTGGCTTTACTTCTATGTGCATTCCTCATTCACATTTAAGCTCTTGATTTTCACCTCCGAAGTTACATCTGGCAGACCTTTACATAATCTTGGCCATGGACACTTCAGATCCATGACAGACTTTCTCCCTGCTGATTAAAAAAAGTAGGAATTATTAAATGTTTTTTTCAATTTCTAAAGGTAAAACTTGTAAAAACTTTAATTTGAAAAGAAACTGACACTCTGAATTACATGTTCAGGGAAATGAGGGATCTTGAGAGACCAGAAACATGTCCTACACACGTGAGCTGTCTAAACTTACTGCAGTCCTACTGTCCCTCATAACCAATAGGAAAACATGGACATTTTTCCAGTACAGTTCTCATCTTGGGGATATTAACCCTGAAAGAAACACCTCAAAAAGCACTGAAAAAGATGCAAGTAAATCCCCTTGGGTTGGCAGGTTTGACCTTGAATGTTTTGCATGAAAGAAACTAAACTGGACTCACAAGTCTGACAGTTTCAAGATGAATATTCACTTATTCCATATCTGAAAGGTGACACATCCACTAACTCTTGGTAGTTGGAAAGATTGTCATTTAGGGAGAAAATTATCTTTAAACTCCTGAATCACAGATACATAACATGGTTTGGGTTGAAATGGACCTTAAAGGTCATCTCACTCCAACCCCCTGCCATGGTCACTCACTAGATCAGGTTGCTCAGGGCCCCATCCAACTTGGCCTTGAACACTTCCAGGGATGGGCCAAAGTTCACCTCAGTATTATAAAGTTCAGTTTTTGATATGTTTATTTCTGGCACTTACTTGGATAAACAGAGAGTTTTGTCCCTTTTCCAAAAGTCAGCTTGCTGTAGCTGCCTCCGGAGTTTCACTGTGACAAAGAGCTTTACCAAAACTGCTGGCAGTAGCTTTTGAGTAAAAGGAGATTTTTAACTTTGATGTGTGTTCATAGATCTCTCAGGGCGTTTCTTCTCAAGCTTCCTAGGTCAAAACTGAGCAACCTGATCTAGAGAAGGTGACCTGGTCTAGAGAAGGGGGTTGGAATGAGGTGATCTTTAAGGTCCCTTCCAACCCAAAGTACTCTGTGATTAAAATGCTTGAAAAAATTCTCATGACAATTCTGTACAGTGAACCCCAGAGCTGTGGGATCCCATCTCACCAGCCCAGCTCACATCTATCACAGAGCAGATTGTGGTCCATCCTCCTGTGATAGCAGCAACTGTAGAAAGCAGAATAATTAACTGTGAGCATGAAGATGAACAAGAAGAAGCAAGACAGAAGTTTTCCTACAGCACTTTGTCCACCCACCTCAGTTAGTGCTTATCTTATCCCACCTTACACCAGCCTGCAGCATCAGGCATTTCACATCAAAACTGTCTAAACTCCTCATCCAAGTGTCCCCCACCCCCCAAACAGCACCAAAATGATGATGAAGCTTTAAGGATTTATTCTTCTCTAAGATATGAATTTGCCTTTGTTCTCACATTTCCAGTTTTGGGGCAAAAAAACCCCCAAACCCAAACAATGAAACAACAGCTAAACCCCAAAACCAAACCAAACCAAACCGAACCAAACTAAACAACAACAAAACCACAAACACTTCTGTAATCGTCTTGTATAACTAAAATTATAAACAGACAATCTACAGAGCAACTCAGTTCCACTTTCTGCCTCTATTTTTATTCCAGCAGATCCACAGAGATTTCTAGAAACTGGCATTGCAGCCCCCAAATTCAATATTTTCTTTCTGGCCTGCACAAGACCAGCTACACATCAGTAACTCTGACAACTTACGTGCAAACAGCAGAGTGGAATATACTCAGACAATTCTTTTTCCTTCACTTCTTTTTTTCCTTATTCTTCTTCCATTGTACTCACTTGGATTTACCTTCAGAGGAGGTGAAGCTTGTCCCAAAGCTGAGTGCATTGCCATTTCCAGCATTCCCACTGCTATGGAAGTTACCACAAGACCACCCCAAAATGCCACTCTGAACTCTGATTTAAAACCCTGTGGAAGCCATCCAGTTCCAGGAACTTTTTACTGTTGCTTTGTAGCTACTCTGGAATGATCAGCTTCTTTACTGTTCTTCAGAATTCCTTGGATTTATTAAGCTCTTCCTTGACCAAAAATTATTTTCTCAAAACTGGTGTATCACAACTGTAAGAAACTTCACAAAAATCTAAGAAACTTTACAAAAACCTGAGCTTGAAACTTGCTGAGTTCTCACAACTAAAACATGGAATATCACTTGTTTCAGCCTGCTGTAAAACGCCCTGTTCTTTAAGGCACTTCTGAGTATTAATTCCAAGATCTCCGTGTAGAGCAGCTGTTTGAGAAAACCTCAGGCTTCTGCTCCAACCACTTTCTCTCTCAGAATTCTCCACTGGACTTTCACTATAAAACTCCAAAAGCATATGTTTTTCACCTGACAGGGCTGTAGGGGCTGCTCTAGTGCTGCTGAGAGATAAACCACTAACCTGTGCTAAAAGCGGTGTAAATTGGTCACGTTGGCTTCAGGGACACTGGATTATTGCTGATATTTACTGAGGACAGGAACTGATTTGCTCCTGTCTACTTTAGCTGTAAACTAAGAGAATTCACGGAGATACTTTCCCCATTTGGACTTGGCCCGTGTATTCCTCATATTTAAGGAGAAATAACTTTTTAGACAAAAAAAAACCAACCCCAAAACAGGATAAAACAAGCCCAGAAGGTTTTATGCTGAGTGGTTTTTAGTGTGAGATATAATCCCTTGAAAAAAGTAAGCTGGTATTTGCCACACTTGTTTTCAGTACCACAGAAAGGTTTGTACAAAAAATGAGTTAAAAAAGAAGCAAAGCAAAGCAGACTGATGCATGTAATCCATTTTTCATCTCATGCACTGCTCCTAGATTTTTTTTCAAATTGCATGCAGAAAAAAGAAGCATCATAGGATTTTAATCCCAGTTTTCCTTTCTCAAATGTAACTTCAAACCCTTCCACGCAGGACAAACCATTCTACACGGTGTCTCTGTCTCTGAACAGGCTGCAGCTTCCCAACCCTTTCTCACGTTACACTGGACTGGCAACCTCCACCAGTTTGTCCAGTCAGAAACAGGCCTGAATGTGCAGAATGACATTAAACGGAAAACATATGATTTAGTAGCAAGGCTCTCAGTTGGTACTAGCCTTCAAAAGTTAAATGAACTTGAAATAAAATAAAATGTAAATAATTAAAGGAAAAAGACATTTTAAAATTAATAAAAAATGTAAGTAATATAAAAACAAAGTATTTATAATTCAATTAAATTTGCCATCTCTGTGTATTAAGTTCATTTAAATGCACAGGGATATAATTTGATATATGATATAATGATATACGATAAAATTTGATATATGATATATATATGATACAATTTGCTCATATCCATCCATTTGCGGTGGTTTTTTCCGCTCTTTCTTACTCAGCTGCATTTTTTGTTCTGAATGGCATCTCTGGGGAGATGCCTCATTGCTATATTAGACTAAAGCTTTGAAAGCAGTTGCTGTAAGCAGAATTTTACTGATTATCTTCCTTTTACTTCCCCTGCTGTAGTTGGCAGGGAAGTGATTTGTGCTTCTGTCATTTTTTTCACATTTTGGAATTGTAAATGGGAGTAAGGCCCTTGAAAATATCATCCCCACATTCCTCCAGCCAAAGAGGAGCAGCTCACCTGAAAACACTGTCAGCTGAACTCCAGACACAAACTGGAGCTTCTCAATGAACAAGCCCACAGCAGCTCAGCCCTTTACAAAAACACCACCTCCGTCCTCTCCTGAAATTTAAGATGTTTCCATGGCACATTATAAATCTTAACTATTCCTTATCACATAGAAGTATTGATAATGTTTATTGTAAAGTGATTTGATAATTATACGCAGGGATTAAATATTCAAAGCCATGAAATATCCATTAAATATCAGCACCTCTAAAACCAGCCACACTTTTCTCAATATGGTAACTACGCTAACTGACATGATTGTGATGAAGTCAATAACTCTGTACTGCTTTCTGAAATAACTGAATATGTGCAGGTTTTCCTTAAAGCAAAAAGAAAATTTATTCAAAACTTTTACTTTTCCCAGGAACGCAATCTCTCTTTCTGTGCCCCACTCTATACAGAAGAAAAGCATTCTGAAAGGATATTCAGGATCAGATGAAAAAAAATCTGGGCATCCCTTCCAGAATAGCTTAATCCATCACTTCCACTCCAGTCAAGCAGTCTCAAGCACATTTAATTGCAGCAAACAAGAAAAAGGAAACAATTAGAACCAGCAGCTGATGATATTTTCTTCTTGGCTGGCAAGAACAGCCAGGATTTTGTCTTTACTCAGGGTTGTCAGGTATAAATTGAAGTGTTTGTGGTTCCTGCACAGCAGTAACTCGCAGTGTCAGTATAACAGCACTCCACAAGATAATCCCTTCTTACCACGACCAGGGGAGTTTTTCTCTGTAGGTCACACAGCACAACTGGCATTTGGAATTTTCCCGAGTGCCATTCCCGAAATTACTGAACAGCATAGCGAGGAAGGAAGGAAGTAAAGGAGGAGAGGGAGGAATGATTATTGTTCAAATTATAAATTAAGCAACAGGAAACCTTTGTGCCTGCCCATACAGAAATGATTTCTATACAAATTCATTACCCTTCCAAGCTAATTGTACTTGTGCAATCTTTACCAATATTTTCAACTAAAAGCTGGCTGAGATGAGGGAGGAACAACTGCTGAAAAGCAGCAGATCACATCATGGAACAGTTTTAAACACCTCACCCAGACTTCCAAATACGCAAACTTGTTCAACAAATGGAAACTCTCCCACTGATGTTACTGTAACATATATAATTGGAAAACTTTATAGATTTTTATAAAACAGATAGAAAAAAATTTATTAATTCCAATTAATTTAAAAACAAGAACAGGCCAATTCTGTGTATTTAAATCACTCCATCCTCTTCCAAGTCCCTGCCACATTTTGGTACAGAAGAAGATTGAAGGAATTTAATTTCTCTCTCCTATTTCACAGAGTGAATTATCTCCTATTTCACAGAGTGAAGGATAAGGCATTTTCCCAGAGTGCCACAGCAAGTGACCATCTCTAAGGCTGGTCCTTTGAGACCCACCCTCCCCTTGCTGCCCGTTCCATCAGACCCCTTACAGCTGTCCAGAGCACACCCTTGCTACCGTGATGCCTAAAGGAGACGACTCCAAAGCACAGCCCCCTGAATTCCCAGCTGGATTAAATTAAAGAAGTATTATATCCACAGGCTTGTGCCATGCAAACAGACTCACCTGCTGGCAGACAGAGCCAGGTCCACAGGCAGAACCTGATGTGAGAAACCCCAGTGAGAAACCCCTCCGCAGACACCTCACGGTTCCAAGGACTGGAGCTGCTGAGGGCACCTCAGCTGCAGCTTTCCTGCACGAAACAACTTCCTCATAGCATCCTTATCCCGGGGCACCAGGCTCTCTGGCACTTGAATTCACTCATTTGCTTATCAGCCTCTTCATTGCCTGCAGCCAGAAGGCTTGGGCTGATTTTCTTGCTGGTTCAGACTTGCTGCTTGCTTAGCCAGACATCCCCACCTTTGGAAGACCTGACTAGGCATAACAGCTTTTTGGGGCACAAACGCACCTCTTAATCCCATCAAGACATCTTTCCTCCAGCTCAGGACATTTTGACCACCAAGTTTCCTGAATAACTTACAGTTTAAAACTCCTTTGGACACACTGAGGAATTTCGAAAGCAGTGCTGCAAGTGCTTGCCGTATTCTACTCCAGTTCTCCTGTTACAAATCACTTCCAGCTGTAACCCTGCTTTAGTTTGTACCTTCAAATGACACTTCTCTGAATCTCACTGCAGTTTTTCAGCTCTTTCAGCTTCCTGGCCCTGGACTTTCTAAAGCCTCTGTATCCCTTAGCAAGAGTTTCCAACTGCACCTGCTGGCAAGGCCAGAATGCAAATGAAGAGCAAAGAAGTTTAGTTTGTGGCATGTGCAGACACAACACTTCTTGTGGGGTTTGGGTGGTTTCTTTGGTTGGTTGGTTTTTCGTTGGTTTTTTTTTTCCTGTTTGAGCTATTTGCTGGGTTTCATGAAGCCGAAAATGTTGTGAGAACAATAAACACTTTGGCCAGAAGGTAGCAGGAGAGATCAGAGAAAGAAGTTCAGTTTACCTCAACAGATGTAATTTTATCAGGAACCTTTTAGTATTTGGGGGAAACAGAACACGCAGGTCAGAATATACCCAGCAGATGCAGGAATATGATTACTACATTGTATTTTTAATGCTGTATAAGAAAACAGAAAGATTCAATGGTACAAAAAGCAATTTAATATTGCCCATTGTCATGGAGTTTGATACTGTTTAAATTAAAACCAAGAAAAGAATGCATTTATTATCCTATCAAAAGGTTTATGTGATCATAGAGTGAAACAGTCTGTTTTACCCTCTGAACTATAAAGTTTAAATTGAAAATAATATTATGATGAAATCAGATTTAAAAGAAACAAAACCAAGGCATTTTCTTAACCTCATCCCATGTATTTTAATTACTTCCAGCAAATTAAAACTCATAGAAGTTTTCCGTTTTGCTTTAAGTATCCTTTTAAATATATGTCCACCCTTCTTCCCAAACACAAGCCTTGCCCCGGGGATGCAGCAGCTGCAGTGAGAGGCACAGGCAGAGCTCTGACACCCAGCCCAGCCTTACAGCAGGAAGAAAGGAGCAGCATCAGCCACTTCCCATCCAGACCCATCTGAACTGCAACTGGCAGCAACATTCCCTGTGCCCCTTCGGCAGGAAAGTACTAAACAAACCGCAGGTCAGGTTGCAGTGCTGTGCCCAGAGGCAGCCAAGGGCCTGAGGGTGAGGAATTCCGGCCCTAGAACACTGTGGGGCACCACAAGGGAAAAACCCCGAGCATTTCTGCAAGGGCAAGGCTGAGGCTTTGATATGTGGGAGTTCAGGGGCCGAGCTGCAAAGGGGCCAGGAAATGCAGAGATGTTGATACTGTCCTGAACTTCTGTTTCTGTCACATTCTTGCTGGCTCTGGGAAAGCCAATCCACTGAAGGGATGAGACTGGGAGTCCTGCCTGGTGCTGCCAGAGCCTTTCTGGCTGTGAAGCTTCACCATCCTTTGTGTCCTGGGCACAGAAACCTTTCAGATATTGAACCTTGCTTGGGTCATTCCCATACATTGCTGCAGAAGCAAGAAAGGTGTGGACTGGAAGCATAAACATTCCTCTCCCTGGATGTAAATAAAAATGTGAGAGAAAATGCAAACTATTCTTCCTCCTGTTCAGATTTCCTTGTTCCTCATGATGCTTTCCCATGTAACCTCTA
>VZTD01001594.1:0-22602 GCA_013397725.1 Rhagologus leucostigma
GGTGCTGGGGCGGGCAGGGGCGCTCCCGCCCGGCATCACCCCGTGCCGCCAGCCCGACCCCCGCTCGGCACTTCCAGGCGGCCTTTCCCCGCCGCGACCTACTCCGAGCAGCGCCCGGCCCGGCTCCTGCCCGCCCGTACCAGAGCGCCGAGCCCCGGCGCATCCTCTCGGCCCGCTCCCCGCGAGCCAGGACGGACCTGACCCCGCGTAACCCCCGCTCCTTCCCGGCTGACCCGGCCGCCTCTGCCCCTCTGGGAGCCCCGCGGGCCCGGGGCAGCGCCAGCCCCGCGCCCCCTCCTCGTGCACGGGGCGACCCTCAGCCCCTCGCCGCTCCCCAGATGCTGCCGAGGGACATCAAGGGGAGCGGACCGGCTCTGCCCCATCCCATCGCACCCCACTCCATCCCGTCCCTTCCCCGGCCGTCCCGCCCCGCAGAGTCCACACTCACCGCGCCCAGCCCCGGCGCTGCCGGCGGAGATCACAGGGGTACCGGCGGCGGTACCGGCTGCTAAAATGGCTGAGGGCGCGGGGGAGGAGCGAGCCCCGCGCCGCCGCCGCCAGGGCCGCCCAATCCTCCCTCCCTCCCTCCGCCACCGTGACGCCACCGGGGAAGGGGCGGGGGCGGCCGCGGACCCGGGCCCTGGTAGGTGCTGCCGGCGCGTCCCGAGGTGACCCCGGGGCTCGCAGGCTCATGAGGGGGTGACACGAGACCCCGGGCTGCGGGCAGAGCTCGGTTCGCGCGGCCCTGCTGCGGGGCTTGTTACGGTTCCTCTGAGGCTCGCGGAACAGGCCGCGGGGCAGGCGGACCTACGGGCGCACGGCAAAAGCCACTCCAGGAATCCCAGCCCCGATCCCCGGGCGCAGCTTCCCGGGCAGGCTCCAGCTGGAAGCAGCAAGGCCGCCAGACCGGATCTTTCAGGCTGGAACAGACAGCTCAGAGGTTTGTAACCCAGTTTTGCCTCCTGACAATCTGGAGACCACCAAGCCCAGTCAGAGGCCCCTTTGGTCTTTACTCAGAACACAAGAAACGGGTTTCAACAGCAGTGCTGACGAGAGCAACTGGGATTACTCACAGTGCGGTTCAAAAAGCCAGAGGCTACAAATATCCCCATGATTCATGCAAGAGTTTGCCAGATGGTTTTAGCTGTTTTGGAGTCTGAGGCTTCTTCAGAAGAGAAGACAATAACGTGCTTCTGACAACACCACTTCTTAATAGCTTGTAAGGGAAGAGGAAACATGCCATGCTCCATCTATGCCGAGCAGAAGTCCAGCAGGATCCTCCCCCGCCCCATATGGAGTGGGACAGAGTGTGAAAAAACAAAATTGGCATACATTACGTAGCCATTGCTATATTTGGTTACAAGTTTGCTTCCATAAAAGACAACGCCTTGCAGGAGGCTAAAATGTTCTGGCAACAGGTGCATACGCAATATGGATGTTATATTTAATAAGTCTCAGAGAAGCAAAAAGCACATCACTTCCTTGGATAGAGGCTGAGCTGAATCACTGTGTGGGTTTTGCTCTGTTTGGACTATGTGACACTTGGGGTAATCTGTTATACTCTCACTTTGTTCTAATTTGTTTCAAACCCCATTGTTTTTCTTAATGTCACATCATCACTAATAAGAGAACCTGGATTGCAGAAGATGCCCAAAGGCATATCTGTTTCATGCAGATTACTTTTTTGATCTAACCTCCCTAAATACTTAGAAAAGGTTGGGCAAACCAACTTGCCACAATTTTTTGTTTCCAACTAGAACACTGACACAGCCTATTTTCTAAATCTTTGTCATAAACAGTAAATGGGCAAGAAAATCTACTTGTAATTTATTCCAGCTATTTTGTACTTCTCATAGTCTTAGATTTTGAATTAAGTGAGTATAGATTTAGGTCTTGTGCCTAAGCCAGCTAAAGCACCGGAATGGCCACAGTGGATCGGAGCACTGCCCAAGCTAGACCATGATGCTGTTCCCAGTGAGGACTTCTGCAGCTTAGAGACCTTTAGCTAGAAGTAGCCTATTTCTGCTCTTGATAAACAATGGAAAAGAAATCCAATCTCTTTCTTGGTCCTATAAGCTTCCAGCATCTACAGCTCAATGTTGTTCCACAGTCTGACTTCTTGCTGGGTGGAAATCACTTCTGTATGTTCCATGCATTCTGCCTGGTATTTCCATATGATGTCCCCTGACTTTTGCATTAGTTAACCATTCTCTCTTACCTCTCTCCATGCCACTCCTTGTTTTACAGCTTTGTAACACAGATTCCTTGCACTACTGCCTTATTCATCTCTCTTCTAGGCTGACAAGTCTCATATTTTCCAGGTGCAGTTTCACAGTACCTCCAACAAGTCAGAGCTTCCATCTCTCTGCTGCAGACTGCATGTCCTTGCTCCCACATGGATTTCAGGTGCTTCAGGTTGTGCACTTATGCTGAGTGTAACTCCTCCCTTGCCTCTCCCTTTATGCCCTCCCTGCTGGAGATCTCACCAAGCCATGGGACCACCTCATCAACCTCTTCTTGGCCCTGGACAAGCTGGCCCTGTGTGCCACAGGAAGAAGCTCTGTGGGGAACCCCAATGCCTGCAGGGTTTGTCCACTCCTGTCCCGAGGCCAGGCACCACTGACTGACATCCAGGCCTCAGTGGTGGTGTTGGGAATGCTCAACAAAATACTTTATCTGTTTCAGAAGGATGAACATCTAGGTCAAACTAATAATTTCAGCAAAGTTGGAAACAAATTTTGGTTAATTCCAATTAAGGAAAAAATATAACCTGCCAGGTTATCATTAGAATAATGAGTCCTAAAATTATACTTACTACAGACAGGGTGTCCAGGTGAAGAGTCAAATACACCTTGTTTTGTGGAGGCTTTAGAAAGCACCATGGGAAACCTTTCCTGCAGCTACAGGTATGCAAATACCTGCCTGATTTTCATAGGATTTACTGATGTAGAATATGCTCTTTTTTTTGTTGTAAGATACATTTTCATTTAAACCAGTTCTTTAAAAGACTCCAAACATTCTGTTTTGAAAGCAAAGCAGAAACATTTACTTGCTCTTTATAAATAAAGCTATGGTTAACTAGTAATTCCCTGAGGATGTGTGATACTTCCAAGGGCTTTAAAACAGGAAGCTAAGACAAGGAAGCCTATGGTCAGGAAGCTGACATTCACTACAAGATCTGTAAAATGTCTTTGCAAACTTTGAGAGGAGTCTTAACAAAAATTAAAATGATCTTTATATAGCAAAATTGTCACTCAAGTATCCTCAAAACCAAATCTGACTGAAAGGATTCTCGTCTCTCGTGTTGCAACTCCTTTGTATCTTTCCAGTAAGAAACACCCACTGAAGATCTCTGTGGGATGTGATGAGTGTAACAGCACTTCCCAGACAGTGAAGTCATTCTGTACTGATGCTGATTTTCAGCCTTATCACAGAGGTCAAAAGAAGAGAAAGGGATCTTGAGGAGAGGCTGAAGCCAAGGCCTAGAAAGTCTCTGTTCTTTACCCACGATTCAGTGCAAGCTTGGAAGGAGTAAAGAGCTTCTCACCTTGTTCCTGGTATCAGCAAAGGAATTGCATAATCTTAGCACTTCTAATCTAAGTAATAAATCAATATCTGGAGCCTTGTGGGTTGTTTATTTATATTAGGAGCAGGGACTGATGAAATCAACTATTTCCTAAATACAATCCTGTTTTTCTTCACAGACTGTACAGTTAGAATCAAAACAACAGAAAACAAAATTAGTACACTAAGTGGGCCATTTTGGAGGAAGCATTCTCATGGAAAAGTTACCTGAGTTTCGTTTCAGGCTGGTAAAGTTTTAGGGTTCCCCTTTTTGCACATTGGACCTCCACACGAACTCTGCCCATCGGGAGTAACGCACTTCTGTTCACTCCAGACCTTTTTAAACTGACTCCTGTGTTTTAAAAGAAAACAAAACCAACATAGTAGTCAGTCATACACATTTGGTGACACAAAGGCTTACTGATATCTCTAAGTAACTGCATTCCAAGGAGGAATTTCCAGTAGGGGGAACTAAGGGATGGTTGTGAATAAAGGGCAGCATTTTAAGAGAAGGGGCTGCTACCAAACGTTTGAATTGTTTTGGTTTTTGATGCTTTTTGTTCAAGCTAGTTCCATTCCTCCCTTAGTCTTCTACAGGAAACCAGATTCAAAAATTATCTGCAAATGTCAAAGAATAAAAAAATTTCTATATTTTTACATGAAAAAAAAAAACCCTTTATTGTATCTCCATCCATAATACTGGGCCTTTGGGGGGAAGGAGCAGGGGGAACGTAGAGACAAAGTCAGATAGGCTCTCTGAACAAAAAACCTGAAGTTTTGCTCCCCTGATGTACCCAAATATGACTTCTCACTTTGAGTCATTGTGTAGAAAAATGAACCACAGCTTGCAAGCTCTGAACATATACTTGCATTACATAATTAAATCGTTGTTTAAGCCCTATTCCATGTGTGAAACAGAAACACGTACCTGCTTGCAGACGTAGCATTTGTATTTTGCAAAACCGTAAGGTTCATTACCTGCTCAGAAGTGTGCAGAGGTTAGAGCTACTTTGCTTTCCAGAAGTAATGCCTGACAGTAACACTCTGCCTGCTTAGGCTTCAAGACACCAGAGCCATGAGAGCACACATTTTCTGTTTTTCTCTTTGTCTTGATTCTTTCCTCCAAGTGGGCACTTAGTTATTTACTGATCTTGGGTCAAATCAGCACTCACAGGCAGTTCCATTGAGAGTAGTAGGGTTGCACACTACACAAAGCCAAAGGAGAATGTAGTTTCAGTGTTCTCTTACTGTCCGGTTTATGACAAAACTGAAAAGCCCTATCTGAAGCAGAGCCTTAAAGTATTAGATCACAAATAGGATGCAGTATGGACCAGGAATTCCCGACTGAAGAGTACACATTTTAAGAAAGGAAAACAGTATTGACGGAGAGATTTCTGATATATACCACAATAAGTCTAGAGAAAAATATGCAACTCTGAATTTAATTTTGTTGGTGCCAACAGTTATGTGTCTTATCAGCAGAACAATCAGTAGATCACCACAGAAAACAAAATACCTGAAAATAGACTTCAGAGGAAACTTTGAACAGCCATTGCGAAGAAGACTGAATAGTTAGCACATAATGAAATATGTTCTGTGCTGCCTGGAGACATTCGAAAGAAAGAAAATGAAATGCTATGGAAATGAAATGTTTTATTTAATTTTTCACAAGATCCAGTCTAAAGTGCATAACCACAGCTAACAGTAGCCACAACAGGCCAGACATACTACAAAGAGCCCATGAGATTAGGATACATTATGGCTAAAAATACGGCTAAAAATATGGCTAAAAATTGTCTTCTTTCAGCATGTTTCGTACTCTTCTCACCAGGATCTCCTGAGTCTTACAGTTTCCTTTAAAGGAGTCATAACATTTTAAATATGGTGCCCTAATTTAGTATGAAACTGTTTGGGGCATTCATTAGAGCAAAGACTAGACTTCAGTGAGGACCTTGACCTCAATAGTTTTTCTCTTTACATATGTGGTGGTAGAAGTTTTTGACAGGAATACCAAGGCCAGCTCCTAACTGATACTTTTTCCACAATTATTTTTTCCATTTAGAACCTAGATAGAAAAAGAAATTACTTGTTTCCCTTAACTTTGTTCAAACTTTTCGTTTGAGCTCTATTTTTATAAAAATACGATACTCTTTTTTTAAAAAGTAGCAGTAGTCCTAAGCATGTATGTTTGTGGGCTGGCTGCTGCTTCAGCTGCATTTCTGAGGAACATGGAACAGGCAAGAACAAGCAATATCCTCTGTGGTGCTCCTGTACATGTTGTTCTCACAGGGAGCAGTTGCATGTGCACGTATTCCTCCGAATTTGCACAATGAGAAGTAGTGTTGGTAAGGTTAGAATGACTCAACTTACTGCTTATCTGTTTGTAGCCTTGGGGGGCAAATACACATCAGTAGATTGCTTGAAGGACAGACGTCATCTTGTGTCCAAACCATATTTTGGTGCAGAAAGGAGTACTTAACTCATTTTAGAGTAACTGGCTTCCTGTGTAACAATTCACCTATTACACGAAGATTAAATGGTGTGTTTCTTTGGGTTTTGATAGTTTATTTCTTAAAGCAAAAAACCAAATCAACACATAGTCCTTAACACTGAGAGACAGAGCTCTTTTCTATACTTAATAATATAAAAACACATCTGAGAGAAATTCCTAAAACTTATTTGGTGATAGACTGGCAATCTACTTATATGCAAGCCTTATAAAGTCATCTTGTCATTGTGAACTGTGTTATGTGATTTTTTTAAACAACCTGTAAATGACTCTTGGAGCATCTGTTTTTATGGTTGTAAATCCCTATAAAAATCAGTACAAACTAATCCTGCTTTCATCAGATACACTTTCTTTTTGTTTCAGGGATTGCTGTGCCCAGAGGGTAAAATTACGGAGTCACAACAGAGAACTCTAGCCCAAGGACAGAAGTGTTGCATATGCTTTAAAGCAAGTAGGTAGCCTTCAAGTACTAAAAATATTCTGTGCATCCTGTCTCAATTCCAGCAAGCTGCCAGTCTGCCCTGACATGCTCCAGGAGTTCTGCTTCAGCCTGCTCCTGAACTTGTAAGGGAGTCCTTACAAGCCAGTCTTGCAGCTTCCATTCTTTCATGATTTACAAGACAATGCACCTCTAAGAATCTCATTTACCCAGCTTGTCAAAAAGTCAGGATTTAGCTGGAATTCAAATTATATTCTTTTAATTCTGTCTTTGTGGCAAAGCTCTGAGTCATAGCTTGTTTTTTTCTAGCACAGCCCCTTTCTTCAGAGGCTGATTGATCACCGCACTGTTTCCCATCAGCCCAATGCAATTACCTCCACAGCTCTGTGGAACATTGAAAAAGGAACACAAATTCTAGGAGAAATATCTTTTAAAATGTAATTTATGGACAGTTTGCAGTAGTGATACAGACCCCTTAAGCAATTTTGGCTGTTACACAGATGTGCCGGTTTGGCCAAAATCTAGTAATATAGCCTCTGAGAGAAAACCAGGTTGCAACCACCCTTGCCCCCCACAGGGTTCGGGAAAAAAGGAAATTTTTCCTCAAAGGAAAGTGAAAGAGATAAAAACTATTTATTTTAACAAACACACAGGAAAAGGATAATGATGCTAAATAATGAATTAAAACCCCTGCTATAGAGAGAAACCTGGGAAGATTTCAGAGTCCTTCTGTAGGTGTGGTCTCTCTCCTCCTCGGAGCTGGTCGGTGAGGGCGTGGGCCCACCCCCGGGCCTCAGGGAGAAAATTCTCCTGATGTGTTCTGATGTTGTTGAAACAGTTCAGAAGAGAAGAAGGGAAAAAAAACACCAAAGTCCCAGGGAACAAAATTCAGCTCTCTGTCTCATGCCAAGAGGGAAAAAAAAACCCAGCTGGCTGAAGAAAAAGCAAGCAGGGTGCTCCCTTCGTGCCTTTCCGCAGTCAGACAACAACTGAGGAGTGCAATCTCTGTGTCCTTGAGAAGCTGCTTTGGAAAGTTTGTCTGGTTTTTTTTTCTCAAGCTCAGTTTAAAGGCACAGAAAAGGCACAGTATTACTTTTTGGGCATAGAGCATGATAGGGGATACACATGATAGAGTCACCCCAAGACAACAGAACAGTGTAAGAAAGGTATATGATTATTTTTCAGTTGGTCACCTTTTTCAGATGCTTTAGGAGTCACCACACAACATTCCCCACTTTTACCTCCCCATCCACTTAGGTCTGTATAAGCTCTTGCTTACATGAACAAAGATGCCAGAATAACAAGTTCCTACATTCTTAATAGCATTTTTCAGTCGACAAGTCAACATTTCCTTTGCATAGTAACTTCACTGCCAAAATCTTCTGGGACTAAATTGATCTGTTTCCATTCATAATATTTGTGGTACACAGAACATTTGTTCAAGAAAAAACCAGGAATGTCATATAAAGATGGGAAGTGCAGCTTAAAGTAAAAAAAAGGTATTTGAAATCTTGCCTTAAAAAGTGCTTCCTGTGAGATGAAGGATTTGACTCAGCACTCAGATCTGTAAAGTAAAAGCATTTCTAATGAAGAGTCCGTGTGAAAGTCAGTCTATAATGCTGTGGTAAAGTTAACAAAACTCTGACTCTGAAATGCTTGCACTTGTAAAGTTGACTTCCCTTTTGGCATCAAAACAGAAGAGAATTCTACTTGCACAATCAGTTTGTCATATCAGTGGCTGCTACCTAATTGTACATGTTGTTCCTCAGGTTTACAATTAATGTCACATATGCAAGAAATATTAATGGAATATGCTTCATTTACACAATACTCTAATGACTATGCTTTTGTTTCTGTCGGTAGTTCTATTACCCGTTAATTCTTGGAGTCAGTTATTTAATTTATTCACATGACACTATATATGCTAATTGTTTGCAAAAAATAATTGTTATTGTTGTAGTAGCTACAGAAGAAGTAAATGCTTGTGAATGAAGCCGAGTTCTGAAATTCACAGGCCCTGGGGCTGGGGAGTGGAATGGCTGCATTGTGAGGTGTTCTCTGCCCCTGCTACTCTGGTGCTCAGTGTCCAACACTGCCCAAAAGCAGATATCTCCCCGTTATCTGCCATGATATCTGGCTCCACAGGCCAGCCCAGGTATCAGTATCACACAGCTAACAAGTACCCTGATAACAGTTTCTTCCTGTTCAGATGAATAGTATCACTTACAGACCTATTTTCTTACCAGACAATGATACTTAAGAAAGATGATGCTAGGGAGTTTCAGCTTTAGCCTGTGCTACCTAGATAATTTAACTCCTTCATTGGTATTCAGTGGAAGCATCCTCACATAAAAGACTTGTAGCAGCTTGAGAAAATGAGAAGGCAGTGCAAAAATAGGCAGGGTAACAAAAGGTACGTTATATCCACTGGACAAGCAGCCTGAGCAACTCCATCTCTTTCCAAGTTTTAGAATATTATTTTTCATTACTTCATCCAACTGTATTATCAGGCCTAACAAGAGATGCCTTGCTTATCTCCTCACTATCAAGGATACAAACAGCACTAGGGCTGTTTTTCCTTCAGATATTATTGAACTGACAGTAACACCCTTCAGGAGAAAAGTCAGGAGCAGCCCAAGTGTCAGCCCAGGACACCAGAGCACAGCAGTGGCAGCATCTTTTCTCCCCTCACACACGAGCGAGGGTCAGTTCTGCCTGCAGAGGCTGCTCAGCAAACAGATCATGTGCAGAATGTGTAGCACAGGACCAGTGCTAGTTCTCAGAACTTAAAGAGTTGCGTAATGCAAAGCAGTTACTTATGTCTTTCTAAGCCATGTTTTCACACTGGACTTAGGTATGTTATGGTAAGATCCGAATTCCTCAAACACCAACTACCTGTTGGGCTGGCATAGTTAGTTCATTCCTTCTTATAAGCAAATTTCTCATATTATAAAGGAATTCTATAATTTGGAGACAAAGCACACAATAGAACATAATTTCACTCTTTCCCCTTTTTCTCTGCTGTCTATCAAAGTTTGTTTCATACTGAGCATTTGACACAACACTGCTGTGGCTGGAGAATTAAAAGCTGTGTCCCTATTCAATGTTATTCAATGTTACACTGATGTTCACTTCACTTCCCTTCCCAGAAATGGCTGTCCACAGTAGACAAGGCCTTTAGACTGAAATATTGCTGTGCAGAGTAAACAAGAACGCCTACAAGCAGCAGAGCTGACGAAGCCTTCCAGGTTTTTAATAGATTTGAATCCCTAGCTCTTTTTCTTTCATGGATTCCCTGTTTAATGAGGTTTCCCTCATTGCTCAACTAATGCTGTTACTATAAAAGATCATTCAACATTATTCACCATTTCCATGCTAAACCAGGTTGCCATGTGACTGCACATGCAAATCCTGTGTGTCTACAGCTTTGACCCAATATCAAATTCTTATCAAAAAAGCAAATTTATAAGGTGGGACACCCTTTCCTCATAGAGCTTTTATTGTCCAGTCTTGAGTCTGTCCTAGTTATCCTGTGAAAGCAGCTTTGTCCAATGCCTCAGGCAGGAATTTCAGATAACAAAATCCACCAACTTGTTCAAGTTTACTCACAAAATTAGATTTATAAGCAATGCTACTTTTTCATCTTTTTCCCTATTTTGTATAATAATTTCAAATGTTACCCACTTTTATACTCTTCTGCAAAATGCTACAACAGCACTTGAAGTGTATAGAGTCCTTGCAGTGCAGGGGAAGCACTAGAGACAGAAATGACACCCTAATTTCTAAGCATCTCCTTTTACTTTTGCTACTCATTTAATGCTAAAACTATCAATTAATTTCTCAGACTTTTTTCCAGTTTTCACTTTTTTTTTACATAGCAACCCCAGCAAATGCTCAATGCAATTTCCATTACCTTACATCCCATGCACAAAATTTAGGACCTTTCAGAATTTATCTTGCAAATAGACATAATTATCTGGGGAAGTTATCACACAAAGCAAAGGAACAAGAATAGGTATTTTCACAAAATAGAGACTCCATGAGAACTGCAAGAGGCATTTAATGAGCTTCCACTGACTTCAGCAGCACAGGGCTCTGTGCTTATGTGGAGGGAGTCAATTTAGATGACTGAAATATTGTGAAATTAATCTCCAGTATGACCCCACTGACTTCTCTGGTGCTACACTGGGCACAAGGCTGGCTCACATGCTATAAAAAGTCTTGGCATAAGCACAAGGGAGTTCAGTAAAAATGTTAGAGGATTTGTGATGAACAGGAGGCTTAAACAGTTTTAAACCAACAACACAAGATTTAACTTTAGACTTATTATTTTTCTATGGTGTAACTTAATGGCAATTCCTCCTAATACTGGATTAAAAAGTTTAAAATAAGCCATAATCAGCCATATTCAATATCACAGAAGGTCTACAGTTATAATACCAATTAAGCCTAATAATGACCTAAGTCTGTAGGTCTAAGACATTCCCCTGGGTGTTAGGTGATACTTCAGCCAAATACCAAAATGTCCCATTCAGGCAAATAAAGAGTTTTAGCAAATCAAGTATAAAATGCCTGCCACTCACCCAAAATAATGATACATAAATGCTCTCAAGTTTTTATCTCGTGATCAACATAGTCCCAGAAGGATTCCTGCTTTTTTCCCCACAGGCCAGGTGAGGAAATGGAACAAGGATGTGTAATATTCAATGACATCATGGTTTTTAGGCCTGTCTGAAGGCAGAATTGGTGCAAATCCATCTGGAGCTGATAAGAGGGCTTTCTGAGAGTTATTATTCATGGTATCTCAAAGCAAACTTCCCCATTTGCAGAGAAGATATGAACCCCCTCCTTCTCCTTTCCCTAACACACCTGTTAAGGTTCAGAGAAGAGAGGAGGGGTAAGAGTTACATTTCAGGAATTAAATTTCAGAATCTGCTAGAGAATTTTACATCATTGGTTCTACAAGCTTTAGACTACTACACTCTACTCCTTACAATTTAGCCAAAATATTTCAGATTATTCAGGCCATTCAATATCCAAAAATACACTGTGGGAGCCTCTTGCTTCTGCTAACAGGCAGATGTATTGGGGTGGCTGTGGAGCATTACTCAGGCAGGATTATCAAGAGTTTGATTATTTATTTTATTTTGCTTATTTTGACATTGTATTGACTCAACTTGAATCTACACCACAGGTTCTGTCCCAAATTGCCAGTGAGTTGTGCTACTCACATAGTTTACTCATTTTATTTTCAAATTAGCTTCCCTTGAACTGCTCTGCCTTTGTAGTATGGCAGTGACCAATGGCACAGGTAATTTCCACTTCTTTGCTAAAAATCACCAGCTTCCAAGAAAGGAAAGGACAGCTGTTTAATAGCAGTAACCACTCCAGTTCTGGAAGCCTGACTTTTCCTCCGAGGTGCAAACCAGGCTAAAGCCGAGCAGGACCAGGGCTGCCACCTGCTGTGCAAGTTTAATTTTTGTTCTCCGTTACAAAAGTGAGTAACTTTGTAACAAAAGGTTAACTGCAGAATGCAGATGTCTAGCCTGATTTCCTTCATAAAATAATCCTCTAGAGGAGAGGAATTTGACACGTGTGGCAATGGGGAAAATCATGTCTTGAAACACAGGCGCGTTCACTGGTGCACACTCATAAGGTCTGCAGGTCTGAGAAGGTCACACACACCTGCTCTGTGACATTAGTTCACGTGGCTACTGTCTACATGTGTACAACCCAATGTACTTCAACCTCTACAAAAGAAATATCTCAAAATACCAACTCCCAGGGACATTTGAACTATTTTATACAGCATGTGAATGAATGCATAAGAACTGTCTGCAACCCTACAGATAATACAAACTTTCTGCTAAATGTTCACCAAATTGCACTTGTCTGCTTGACTGATGTTTTTTTTCCTGTTGGTTTGGGCTTTGTTTGTTTGGTTGGTTTTTTAAAAAAAACAGATTTTATATAGATACCAAGTATTTTTTAAATATCCTTGTTTCACTTACATAATTTGCAGATCATAGAATCGCACTGCACTAGAGAAATAGGAGAAGGCATGCACTAGTATTGTGGTGAAGATTTTAAAGAATCTTTTAATGAGAAAACTGGACCCTATTCTGCTTGTGTGGCTGAACCTCTAGAATTTTCTTTGCTTATCTAGTAGCCGTTTGTGCTCTTTGGACTTAATAAAACAGCAGCAAACAGATCTGAAAAGCAGGAATAACCTGAAATGTTTCAAGATGGAATATAAGGATTTTTGTTCTTCTTTCCCCCTTCATTGGATAATTTTTTCAATGACATGCTCCTGGAGCTCCTTTGAGCTTATGTGCCCACACTACAGTTTCAGCTTATCCCTTTTTCTCTGCTTCTAGCAGAGAAGGCTTTACAGAAATAATTTGGGCACATTTGTTCACCATTAGTTAGAGTTTTAAACAGAAAAATCTGTTGCTGAGTACATATGATCTGCTGGGTAACAACCTGTACTGACCTCCCATCTGGGCAAGAAGGTACTGTGTCAGGGTTGGGACTGTGGAAGAAATTCTCCCAGTAATCAGCCAGAGGAGAAAACTCAGCCCCCAGCTCTGAAGCATGTGAATACCATCAGCCAAGCTGTGAAAACACTCACATGTACACAAGCCATGAATCCTGATAAATATAGAAAGCTCTGTGGTAAATATTTTCCAGATTTATGAAAAAGCCTAGGAGGGTCTGAGCTATCTGGAAATCACAGACCTGAAAAACTCTTTTGCATCCCCTGTTCTATTACTGGAAACTGTTAGCAACATCCACTGATGCGGGATGAATAAAGGAGCCAATGACTACATGATTCATCTGGATACCAAGATGAGAACATAAGCTGAGATATTAAATCTCCACGAGATATATGTTTTCTTGTTTCCTTCAAACACAGTGCACTGCACTGGCCTCAGCAAATAACACAAAAAAATCCCCCTCTTATATTTAAACATCACCTGCTTTACAAAAAATGCAATTCTTACATATTTCAAGAAAATTTAGTTCAAGTTATTTATCACTAAATTTCAGTCCAGTGATTGCTGCAGTTTAGAGCTAGTTCCTTTCTACCCATCTCATCTGAGAACTACGAAACCTATTGCACTCTTTCAGGTCTAACACGAGAACACAATTCCTGCCTTCCTTCCTGCAAACACTGATGTCTTTTCCCAACCTCTGTTCTGTCAAAATGCTCGGTGTGCCTAGGCCCCTGCCAAGCTCTCAGTGACCACATGGCCATCATCCCTTTTGCAGAAACAGGCACGTATTCTTGGAATTTAAAATTAATCTCCTTTATAGAAGAGTATTGTGTCTCATGCAGGTGTGTCATGTACTGTTAGAATAGAACTAGTTCAGTTTATAGAATCATAGAATCATAGAATCATAGAATCATAGAATCATAGAATCATAGAATGGCCAGGGTTGGACTCTCATTCCTTCCACTAGACCAGGCTGCTCCATCCTCACAGGAAGAATTTCTACCTAATATCTAATCTAAACCAGCCCTTTATCAGTTTAAAGCCATTCTTCCTTGTCCTGTCACTCCACGCCCTTGTCAAAACTCCCTTTCCACCTCTCTTGGAGCCCCTTTAGGCGTTGGAAGGTGCTCTAAGGCCTCCCAGGAGCCTTCTCTTCTTAAGCCTGAACAGTCCCAACTCTCTCAGCCTGATTAATAATAGTAAATTGTTACTATTTCATTTCCTATGTGTAGAAAAGCAGTCATAGCAATATTCTCAAGGGATAATACAACAAAACTTTCGGTGCTACTGAAAGCAAAGTGTGTGTGGGTTATTGTATTAGTTATAGAGCGCTGGGATGAGAATTTCAGGGGGTGACCAACCACCAGAGGGCTCGCGGTTCCTCCCAGGCCGTTCAACGAAATGGTTAAATAAACCCTCTGTAACAAAGCGCTTAAACATGACCTGTGTCCCGTGTGAGGCTCCTACTCTTTGTGAAATGCATTAGCTTGCACAGAAAACATTCCAGTATACTCGTTTTTCCTCAATAACTTATTAAGACACACTAAGACATGCCTCACCATGGTCCTTACCACAGGCTGCAGGGGAATCTCTGCTCCAGCACCTCCTTCTGCACTGACCTTGGTGTCTGCAGTTGTTTCTCTCACATATTCTCACTCCTTTCTTCCACTGCAGTTTCACGGGGGTTATTTCCCCTTCTGAAATGTGTTATCCCAGAGCTGTCGTCTCCGTTGCTGCTGGGCACAGCCTTGTCCAGCAGCAGGTCTGTGCTGGAGCTGGCCAGCCTTGGCTCTGGGACTGTCCTGGCTGGACATCAGGGAAGCTTCTGGCAGCTTCACAGAAACCACCCCTGTAGCCCCCTTGGCTACCAAAACCTTGCCATACAAAGGTATAAGAGCAGCCCTTTGGTATTTTAAAGCATCTAATTTCATGGGTTATGTTCACAGTAATGTTCAAGTGTGTGACTGATATCTGTGCAGGCTAATAAATGATGGGAGGGTCTAACAGAACCCAGGTTTGGCTCAGAAATCTTTGTGAAAAATGGACACTGCTTGATCACTCACTGTAAAGCTGAGGTCTCCAACACCTCCTTCCCAAATATCACAAGACATAAAAATACACAGTGATAACACAATTATATGACATAACTGACCTGACCACATAATATTCCATGACAGAATAAAATGGTACAAATTTCATACAACTTAATTAACCAGAAATTACATCATGTCATAGCTCTCCTTCCCACTTTTTGTGTTGTTTCTGAGACTGGCGTTACATTTGTTTTACATTATGTTAAATATAGCAGTTCCTTGACTTTGAACACCAAATGTCACTGTGGTATTAATAACAAAGGCAAATTCCACACAGAAGGTTAGGGAAGACGCAGTGTTCTGAATCTCTCTGGCTGAGGTTCACAAGCAGTGACAGTGTCTCATAATCTGAAGTTAATTCTTAGTTTTAAAACTAAGAACTCAGTTGTAGCCAAAAAGATTTTCAGTAAGTCATGGATGTCAGTGTGCTCAATAAACTACAGCAAAACAGAACAAAAATAGAAAGCACACGTTCTTCTCCCTGCATATCTATGTAGATTTAGAGTGTGCCTCCTACGTATACCAGTCACAGCTTAAATCAACTCTAACAAACAATTAGAGACTGAGAAAAGTGCTGTTAAGACTCAGCTTCCAAGAGAAAGAATTTGGATGGTTCTTTGTAAAATGCGTTTTTTTAGACTTAGCCATAATATGGGGTTAGCACTGAACACGAAACAAAGCAAATGCCTTGAACACTGAAAAATGGCTAAACAACACAGGACACAGACACAAACACAAAAGGGAGTCCTCTAAGGCATAAATGTTTGGTTGCTGATGTGTGAAAAGAGCAGTCATCTTTTTGTTAGTTCTCAAGATACTTTAAATTTAAGGAGAAGATCTGGATGGAAACTTTAATTTTCTTAAGTCAACATGTTTTATAGCAGATCCATTTTCTCCGCACTCAACAGAAACGTTTTTACCCAAGCTCCAAACAACTTCGGAGAATGTATTTACTCATTTAGTATATGAAACTACAAAGAAATATTCCCATTTTTCAGTTTCCTCCTCCACCTGTATTGCAGACTGACTGTACTGTTCAACCTCTTAATTTCAACAGGAGTAAAGTAATCAATGTGCAGATAAACTGTCAGCTATGATTTTCTTTATTTCAGAGCAAATTTTGCTCATTCATGATAGTTCTGTAGTTTCTCCTGCTTTTCCATACACCTGTTTTTTGTGGCTATTAATACAGCAGCGTTTTACGTATGGGAAAAACTAAGTCAAATAGTGCAAACATGACAGAAATGTGAATCAGTGAGAAGCTGGTTCATGCAGTTGTCATCTAGCAAGTTTCTGTTGGTGCTTTATATTATTCTCAGTCCATCAGGTTAAAAAACATGACAATGTGATATGCTTTTTAAACTTCTATTTTGAATGCTTTCAGTTGACATTTACTTATTTTTTGGTATTGTCTAGCATATGTTCTAGCTAAATTAGCTGACAGGGAGAGATATGATAAATGCAACAGCCTTTCATCTTTCTCTCAAGAAAATTCCTTGAGAGGAAATCAGCAATTACACTACCACAAGCCTTTCTTTAAATTCATAAAAAATGCATGTGAGCAACTGACTCAATAGAAGGAAGTCAGAATAACTGATGGAAGAATCTCTATGAACCTAGATTTGTAGCAAGAAGAAAAAAACCAACAAAACAGAAAAAATAAGAACAAACAAAGCCACCCCGTAGTGATTGACTTGCTGTAAGTATCGCGTCCCCCGAGACCACCGAGGTGTCCTGCATGGCAGCTCGTGGTGATGATCTCCCTGGGGCAGGGACACCTCTCAGAGTGGTCCTCGAGGCTGGGGGAGCCCTTACCCAGCATCTCACACCTGCAGCGAGGTAGGAATGTTTGAGGTCACATCTAAATATGCATTGCATGCTCCTGATGTGGATCTATACCAGCAGCAGCTTCACTGTGAGGAGGGCAGCCAGCAGCAGTGTTCGACTGCCAGCAGACGGTCATAGTCTATTTCCTGTGTTCAAAGCAAGTAATCAGCCCTTGCCACAGCCAGTAAAGCATTGCTTTTGGTCCCAGTGCTTTCACAAGTGATCCTTGGTTTGATTACTTTCTGAAAAGTGGATAAAATGAGAAGAATTTTCTTAAGACTGTAAAAGCACTTCAGGAGTTAATAGAACTCAGCCTGGGGTGTCAAAGCCATCCTAACAACAAAAAGCACATTGAAAATAAGGTCAGAGGAAGGATGTACATGTATAGACTTCTGAAGATTCAACCTCGGTAGGGAAGCAATTGTCCTAATTTGTGAAGGGAAAGTACATTTGATTTAATTCCTGGGCTACAAGGAATGAAGCAAGAAGGCCAAGTGGAAAGTGAAAAGAGGTAGGATGTAAGTAGGAAGCCAGAGAGACTGTGGTTTCTGTTTTGTACAGAAATAGACCTTCTGGTTTACAAGTGTTGTTGCTTTCTGTATACACGGCTTGAATATATTCATGCCCATAGTCTGCAAGTGCTGCCCAGAGGCTGTTCTAAGTCTCATTTTGACTGCTCAAAACATTTTCATACTGCAACGCTGAAAATGCCCAGTACTTTTCTTCATAAAACAAAAAACTGCAAGTAAGGAAGACCTGTGAATATTGTTATTCATCAGAAACATTGCATGACTTAAAATATAATTTGCTTTGTTGCTCATTTAGCTTGTGGGTTTTTGTTGTTTTGGTTTTTTGTAACACCTCCTATACAACAAGGGCACAAAGTCTCTAGTACACACTTACAGGTGTAACTACATACTGATGTGTACAATCACATTTCTAAAGTACAGCAGCAGAGCTTGGTGCTGAGGAAAGGTCTCAATCTATATAATTAAATTCAAAGTCTTTGAGGACAGGCTAAGCTAAGCGTGTGCTTAAATGCTCTTTTGAATAAGAAGTAAGGTCTTTTAGTCCTTCTGCTTTGAAGTCCAACTTGTGATGCTTGTTGATATCTACCATATGCAAGATTTCAGGCCTTGCCTTTACTTTCAGACTCACTTAAGATGGAATTTGCAAATGATACATTAGGGAGAGATGAGATGCAGAGTTTTATTTTCCAGAGAGAGCATAAGATGCCTTTAAAGTTCATACCTTGTCAGGGAGCAGCAAGAGTGGGGCTACCCCACAGGCGCAGCGATCAGGAGCCAGTGCCCACACAGGGACACTGACCTGAACAAGGGCTCATCCCAGAGCATCCAGCCAGGCCAGGAGAACAGGGCTGGAATGGTGACAGGGGCTGTAAGAGTCCGGTGATCATTAGGAAAACGAGGGGGGACAAGCCAGGTCCAAGGTCAGTCCAGGAAGCCCAGTCAACTAGTCAGGAACAGCAAAGGCCAGAGCTGAGGACAGAGTCTGCCTGAAGCCCAGCCTGGGGGAGGACTGGGGCTCTGGGTGGTCAAGGACTCCTGGTATGCCCATGGCCTGGCATTTCTTCATGGATTAACATTAGATTGCACCATTTTTATATTTAAAGAAGCCACTGACAGAAAAATAAATCTCATGCTAGGTACAAGAACAAGCCTCAGGCTCTCGTGCAAACATTTTAGTTGCAGGAATTTATTGCTTTTAGGGAACCATTTCTATTGACATAGGAGATATGTATGTTTACAGTGGGTCTTAGTAAGATCCTAAGTTATTTAGACAAAGGATGAGAAGAAATGGTTAATAAACAGAAAAGAGCAATTGCTTAGTGTTCAGTCAATAACACTAAATTGTTCTCACAGATTTCAGGGTGCTTTTCAAAGAAGCTGAAGAAACCCAGAGAGAATGAAGGAACTGTGCCTAAGACATCCAGCAGATTGAGATCAGAGAATCAGAACTTTTGGATTTATACTGGATCGCAGTCTGAACATGAACGATCCATATTGTGTTGTTGCAAAGAAGTATCAGTTGTACCAGGATATTAAGTTTTATACCAACTGTGTTCCTTCTTTCTAATGAGTGGAAAAATCACAGCAAGACAAGAAATCAGCAGTTCACCTCATCCATTGCCACAACCCAAAGTAGGATCAAATAGATCAGCAAAGTGTTCCAGGTTACACCTGACTCTGGAATTATAATTGTAAAGTTAATCAGCTTCCTCATACACTCAACCAGAGAGCCCCAGAAAAATTAATGCTGGCATAAGACAGTGAGACAGAAAATGAATAGCAAGGGGTAGAGGAAAGGCAAAGATGATTTATACCAGTATAATATGTTGCATTATGATGCAACTTGATCTTACTGAATATCTTCTTTATTATTTATTTTAAAGTTATTATTTATTTTAAATGTTTTGAAATGTAATTCTGTGTCCTCCCCCCAGCTTTGCACCACCTGCAAAATTAATAAGAATTTTCTCTGTTCAGTTATTTACACTGTTAATATCAATAACAAAAAGACCCAGACTGAAGACAGGCTCTAGAAAACCAGCAATGTATCCTTTCCTTTCGTCAGTGAACTATTGTTTGCTATGAACTATTCCTTGCTTTGCAGTCAGTTTTGTACAGACTTTATAATACATTTATCCAGACTGTATTTCTTTAACTTTTTAAAGAAAATATCAGGTAAGTGTCATAAATATAATCAAGCTGACAACAGACTCTGTCCTATCCATAAGGCCTGTTCCCTATTGGAGGAGAAAATCAAGTTATCTGGTGTGATTTATTTTTGACAGATACATGTTGACTGCAATTGTTCTCTGGTTATCATCTAGGTGCTAATAATAGTTTGTGAAGTTTATTTGTCCCAGGATTTTTTCATGAATTTAAGTTAGTAACACTTAAATTGAGCTGTATTTCTCCGGCTCCATCCCCCCTCTGATAACAGCAATTTACAGTTGCCTCTTCTGTTTTTCCAGCATCTCATTCACCTTCTTAATTCTTCAATGTCTTTCAATCATGTTCACTAGACTCAAACAGTTTGAAAACATTTGGTTCATCTGAGTGCTCCTTATCTGTTCTTTACCTACTCTGGGTTGGGATAATTTTGTTCTCAGCACCACCAGTCCCAATTATCTGCTTGTGCATGATCTTTTTTATGAGTCTAATACAACAGAGGCACCAATCCCTTTAGCTTTCTTCATAATTTGTCGATAGATTTTCTTCTCTGTTGAGTAGGGGGTTAATCATTTCTCTATATCCTTCTTAGTACAAATATATGTAAAGAGCAGTTTTTATCTGGTAGCTCTTGACAGTTCAGTGGTTTTGCGGCAATACCTTTTTTAGTATTTCTTTCTTATTCTTAGTGATTTGACCCATCTTCCTTTGTATTTTCTTCATTTGCTTAAGGTCAATAGAGTCCTCACGATGTGGCCAAGCTAAGCTTACTGTTATTTCTGTTCTACTCACAACTGGGATAAACGGCCCTTTGAATTATTTTCTAAAGCATCATTCCTTCTCTTGACTCCTTTATTTAGACTTCCTTCCTATGAGGTCTTAAATGTTGATTGCTTAAATCTTTAGCTTTCATGACATCTGTCTTTATTTAGCTGTTCTCTTTCCTTCCTCTTCAGTGGACAACAGGCTGTCATTTTGCAAATGCTTTTTTTTTTTTTGTGAGCAAAATACTGCCCACTTTTATGTTTTCAGCCAGTTATTCTTCACTGGCAGTCTCTGAAAAACCCACAACAACTCCAAACCACCCAACCAAGCGCTCATATTCTTGAGGCTAGGCCATATCCTAAAGAAATCACTACACCTGAAATACCAGCACCTTACAATGAACTTCTGTTCTAATGGAAAGGGTTTTTCACTTCACCAAAGATAAGCTCAGGAAAGAAGTCAGAGAAGCAGACCCCAGACACTGCCAAAGATGAGAGACTGAAATGCAGAGACAAGGTATAAAACTGCCTGGGATTGCTTCTAGCAGTAGTAGCCATCCTCTTGTATGTGACTGAGGGAGTGGAAAGAGACAGATCTGTTCCAGGTTGTTCATGGCAGCAGGTAATCCACTTGGTAGACCCTGAGAGAAAATACTCTGTGCTTTGTGAGCACAGCACATCTAAAACACAGTAATCCTGTGTTTTAGATACAGACTATCTTTTTGAGCAGTAATCCTGTGGCTCAGAAATAGAGGAAGAAGAAAACTGCCAAATACTGGTGTTAATGCTGAACTGCTTGTTTTGAGTATTCAGGCTGTGGAGCAGGGTAGTGCAGCAGGTGTGTGTTGCAGGTATGCGTGTGTCCAGTTAATGGGGGAGGCATTTGCAGGAACTTTGTGCTGCAGGTTTAGATCAACAATAGGTGTTTTAATGAATCAGCAGTGACTGAAAAACCAGCATCTTGTAGAATTCTTATTAAGCTCAAATTATGGAAAAGAGTCTTTGAAGATTTTGGAAAAGCCTGGTGGGACTCCTTCTTTCCCAAAAAGGGAGTAATTTCTTCCACAGCAGAATGGCACTGACATACTGCCTCCAGCTCTACAAACCAGGTGTTGCTGCCCCTGTGTCTACATAGAAATCACTTTGACTCAGCCAGTATTGATATCTGACTGGTCTTTTCAAACTTATTTGTGGAACTAAGCTTTTATTTTCAATAGATCAGGCTCAACAGTTTGGCCAGTGATGGTGCTGTCCTAATGCTGTCCTGTGGAGAAGGAAAGTCCTGTAATGATCAGGATGGGGAGAGCGATGTGCTGCGTGCAGGTTACGTGAAATAAAATGTGTAGGACACAGCTCTCAGGGGATGTCCACGGCTCTGATTGCCTTGACAATATCCCCTCAACCTGCTACTCTCTCTGGATCTCCGCGGACCTTTGCCTTTCAGACGCAGAGTTACATATTTGCAATACAACCTCTTCACAATGCCACAAACCAGGAACCAAACCGGGACTCTGCTGCACAGGGCTCAGTCTGGCACTCGTGGCAGTAAGTCGTCTAAGCACAAAGACAAGGGGAGTCTGCGCTCTGTGCAAGGCACTGGGCACACCTGGCTGGGGGCACCTGCCCATGTCCAGACCGGGGCTAGGCTGGAGCCCCGCTGAGGTTTGTCCCTTCCTCGGACGACCTACCTGTATCTGCTGCAATGGCACTTGAAAAACTCGTTTATCGAGTTAAGGTCGCTGCCGATCGGGTCGGCGAACACGACCGCGCTGACGGGCGTGCAGAGTTGTGCCCGGTCCTTGCCGCCCTCCCGGCCGGTGGCACTGAGGGGGCGAACCGCGGGCAGCTGCGATAAGGCGGAGGAGGGGGTGGAAGGGGAGCAGCCGGGTGAAATCCGCGGCAACAGGCGGGAGGCTGCCACGGACGGGGAGCGCGCACCGCCGAGGGAGCAGCGGCCGCGGCGGCGAAGGGAGGCGGTGGGGAGCGGAGGGAGGCGGGCGCAGCCGTGGCGGAGGGAGGAGCGGGCGGCCGGGCGCAGCCAATTCGGGGGACCCGTCCATTTTTCGGCGTGAGTCAGGCACGTCGGTGGGGTGATGCTGCGGCGCCGGGCAAGGGCTGGGCCAGCCGCGGGGAGCGGCCCGCCCGCTCGGGCCCGGAGTCTCGGCCGTGCCGGCGCTGCCGCTGAGCAGAGCGGTGCTTCCTCCTTCCCGTCC
>VZTD01001594.1:22630-135693 GCA_013397725.1 Rhagologus leucostigma
GGGCAGGAAGGGGAGAGCGGTGGGCGGCAGAGCCGGGCGGGGAGAGGAGGGTCCCGGGGCGGGGGGTCTGGAGTTCGCAGGCTCCGTGCAGCTGCGGCCTCTGCCTCCCCTCAGGCTGCTGCTTGCGGGACTCCTCCGGGCGGCGGAAGGGAGGTGCAGAGCTGCCCGTGCCCCGAGCGGAGCTGCCCGCTTCTCCCGGAGCCTGGCAAGGAAGGGCTGCAGCGGGAGCGTCTGGGCGTTTCATGCTTCGTCAGCCCGGCAGCATTTTTCCTTTGATTCCGTCTTGCTCCTACCTGTTCCTGGAGAAGAGGCACCGTCCCGCCATGTCTCGCTACAGCCTCCACAACCTCCTGGACTGGATGTATGGCGGGGTGGACCCCAGCTTCGCCGGCAATGGAGGGCCGGAATGCGCCGCCTTTCTCTCCGGCCAGCAGCGCTTGCTGGAGAGTTTGGTCTTCCTCACTGTGGGCATCGTGGAGATCCTCGTGTCCCTGTGGAAGCTCAGGCAGCTGCATGTCCGGGAGTTGGAGAATCTGTTGCAGCAGCCCCAGGCTAAGCAGGAGAGCCTGGGCAAGAACGTGCTGCTGGTGCTGCTCTGCCTCATCTTTGGGCTGGAAGTGGGGTTCAAGTTTGCCACCAGGACTGTCATTTACCTCCTGAATCCCTGCCACGTGGTCACCATGATGCAGGTAAGGCTTGTGCAGGGTCACCTGGAAGTTTCCTTTTTGGTGTACTTGCAAAACAGTTGTTTTGTTTTGTTTTTTTTCCCGTAGTCGGTTTGTGGACCAAGCAAGTGCCTAGCAAAAGTACAGATGCCAAGAATTGGTATAAATATTTTAAAGCTTAGCTTTTTAGTCAGCTGAATTGAAATCTATCAAAAAAACCAAGTCAGATGAAAAGGTGAAATTGTAGCTATAACTAATGTCCAAATCTCTGGTTGAAAGTGTAAATAATTAAGGCTTTCTCATCACTTGCCTTCACCTGATCCTTGCTTCAATAATAGAAGGTGCTGTTTTCATTGACAGCAGTGCTAAAATTTGCACCAAATCTAATGGAAACAGGATTAAGGCAAAAACAGCTATGTAATTTACATGCAACTTTTTCAAGCACATGGCTTCTAGGGGTGTGATTGTATTTTGTGAAGGTGTTGGAGAAACAAATTACTCATTGGGCAGATAATGTTGGTTTACCTTTCTAATTTTCAAGGCTGAACAGTATAGAAACAGGTGTTACCTGTTTCTCATACATGGGGTGAACAAACTGATGGGGTCTAATACGTGTTGATAAATCATGTCTTTTAATGACTTGTAGCATGGTTGATGTGTAATAATGTGCAGTTTGTGTAGATTTCAAAATAATGCATGCATAGACAAACAGTTACTGAACTGGGCTAGCTAAACTTAGAAGCTGTGTTTGTTAATAGTACTATGCATGTACTTAACTATCAGTTTCGCTGAGCTTGGTAAGGAGTGTGGAAGATGTCAAAAATTATTATTTTGCTAATTTTGTACCCTCAACACTGAATAGCTCAAAAAATTCAAGGTCAAGAATTAATCGAACAATGTCAAAAAGGCTTTCATAAAAGTTGCCATGATAGCAATGTCTGTCTAAGATGAATAACAGATGAAAATCAGATCAGTGCCGTTCTGGGTCTCCCATTGCAGGATGTGAGGTGATCTGGGCTGAATCAGATCAAGCCAGTTCTTGGATTCACACCTGGAGAGTATTTCCTAAAAGGAAGGGAAACATCTTTTCTGGTTGTACCGGTGGTTTGAGGGAGCTAGGTTTTATTTCAAGGGTGGGGGGGAAACAAGCTGCGACAGCAATATCAAAGATGTTTACAGCAATTAATTTACAGTTCCAGAAATTAATTAGTAGGTTATGTAAATTCCTAGGCCGTGATGCAGTGTTTGCTCAGTAGTTTACAGCACAAGACACTTCCTTCTCGTGAAGTGATAAGGATTGTTGTGCAATCAGTCAGTCAGTATTGGGAGTGAAGTTATGCGAGGACTATGTAGAAATAATTAAAATAAAATAATACAGCTACATTCCATTTCTAGATGGTGCTCAACTATAACTGGGAAATTTTCCTATTAATTCTCTGGAAAAGAGGTGAGGATATATTAACAGCAGGATTTGAAAGTTTAGTTGTCTGTATGTTATGATGTTAACGATAAGTATTCAGCTAAATGCTTACACAAACCTGGGGGAGCTGGTTCTGTTCACCTCTTTAAATAATGGCCCCTGAAAGGGGGATGGAGACTTAAGCTCTATAGTCAGGCATTGCCATTTCTGAATCTCTTTTTCACTGATTGTGAAGTTTTTTTTAAATAATCCTATGCTAATTACTCATTAGAAATGGTGTTCCAGCATTTGTGAAATTGAGAAGGTTGGCATATCAGCAAAATATAGAAGTCCTGCCGCTTCATCCTCAAAAAGATGTATTATAAGTAGGCCTGGGCTTAATGTAGAAAAAGAAAATAATAGCAAAACCAACAGCTTTCAGCAGAGAAAGAGAGTTAGGTACAACAATAGTCAATGACCTCCACCAGCAGACAAGTAATACATAGCTGGAATCTTGAAAACATTGTTTTTCTAGCCTGAGTTTGTTGAGGGCAACAGATCTGTAAGATGAAATACATGAAAATATAGTTTGTCCTTCACTTTTGTTCTTGCAGTAGCTTGTACATAATCCTGCTGCTGTGTCTAAATAATAGAATGAACAAAGTAGAAGGTGAAGAGATGAAATGTGCTAGAAGAATCAAGATCACTTTGCAGGGAAGCCAACAGTAGCTGTTGGTAAAGGTCTCTTCTTTCACTCTATTTCTGTTTGCATTTTCTTCGGCTGAGACTGTTTCACCTCAGCGACAAAGACTCTGGGCTCTGAGCCAAAAATATTTGGAACTGAAAATTATCCTTCAGATTTTCTTTGCATAAAAGCAAAAGTCCTGCTCTTAAAGGACCTAAGACTGAAATGAGATCAAAGTAAAATGGAAGTTAGATGTGTGTGCATTTGGGCAGACACAACTGCGTAGTATAATGGCTACTGAATTTTACAAATGAGTCTGTTTTGACCAGGTGTGTCTAATTTCTGCCTACCATGCCAACCTGTGTTCAACTGGGTTCATAAACTAGTTTAGATGTGTCACTGCAAGGATAAAGTGTTGATCAAGTGAATGTATTTAACTGCCTGAACAGGTCTCATGGTTAATCAGCTTCCCAGAATTTGTTGCTATCCTGTCATCTGGCTGAATTACCTAGAAGCAGTGGTACTCATTTCCTGTTCTGGGTTTTGGCTTCTTGCACAGCTTTTGGAGGAAGAAGGGTGTTTCTTCACCAGTGTTGTGAGTGCAGCTTCGTTGGAAGAGAAATCCTTCAAGTCTTAAAAAATTATATATATATTTTGTAACAAAGGTGGACGGAAACTGGTGTGGTTTCTCTGCAGCTGTGGGGTAGGGTTGGGGCTTGTTTGTGCAGCGTGGTGTTTAGTTAGTGTGTGGTGCAGCAAGGGGAGAAGCCTGTGAAGGAATTCATACTGAACTCTTTCTTAACATAAAAAATGGTCTTTGTGAAAATTACTTGAATACCTCTGTTAAAAAAGAAAACAAAACCAAACCACAAACCAGTCTCCTTTTAGGACTGGGGATGTGATTGGGCCAGTGCTGGTGCAGACCTGGCATAAAAGGGAAACATTAAATCCCTAGGCTGTTGAAAACATATTTGCCTTTCCACAGCAGGAAACAAAAATCAGCATATGTTTAAGGAACCAGGTGTTATATTTTCAAGACATTAATCCTTTCTAGTATTTTAGGACATCATTGTGTTATTGAGATTGGCTATGTGAAGGAAGTCTCTGAAGTTTCTGACTGAACAGTGTGAGAGGGAGGATCCCCCAAAGTGCCAAGATTTCTTTACAAGCTTTGTGAAGGAGACTTTTAGCAGCACCCAAAGTACACGTAAGTGTTGTGTCCCTGTCTATGAGCATTGCTTTAGTGAGGTGAAAGGAAAATGTAATGCTTTGCAATGTCAAACCCAATGATTTCAAACCAACTTTCTATATTCTTTAAACTAATTTTCTTTTTTTTTTTTGACTTTTCAATCAAAACCCTTGTGTTCATGTAGCAGTTCGTCATTTCAGGTTTAGTGAAGGAGCAGTTAGAATTTATATCAAACACTTGTTCTCCATTATTTGTTACTGTACCCCCAGTTTGCAATTTGACACACATATTTTGCAACCTGCTATTGACAATCAAGGTAACTTAATGCAAATGAGTAAACACACGTGTCTCTTCATGTCCTGAAGACACTCAGCTGGAGTTAACAGGCAATTAAGATTAAGTGTAGACAGGAGCCAGAGCTAAAATTAGTCTGTATTGCAAAAGAGAAATTTGTAAAAAAAAAAAACCAAACCCAACAAAACAAAAAAGGTGAGGAAAAAGCCATCTAAAGCAGAGGTTCTAGGTAACACTGGCAGGGTGAAGTGATCTCAAATGGTCCTTTCCAGCCTTAATGATTATGTGATTATTATAATGTTTTTCTTTTTAAAAAGATCTTCAGTTTTAAACACCGAAGGCTGTGACTGACCAGTCTGTAGAAATTTAAACTGTGTGTATATAAGTTTATTGAAACCTTGTTTAAGAAAGTGGCAGAAACATGACTGTAATCTAATCCTAAAATGATAGGTACAGCTAGTTCTTCTTTTAAACTGTTGTAGATCTTGAATTTGACTTTAGTATGTCTAGGCCTTCTTCCAGAATGGTGATTTAATACCAATCTTAAAATAAATTTCGTAATTTTATTTTATTTTAGAAAGAGTTTTGCAGGAATAATTTCTCAGTGGTAAATTCTCAGTTGGTCAATTATTGTAATTCTCTTCCAGTTCTTCACCGAATTACTGCACTTCAGCCAGTTAAGGACTGACATTTGTTTGGAATAAAGAAAATGTGTTTGTAGGAAACACCTGTCTTGCTGGATGATTGCTTTGGTGATCTTTTCAGGCAAAGAGAAGTAAACTTAAAGGAGAAGCAATAAATGGAAAGAAGTATAGGTTTCCCCCAGTTTCATCCAGTGACCTTGGTCTGATGTTTGTGTTAATAAAACCAGTGCTAAGTGCATCTGCAGTTCAGTAAATACTAAATCCTGTGTTCATTATTTCCACTTTTGGCCTCTTTAGAGACCTGGATCCTTTCTGTCCTCTGCAAAAGAGGTTACTGTTTTTTGGAAACAATGGGCTTTTTTCAGAACTTACATAATAAACATAGCTTGACTGAATTCTGCATCATTTGAGAATATGTCCCAAAATAGATCTAATTAATTACTTCCTTCCTCCATTTTTTGTCTTTTAATTTGCACACATGATTCCTAAATGCTTTGTAATATTTGGAAGAACCAGTTAAATTGTGTACTTTTTTTATATTCTGTTTCTGCAAAACCTTGAATTAAAATTAAAGTGACAAAATTTCCTATGAATATATATATATTTTTCGAAATGTAAGTCTCTGAACGGAAGCTTTTCTTTTTACAGCTGCACGTTAACTTGTGATGCTTTACCTTACAGCTGATGGCTAGAGAGGAAATTCATGCTGGTGTGTGGTGAAAAAGGGCAGATGAAGAAGAATTAAAGCACTGAAAGCACCAGTGTTTCTTGGTGGCAAGCCTCATTTCTTGCAAAGAGTGCATTTTCCTTCCAGGAAGGTGATAGCAGCCCCAGGGACACAGATAGGAAGTGACAGCTCAGGAGACAAACCATCAGTTCCTTTATCCCGGGTCTGCAGTGCTCCAGAACCACTGGTCTGGCCTTCAGAACACCAGGACATGCTTGGATAGCCTAATCTGCCCCTGGTTCCCAGAACTGTCAGGTTTTTTCTCAATTGTTACAGTTTACTTTTGTGCAATGGTTTTGTTGTGTTTAAAAAACACAGTCAACTGAAGTTTAGAGGCTTTTACTGATACTGCAATTAATGTAATAATTACATATAGGACTGAGGAAAAGCTTTTCTGTGATAGTTTTAACACTGTATATACTTAGTTTCACTATTGTGTTTATTTTTAGTCAATCCCAGCATGTAGTAGAGAAATGGAGAAATATTAGTATGAGGCAAGGCAGGGATTGTTAGTCAGAAATAAGAGTAATTTTTTATGTGGTATAAAAGATTTAGTGAATGTGACCTAGGGCTGTGATTCAGTTTTCTTTGTTTGAGGAGATCACGGAACAGCCTTTTTCATTTAAACAAGATTTGGCCAGCGATGCTTTATCCTAAGCTTTAGTCCAGGTGATAGGGACCACAGGAACATGTCATGGTGCTGGTGAATGTTCCAGTTGAGGAATTGGAGTCTAAAGCTCTTGGTTAAGCCTTTGTTTTGAAGCTGCTAGAATTTGGAAATACTGCTGTTCCTGAGGCTGTAATACATTCTTAGATAATTCTCTCATTTATTCTGAATATTCTTAGGAGAAAAGAATATAAAAAGTGAGGAGTTGGCAAGGGATGTCTTGCTCTCTAAACAGGAGTAGGAACTGCATGACTGGAAAGTGTGGATGAAAAAGCTTAGCTTTCTGTGACCCCAAATATTTACACTGAGTGTTATCATCTAAAGGCCACTAGATGAATGATTAGGTAACCAGATATTGGTTTGTTTTGATGAGATCATCACAGATTTAAAGCAAATATCATTCGAAGTGTGACATATGTAGTTTGAGCAACGTATTAGGGAGATAAAGGCCTATTTTGTTTCTTTTTTCTTCTGTTTAGATTATTTTTTTTTCAGAACAGAGTTATTAATAAATGTTTCAGTGTACCATCCAGTGTTAGGATGTATTGCTGTTGGCTGTAATATATTTTTAGGATTCCTTTTTTATCCTATTTGGCAGTTTCACACATCATTCCGTGTAGGCTGTTTGCCGGAAACTTAAACTGATGTTTCAGGAGTAGCTGCCTGAGGCCATCCGGAATTTCAGTGAAGTATTGAATGAAAACAGCAGCAGTACCCACACTGGACACCTTATCGATTCCAGGGACTGGGATGTTTATCATCTTGTGATTTCCAGTCTAAAATTTCCCTTGTTTGCTGTCTCCTTGCCCTGCTGTAAATGTTGACGCTCCCAGTCACAGATGATGGGTTTTACTGCAGGGGTTGTGCACCAGCCACCATGTCCTGCAGCAATTTGAACCGTGTCAGTGTTCACCAGGAACAAGTCCTGTGCCACGAATTTGAAACCTGCGGAGTGCAATGGGACTCATGTTTCTGGTGGCACTTCCTCAGGGCTTTAGATTGATGTGGTGAGGGTTTATGTTTATTCACATGGCCAAGTAATTAGTGTCAAATAAATTTAATGGTTTGTACTGTAATACTTTGTCGGTTAGTGAAATGCCAACTTAAATTATCAGGAATACAGTGTTGTATGCCTTAGCTTTTTATGGATTGTGTTATTATTCTGTTGGTAAAAGTTGGCTGTAATAAGGCTATTAGTTACTTACTGTCTTGTGTTTTCAAAGACTACAAATTTCTGTTGTAAAATCCTACAAAATGAGGAATTTTGAACTGTGACAAGAAAAAAGGTGTTGGTGACTAGAGGCAGAGTAGAGCAGGACTTTTCTATGATGATTTTGTTTTTGTAGGAAACCGATACAAAACGTCCTGCTCAGGGGAAAAGTAACAAAAGTGAATATGCACGTGAGAATCTTCTTGTGAACTTATGTGTCACTGACAGATGGAGATGCAAGTTAATCTAAATTCAGTGTAAATTAAATTTTCTTAAGAAATTTTACTTATGAATTTATTTTGTATAATTCAGCCTCTTTGTTTTTTTACCGCAGATACATTTTTAATTGTCAGGTTTTGTTTAAGCACTGATTTAAGAGTGGGGAATGAAGTAACCCACTACTAGTGAAAGGCTGGTGCAGACAGTAGTTAGAGAAAAAGGAAAAGTAATTTCAGTGACCTCTGAAATACTAATTCCTAAGGTGTGGTAGCTAATGCTAATGTGCTCATAGAAAGACCTGAGTCATATGTTAATAATTAATCCTAAACTATGAGAAGTCTAGAAATCTTTCACCTAAGACTCTAAAAGGAAAGAAGGTGAATGTAGGTTTGCTGAGTAAAGAAACTAGGCCTGTGGAAGCGGAGACTAATCTAGAATGTCCCAGTGAGCATATATCATTCACAATACATTAGATTGTAGAGGATGGAAGCTGTTCAGCTTGCTACGCTTTTTCCATCCCTGGGTAGAACTGTGAAGCTGGGGGGTTGGAAGCAGGGACAGGCAGGTCCTTGTGTTCCAGAGTCTGGTTTATATAACACAGAAACTACTTTCACGGTAGTATTTCTTAATGCTCTGCCAGCAGTGTTGCTTTGAATCATGAGTATCCTTAGCACGAGATTAACACAGGACACATTAATCCCTGAACCTGTGTGACAGCTGCAGTAAAGCAGTGGTGATTTTTATGCTAAAATATTAAATACATTCAACTTGCTCCTATTTAGGAATTAGAATGTAAAATCTTTTGGTATCTCTTCCTTTTTTTTTCCCCAGATTTAGCAGTCTGAACTTGTCAAACCACAGATATGATTTTTATTTTGATTTAAATTCCCTTTTAGAAGGCAAGTGATGGCTTTTAAGTGATAGGTGTTCTGTGCTGACTTGATAGTTTGTACAGAAAGAAATGCTGACTCAAAGCTGCATGATGAAGTTGTTAAATTGTTGCTTTCTGATAAATGGTAGAATGATTGTTTTGAACTTAAAAATTAATTTGAGAGTTGATTGACAAAATCTTTTACATCTTTTAAATCGTCCATCTGCTTGGATCTTCCTTGCTTTATTGTGAGGGGAAAATGGATGATTTTCACAAGTACAGTAAAGTGCACTTGAACTTACCACCCTGATGTAAGTGTACTTTACTGTATCTTAGCCTTTTAAACATACCTTTTAATATCTTCTGCTCTGGAGGGTACTTTGATAGACCTAACAGGGTGAAAATTTTTATTTCAATGCAGATTTATTAAAGCCTGTCTGTATCTCTCTCTTTTTTTTTTTTTTAATTCATTCCACTTTTGGATGAATCCAGTTTCCATGAATTTTTCACATTGCTCTGAATATTGCCAGTAGAAATTAAAATATTACCTCTTCAAGTTTTCATTTTGGAATAGTACAGTAAACCAATCAATTTATGATCCGGTTAAGTGATCACGACTGAAATGTTTGAAAAGAAGGATGTGTTTCCAGTCTGCTGTAAGGACACACAAAATTGAACAGGCTGCTCAGGGACAGACAAGCTGCTGTTCTGAAAGGTAAATGAAATATGTGCTGCAGGTGCAGGGGTTTTAGGGCCAGTGTGCTCAGCTGTCTTCTGCCAGCAGCTACTCAGACACCTCTAAGTGTTCCCATTGATCCCTCGAGTGCTGCTGTGATGGTTCATCTGGAATGGTTGGAATTGTGTGACTTGCTCTGTTCTTCTTGCTACCTTTTGAATTGTCTTTTGTCTCTTTAGGTTTTTGATCAAACAAGATGATCTTTGTTATGCATGTTCCTGTCTCAGCAGGGCTGGGACTGGTCGAAGAAAAGCCTTTCATGACAGGTTATGACTGCACTCTCTGCCTCAGTGTACTGACTGAAAATTAGTGTCAAAATTAAAACACTTTTGAGGGGAGCTCTTATATGCAGTATTTTGTAAAGGTTTGGAATGTTTTGGAATAAAAGAAAAGCGGAGATCCAGCCGACTCATAGGACCAAGCAAACAAATCAGTGAGCTCTCCCTATTTAATGCCTGGAGCAAGGAAATAACATTCAATTACTAGATATTTGAAGAGGTATTTTTCTTCAGTTCAGAGACAGTATTGCTGTTATACCCTTTCTGAACAAAAGATTTTGTATATCTTTGGAGAACAGCTCTTGAGATTTTTACTGGTTTTTATTTTTGAAATATTGATTACTACAACTAATTGTGAAATGTGGCATGCTAACATATCAAAGAAACTAGGAAATATTAGGCAAATGAAAATTTGCAGCTGACAAAACTTACGGAAATGGTCTCAAAGCTTTTTGAACCTGTAACATAATATATATATCTACATACACGTGTTCTTGTCAGCCTCTGAGAATTTTCCTAGACATCAATCTAGCATGTTCCACAGTCTCTCATAAGCTGTTTTTAGGTAAGTCATGGCTCATAATCCATGGGAAAAATGCTTGCAGGCTACTGTAGGTAGTGACTGACTACAAATATAATGTAGAGGGACTATTGGATTAAAAAGCTGTAATGATAGAACAAGAAAAACATTTTCCTTTCCTACTGGTTTCAATCTAGCTGTACAGTTAAATGTAAAATAGGAAACCAGCTATGTTTGATGGTTTGTGCTCTTTTTTCCACTTTTTTAAACTGGTGCACTTACCAGTTGCTGAAGTCCAGATGTGCAAACTGTAAAATAGGTTGTTTGAATAAAACTATTTCTATATTATTGTAAAAAAATTATCAAAACCACTAATATCTCCAAATTAATGTGATAATTGCAGCACATGTAATGCTTGAAGTGCAAGAAATGATTCGCAGCCCAGTCCCAGACCAACCACGAGTTCAGTGTCCCTAAGCTCCTGTCTCAAGGAAGTAATAGTTAATCAGTGCTGTCCTGGACACTGGAGTTCCCAGACTCTCCAGCCCTGCTGATCCAGCATGTGTTCTGGTGTGACCTTTGTCTTTGGACTTATGCAAGGCAGTGCTGGCCGTGCAGTTCTTCAGAAACATTTCCCAAGGGGATGGATAATTGTACTTATGGTCTTGCAGAGCAGTTGTGAAGTAGAGTGACAGAATTTCTGATTTTTCATTTTCATCTGGGTCCTCAAGGTTGAAGTGAACTTCAGGCTGTGGATTAAGCAGTGTTACGAGATTCTTTGCAATTTACTGCCTGAGAACAGTTGTAGAATCTCCTGGTCCTGCACTTCTGAAAGACTCAGCCGTCCTGACTCACAGTATTGTTTCCGTTTAGGACTTCTTATCTTTGCATTTCCTCAGTGCCACACACAATTTTGTACTTTCTCTCACACCCATTAGCCTGCAGTCTTTTATGGATATTAATCCCTGTGTGGAAGATGTTCTGTAACTTTTTTTTTCTTTGAGAGGTGAAAGGGGAAGGCAGTGGTCAGAACTACGCTCATAATCCAGCCTATCAGACAATGTATATTTCATAGTTAATTTTTCCCATCCAAAATAGTTAATTTTGTACGTTTTGGATTTCGAGGTAATTCTTTTTGTTCTTTTTTCATTTGTAATGTGAAAATATAACTGGTGACAGACCTGACAGAAGAAGGGGGGGACATTGAAGTTGTTTCCTAGTGTTTCTTCTAAACTGAAAGTTGAGTTTTTCTGCCTTGGGCAAGGAGAACCCCCTTCATTGTGCTTTACCATACATACTGTGCTTCACCACACACCCTTCCTGTGTCTGCTGGAGCTCTGCAGTGCCAGCTGGGCTGGGAGCTCTGAGAGCCCCAGTGCCTCAAAACTCAAGAGTTCTGCAGGGGAGCAGAGGCTGGGAGCTCTGCGCAGCCCTGCTGCTGATTTAACTCAGGATTCTTTGGTTTATGGAACAGAGCTGTTCCCTCCTGCAAGGCAAAGGATTGGGTTGCCAGTATGACAGTGAAAAGTAGTAGGATTATGGGATCAGTGTGGGAACACTTGTGTTGGAGCTTATGAGCTTGTCTGCTGTGAACTGTGTAAGACTGCTGGTACTCTGAGCTGAATGATGACACATTTTATACAGATCTTTGAGAATCAGATACACTTGTGTCCTCTAAAATTTTCCTTTAAGAGTGTGAGATTTGTTTATCATGGCAAGTATCTACATATTTAGAGAGAAAGTGTTGATATTAAACTGCTAGAGCTGAAGCATTTGAAGATCTATTCCATGATCCTAAACTTTTAGCATAAACATTCTGGTTATGATTTCTCTGCTGTCATAAAAAATGGAAGTCAGGCTTATTTTCTAAAAGATCCCTTTAACAGAGGGATTTTCATGCTTAAAAATGTTAAATATTTGTTTTTCCCCTCATCAGCTTCTGAAACTGTTTCTTCCAGTAGAGTTGAAGTAAAAATAATCAGCTGTGAATCTTTTTCTCTTCTTTTCCTGTCTCCATGGGAATGAAGTGATTTAAATTGGTATGTCCATCTCAGTCCTTGTAACCGTGCCATCCTTTTTAAATGTGAGCTGTTTTAATCCTCAGTGCTGAGATCCAGACGTTACCCAGACTCAGATCATAGCTTCTGCTCTACCATGTAGTAGTTGAAGCACTCTGCAGCGTGTTAGGAAAAAGAAGGGTCTAATGTGATTAAGACATATTTATAGTTTGTTTATTTTGTGCATACAGAGAAAAATATAGATATTTTTTAGAATATAGATTTTTTTTTAGAGTTGTAGGAGATAAAAGGCAATTAAATTCTCTCATGGAAGAGCAGAATTTGTTTCATGGAAGTATTGTTCATGGAACTATGCTTCAACAGTGACATATATCTCCTGTTGGATTTCTGAATTTAAGGAAATGGTAAAATAATCAGATTTTAAACTCTAGATGAACTGGTGAGACTCTAGATATCATATCTCCATTTGCTAACATACAACATGAAGTGTTTAAAAAGTTTGACTTGTGCATGCAGGTAGCATATGAAAAAATACTTATCACAGGAGAGCTGTACAAGATGTTTTCGGTCTCCAAAGAAGGGAAAATATAGTCCACAATTCAAGGAACTTTCGTTAGTAAACAAAGTTTATTCCAAAATATGCAACAATGGAATGATGAAGCATAGTAAGTTAGACACTTTTCCCAGAAGCTGTGTGGGTCTTACATACGAGGTGATATACAGAGCTCTCATAAAAGATTTTTCTGGCATGTACTTTTTCTTTCTTTGTTCCCCTTAGCACAGAAAAACATCCATTAGTGGATTCTAATCACACACCTGTTATGTTCTCTTCTTCCTTAACCTGCCCTAATGGGTTGAGGTTGCCCGCTTTTCGGAGAAACTCTGATTGGATTCTAATGGTATTCAAGAAAATATCTTGAAGTACATTCCGTTAAATTTAATTGCTGCCTCTCTTGCTGTGCCTTTGTTAGAGTTTTGTATGACTTGAGAAAAACAATATGAGTGTGTTGTGTTCTAAGCTGCTGTTGAGACGGACTTGAATGGAACATACAGATGTCTGTATATTAAGAGCTTGACCTGGAAATAAAATATTTGGAATTTGTACATTCATTTGTATAGTTATAACAGGAAGCACCTTGCGTGTGAAAGGGCTCAATAGTATGATCCAGACTTCAACATTTCTTCTATTGCTGCAAGTACATGGTCTGGTAGTGATTAATTTCAGTATCCATTGGAGGCCTCTTCCCAGCCCTGCAACACTTGAAAGAAACACATTTGGTGAGTTGTGCAACCTGACATCCACCATATTCTCCAAATGTCCTCACTTGAAGTGATTCAGTGATAATTTGTTGGTTGGCAGTGAAATGATGTATTGTGACTTTATTTGAGGAACAGCAGTAAAAACTGGGTTCCGTATTTTGCTGGAATACCGAACAGTAAACCAGAGTCTCTTCTTGGCAGTAGTGGACAACATAAAAAAGAGAAGTTTTATTACTGAACATTTATGTAGTAATCTCCTCATATCTAGAGTAAGACTTGCTAATATGAAGTTTTTAAAGTTACTGTGTAAGTTTTTGGCACTGGTGAAGGCAAGGGCAGTGATGTTGTTGTAAATGCTGACGTTTAGCACAACAAGGACCTCACCATGATTGAGGGAGCTACTGTAGAAGAAGATTGGTAATACAGTAATCTGGTTCTTGAGAGACCTTTTATAATGCCCATAACAACTGGCTAGAATTTGCCTGGTTTCGTAGACACTGGAAGAAGCTGAACCCTCAGTGCTGCTCATACTGCTTAAGCCTTTTTATATGTAGGTAATGGGAGACCTTTTAATTTGTTAAAGACTCCAGCTCTGCTGGAAAACACGTCTTCTGTCAAGAAATGATTTGTGACATACAGAATTGGGTAGGAAAGATTTAGAAAATGGATTCTAAAAGAGGTCACCATCATTAATTTAAATTTGTTTCTAACATTTCAGATTTTTCTTCTTGCCTGTCCCCCATGTCGGACTGCAATGATTCTCTTCAGGTAATACCTCTTCCTTACTGTATTTCTGTCTACTTGCACAATGTGTTTTAGAAGTTAATCACTGGTTAAGTTACAAAATACTAAGTAAAATATTGAGTTGGAAAGGCATATTGGTTGAATTGAAAAATGACACCTTGAAAAGCGTCAGGGCTTAAATAATGGTGTTGGGCTCCTTATCCTTGGTTCTTGTGTACTGGTAGGTTTGGCCTGGCTTTTGAACAGGAATTAGCTCAGTAACAGTGGAATTAATGCAGATTAATGTATGAGATGCTGTAATTTGCGGCATGGACCTCGAACCTTTTTGCCATCCTCAGTAGAAATGAGTAACTGGGCCTTGCTGAAGGCCGTGCAGGCAGTCTGGGTCTGATTTCAAAATCATGGCAAGGTAAAGTTAAATAGGCAAAGCAAATTCTCACTGGCTTGGTTGGGTATTTCTCAGATGTGTGCAGTCTTTTCTAAAATACTGCATATTGTTACTAACTTCAGGAACACAAGGGTTTCTGATGTGCAGGAGGCTCTGATGGGCAGCAGCAGCAGAGCCCAGTGTGCAACTGAGGGTGCAGCCACTGTGTTGTGGGGAGGGTCAGGGCCTTCCCGGGCAGTGGTACTTGGGAATGGCTGTAGTTGCCACTGTGACATTAGACTCTGCTCTTCCTTGTCTTAGTCTAGGCACAAATGCTGCTGGGGGAATGCCTTAGACAGTCTTTCTGCAGCTTTTCCCTGCTGTTCATTATTTGTCCAGGGATTATGCTGAACAGAGACCCTGTTCAGGGTCTAATGTATCTCTGTCTTGGAAAGAGTGAAAAGTGTGTCTGCTGTCGAGGAAATCTTTGCTAAAGACCAGTTGTAGAGTGGAGGCCACAATATTTGTTGTTTTTCAGAATGGGTATTTCTATTTTCTAACACCCTGACAGCATATTAATTATGTTTGAAAATCTGTTCTAAAATTGTAATACCTTTTCCTCCCTCAAGTTACTTTTAAATTCCTAAGAGTTTGACAGACAGTGGTGGGAGACAGTTTATTCTTTACTTTGTGTCTGATGTAAAGTAGACCGAAACAGTTCTGATACTAATTTTCTGTTCCTGTGATCCAACACAGGATCAGTTCAGAAAAAGACGGCTTAAAGCTTCAAGAATACAGTGTATAATACTACTTTCCTGCCTTGCGCTTTGCTTAGGACTTGCTGTTGCATTTTGATAAAGGTAATTCGTTTATTTAAGAGACTCCTTTCAAATTCTTGAAGCTTTACTTTGAAGCTGTACGTGCACAGCATTAAAGAGGAGCAAAACCCTTTATCAAAGATGCTATTTTAAGCTCTGAAAGACAAATGAACAGCAGAATTCCAACTATTTAGCAGCTTGCATCATGAACAGAATAACGGGCAGTCCAGGCTTTCTAGGAATCCAAAGCTCATTATAGAAAGCAATCCTACTTCAGGAAATTCTTTAAGTGTGTATTTAAAGATAGGGTTTTGTCCAGTTTGTTGCATTTAATAGTGACTTAATTCAAATTCAAGCCAAAACAATTTTTAAGTTTCTTGCTACCTTTTATTGAAGAGATACTACATAAAATACATGAAAATATTGCATTTTATTTCTATCTGTGAAAATAATATCCCATCTCTTTTCTAAGGTTGCAGATGCATATGCTGAATGGAGCCCTCTTAGCATTGCTGTTTCCTGTTGTTAATACACGCCTGGTGAGTGTTCTGTGGTTTTCCTCCTCCTTTTTTATTTATTTCTAGAAGATTATCTTTGGAGAGATGTCAGATGTTTGCTTTGCTTGGCCTTTTAAAGTTCATTTTACCAGGCTGTAGATTCCTGGTCGCTACAGTGGAGCCAAAACACCAATCTTGGATTTTTGGATGTTTATAACTTGGTGCGGAAAGATAACACTGCTGTATAGAGTGTTAGTTCCATTCCAGCCATTAATGGAGGGAAAACTTGATGGCTTTGAAAGAGGCTTTCACGGGTTAACCTTGTGGCCTGTGGTCAAAATTCAGTTTCAGACTTTTCAGACTCTATGTAAATGTAAGATTCCTCAGGCCTGGAAAAGGCCAAATGTTGTTGTTGGCTGTCGTTCCCTCTCCCCCAAGATTAGGCACAGCAGATTTTTTTTTTCTTTTCCCTCATGCAAGTTTTCAAATCTGCTGTGAAAGTTCAGTCTCCTGGACAAAAAAATTAGCCTGTTGGTGTTCCTAGTGGGATTCTTAAACCCACTGAGAGTTAAAGGTAAGAAAAGCTATTTTGAGTGTGAGTCAAATGAAGTATTTCTAAGGATTATTTGGAGAGCTGTTATCCATGCATATGTAGTGGGGGTGTATATGTATATGCACGTATGACTAGATGCTTTTAATTTTTTTCATATGACTTATCTGCAAAAATCTGTTGTTGCAGTTATTTTTATTTCTGATTTAAGATAGATACAAGTACTTTATATTTAAGCGAACTATGCCCATACTAGAAGGTGAATTAATATTATTAACAAAATTGTTGTGGGCTTCAGACTCCATTCCAGATTTTGTTGGTGGCTCTCCATTTGCAAATCTTGACTGTCTAAATAAGATTAGGTATAAATTTATGCTTATGTGCAGTTTGCAATTATATTTTATTGAAACTTGGTACTGTTGAAGAGGCAACAAATGAATAAAGCGAGTGTTCTTTTCCTGATAATGAAAACTCTTTTTATTTTGTATTTAAAACCATCTAGTTTTTAAGTAAATATAACCTTAGGCATGACAAAATTGGTCTGGGTAACCTTTGAAGGAAAAAATGTTGAAGTATTTAATAAATCATTAGCTTGTATTTTCTCTGCCATTATCACAGATCTCATTCATATTAGGGCAGTGGTGATTAAGCAAGAAAGATACAGACTACTTATAAAATTGTCCCTGTAATTGGGAACAGAAGAGCCAAAAGATAATGTCCAAGAGTAAATATTTTTGGAATAATTACAACTTAGGATATTTTTGGCCTTGCCAGGCTTTTCACTTTTCCATGTTTCTTCTGGCACAGGGTAATGTGGGTGATGTTGTACAGCACTGCCTTGATCCAGATTCTCTCATGGCAGACACACATTCTGCTCCACAACTCTCACTGTGGTTGTTAACGTCAACATTGTCCTTGAAAGCAGGAAATGTCTCCTAAAACCTAGTAGGAATTAAAAAAAAAAGCCCTCAATCATTTTGTCTAAGCTGGCTGCTCTGATTTTATAGTATTTAAGTGAAAAACCTTTGATTCAGTCATTCAGAATGAGAGACATTGCTTCAGCAGCTGATGGATGCTTTAGTGGCTATAGGGATTTGGGTTGTAAATGTTAACTTGTTCAAAGTAATTTCCAGAACACCTCTTACATTTTGTGATACAGTCTGTTAGGGTCATGTGGTTTTGCTACCAATTACGTTACTGAATGCAGTTCAAATGTCTTTTTGTAAATATGCTTCAGTGTTAAATTATCCTGAAGTGGAAGCTTCTGGCATAATTTCATGGTTTCCATTTTTTTGTAATGTATCTGTTAAATTTTTTGGGGTTTTTTTTGGAACCTCAGTAATTTCAAAATTCTTTTTAAATAGTAACGTATTGCCAGTGGAAATGGAGAGTCAAGATATTCACTGAAACTACAGCAGAAGGTTTCTACCTTCCGTTATTTTAATCTTTCAGTCAAACTATGCTAAACTGTGCAGTTAAAAATCTTGTTGGACTATAACAGGCACCTGGGATAGTGTTCAAAAAAATGTAGCCTGAAAGATGAGGTCAGTCTATTCTGTTCTTTGCAAGAAAATATTTTCCTGCCTTGGCATGGGGTTGAGGTGCGAACAATTAACAGACTTAAGCAACAGATGCACCCACTTGTGTTTGTTTGGCACCTAAATATTGCAGTTATTTGCTACATTGTTTGCCATGTGCCAATGGAATTAAATTCGGTGCATTGGAATAGGCCTTGGATAAAGATAAAACTGTTTCTTGTCCAATCAGTGCTCTTGTGAGTTCTTCTTACCCTTTCAGAAATAAAGGAGAAGAAGATGCTGAGGGAATTGGCTTGTTAGGCTCCCAAAAGGGAGCCAGCAAGGTATAAGAGGATACACAGGAGCAGAAAGATTTCTCTTTGCTCTGTATTTATATTCTATGGCACACAGTGTAGGTCCTGATAACCTGACTGTGCATGTAAATTCATTTAACTGCCACAAAGACTCCAACTGTTTGGAAAGTAACTGAGTTTGCTTGAGCTTTCATGTTGCATTAATCAAATTTTAAAGGAAAATCTTTCCATTGGTTTAAAAGTGGGGATTTTTTGCAAGCTCATGTCCTGAAAAAGTTGATATAGATAAAGTAAAAAACAGGACATGTCCCAAAGGTGTTGGACGCATGGGTGTCAGCTCACATGGCTGAGATAGTTCTAATAATAGAATATAGCAGCTTCTGGAAACATTACAACTGCACCATTTTGCCTGAGAGGTACACATTCTAAATCTCTTTTAGGAGGAGAATCATACTCTGAGCAGGCCTTTGAGTGCATTCTGTGTATGCTCCAATCTTTGGCTGCTGTATTGTTGTTGACTGTTAGAGTAATAATTCACTGCACTGAATAGTTTGCCTGTAATGGCGGTGCCTGCACAGCAAAATGGAATAGTTGTGGTAGCACATTGTCATCTCTGAACTGGCTTAATCTAACTGGCACAAGGCAAAACAACAGGAACAGTGGGGGGCTGTTGAGAGATTGTGCTTGGGTGGCTGGTAGGTGATAAAGCCAAAGTTTGTGCATATTTGGGCACTTGTACGTGCTGTGTGCATTAAAGTGGTATGAGTGTGTTATTTACTGATAATGTCTAAGAAGGTGGCTGGTACAGTACAACGTTTGGTGTTTATTAGGCTGTGTTCTAGATGTACTACAGGAAAGACCGGAATCTGAGAGTTTAATTCCTTCTATTCCTTTTCTGCCACACTCTGCAGTCTTTGTAGAGAATGATGGAGGAGGTGCTCTTGCACAGCGCAGTACTTGAGCCAGGGTATAAATAATTAACAGAGGGAGGAGTGCTACTGTCAGAAAACAGAGCGAAGTGTTAACCTGTGAGCCCATTGAAAACCAGCTGCTGTGTCTGAGTGTTTAATCTAAATTAGTATTATGTCCATACTCTTTTGAGGGGAACTCATCTGAATATCTGACTTCTGAGCTTCACTCTACTGCTGCCTTGAAGAGATTTTTCTAAAGCTTAGATCGGTGCATGGAAAGACCTTGTCATTCTCTTTGGGCAGTAGCTGCTTTAAGTTAGAACCTGAAGTCTTACTTGTTTTCACAAAGAGGTTCTTTAAATCCTTGATTGATGGGTGATACCTTCTGCCTTATCTTCATTTCCAGTTTCTCCTTTCATGTGAAAGGTGCTTGTGCTGAGGGAGCCTTTTATTGATAAAATTGTTTATAGACAAGGCACAAGCTCCAGGTGAGTTAGTTGCTCAGTACAATTTTCTTTTTCTGTTTGTTGTAGTCTGGCTGTACAACTTGAGTGCTTGGTTGTACAGCAGCTCTGCAGCTCTATAGCAGGAAATGCGCTTGCATAATCAGCCAGGCTTCAGAACAAGCCATCTTTTACAATGGGAAAAAGATGTTTTGTTTTACACACAAAAAAATACTGTCAACACTACTGCAGCATAACAACTGTTACTCTGTTCTCAGGAGTGTCCCAGCACAGTGTTTGTGTAACAGATCCTCACAACTCCACGGCTATAGAAGCTGTTTTGACATCACAGATAAATGGAGAATGCTCCTTGGCAGGAGTGAGTGCCTCATGTTGTGGTGTTTATATCAGGAGCAATTGTTTCTGAAGTGAGAGAGGTACAGCTTTTTCTCCAGTTAGGAACACTGCTTTAGCCCCATCCCAAATAATTTTAATTCTCTCACTTTCCTCTCTGTGTTGTTCAACGAAGGACAGTAGGAATGGTTCAGATTCAGGAAGCCTCACAATTTTAATGAAGTTCTCGCTTTTGCATACTGTTACCTTGCTTGGGTTTGTTTTGATACAGAATACTTGGAATAAAATAACCCAACAGATTGTATGGGAAGGTTGTTTTAGCTTAGTCCCCCCAGGAGCTGGCTGACCACCTTGGAGGTTGCCATCAGGACACAGACAGTGTCCACTGGGGGAATACTAGGACTTGCGTAATCCAGCTGTTAGTTTTAGAATATTCTACATTCAATAAGAATTGTAGTTGAATTTAAAAGATCACTATGTTATTTCCCAGCTGTTCGTCTGCTGCTTAGGAAGAAAACCAAGCTCTCTTTCAACCTCTCTTTACTTGTGTTGATGTAGAAATTTCTGTAATTTCTGTAATGTTTCAGTTTCAAGGCTGTGACTTCAGTGTCTCAGAACAGTCATAGAAAAGGAAGGCTTTTCTCACCACTCCCTGCTTCCCAACACACAAGCCACAGTGGTAGGTCCTGTGTCTGAATTCCCTTTTGGCTGTAAAATGACAGAACTAGTCTGCATTTGAACCAAGGCTAATGGCTTTTCATTATTCCCGTGAGATTTCATACTTGTGGTATTGTCCAATTATCAATTCAGAAAAATAATGCAACAGTGTGGTTTTTCAGCTCTGTAAGTCAGATGCAGTAAGAAGCTGAATTCTGAATTTTTGAGTGTTTTCTACTACTGTTTAGTTTTGTTCAGTTTTAAATGTGCTGCTTTAGTGTAATAAATAGATATAGGCTAAGGTACTTATGGATGGGAATAACTTTCAAATACAGTGCATCTCCTTTTCTAACTGATAAAGAGCTAGAATTAGTTGGGTCTGGATTAAGAGACTCAAACAGTGTTATGGTTCAAGCTATTTTTAGTATTATTTTAGCTGTCTGGCAGCTTAGAAGTTACACTAATTCAAATAAGCTCACAAATGACTAATTGTCATTTCCCGAAAGTTGGCAGCAGGTGAGAAATACCTAATTCACTGGTAACTTGTTCACACAAGCAGCTTCTCTTTAAAACCAATAAATTACTGGTCATTTTATATTTTAATTTATATTTGGTCAAATGTAGCAGTTCTGTACATGCATGCAGGTTGCTATAAATCAGGTCTTTTGATTTTTTGCACAGTCCTCCTGAGTAATTACTTGTATTTATGTATTTATATACTTCTGGATATATAAAAGACCTCTTTTATAGAGTTCTGTCACAAGGTAGCAAGTACCTTTTTTTTCTAAAAAGACTTCTGTGCTGTGGGGTGTGCCTAGTTTCTGGTTTGATTACTTGAGGGGTTTGCATTGTGATTGGTAATTTATGCCAGCAAAGAAAGGGAAAGCGGTCTTATGTTATTCCTTCTTTGTTGCGCTTCTGGCTAATTTTGGGAATTGTCTCCTGGAAGTGCTGTGTTTGTGTGGAGGGGGATGGAATGGGTTCAGTTAGCTGCACTTTCAAGGCACTGACCATTAATGTTTGTTAGTACACATAGGTGATAAAATAACTGCACTGAAGGCATTGTCATGGGTCAGAAAGAGAATTGTTCCTTGGAACTTGGTTGTTAGTGATGAAAAATACTTACAAATATTTTCCTTATTCCACAGCTTCCATTTGAAATGGAGATCTATTACATCCAGCATGTGATGCTCTATGTTGTGCCCATCTATCTGCTACAGAAAGGAGGTAGGTTGGCAGGTTACTCCATATGGATTGTACTGGCCTTATGGAATGAAAATGCTGTGCTTACTGGATACCACCACTTTTATTCTTACATTTCTTTACCAATTTTATCTGTTTTTAGTTAGTAGTTTCTGATGTTCTAGTGTTCTAATGTTGGAGTTTTAACCTGGGTAACGAGTTGTGTCAGGCACTGAAATGAAAATTTAAGAAATGGTCTGTTGCCTGAAAGGATATTTGGAATGTATTGGCATAATGTGCATTGTCTTCTTGAGCAGCATCTCTGCCATCTTGCAATATTCTCAGTTGTTGGTGGGATGTATTTTTAAGATTTTTACCTTCTTGGATGTCTCTTGAGAAGTACTGGAACTCAAAATGAGCCCAAAAAAAAAAAAAATTAGTTGTCTAGTTAGATAAATCGCGGAAATTCTGAAGTTCTAGTAAATGTAGTGACACATGTCAGTGAAATGAACTAGATTGCTTGTTATCTCTTCTAACGAGATTGCTGTCTTGCATTCCCTTATGCCACAATAGTTCAATAAGTCTGGGAATCCTAAGTTGTTGCCCTGACCAGTGATTTTTTCCAATTGTGGCTCCTCAAAGGGAATGCACTATGCATTCAGCTGGTGTGATGCTCTGCCCCGCCTCTGGTGCTGACATGCCTCCACCTGCATTTTCTAGCAGAGCTGAATTGTTCCATCCAGGAAATGAAATGCAGTAATTTATGATACACATGTTCAGTAGCCTTTCATGAAAGCCCCACGGACGTGATGTCAAGCAATGGGAGGCAGTCACCCTCTTCCATCTTGCTGAATCTGTTGTGTTTTATACCAGGGGTCACTTAGAATCCTTCATCCTTACTTCACTGTAACCTTTCTGGTGCAGTGGCCTGATTGCACTGTGACCTGCTGAGTGAAATTAAGAAAAATGATTCAAAGGAAAAGTGAAGTCTAATACTTCAAAAGATGATTTTGTATCTTTCTCTTATCTCTTATCCATTTCTTATGCCAGCCATGTTTAATCGTAATCCACCCTGAAATTCTGGCAAAAAATGCCAAAGTGCCGTGTAGTTGTAGGAGTTACACAAACTCAATCTTTGCAGGAGGAGGGTGAGGAGCAGGGGGCAGAAAACATAAGCAGCCATAGAGTGAACTGTAGGCAGTGACAAACAAAGCCCTTCTGATGTCAATAAATCACTTGGTGGCCTTGGAGTTCCCATCTGAGGTCACTTCAAGACATTTGTGTCCTTTGCTTTAGGGCTTGGCCTTGGATGACGCTTCATGTGTTCTTTTACGTTTTGATTGGTTGGTTGGTTTGGCTTTTTGCTTGTTTTGAAGTAGAGGTTCTCAGGGTTCTTCGGGACCTGGGGCTGACAAGAACTGCATTTGCAGTTTGAAGGGTTTGGTGTTGGGCAGTTGTCCCCCTGGTTCAGCGTTCTCAACACCTGCCCTGTATGAACTTACAGGTATTTGCTGCCATCTAATGTTGATGTGATGGCAGTGAATTGCTCTGGACTGTTTAACTAATAACTGTTCCTTTTCTTATGCACTTGGCTCCTTGGCACCTGGCTGGCTGTAATTCATTAACAAAACACGCATGAACTCCTGCCATAGGTGACCTAATGTATGATTTTTGATGGAAAAATTAAGCAACCTAAAGACATTTGTTAATATTTTGTCATTTTACCAGCAGTTCTGTTTAAAGTACCTTCTGAGTAGATCACACAGGCCTTTGTCCAAAGCGTATCTTGTGAAAATTGCTTTTTCATTGCTGACATTGGTCAGCATGCAGCTTGATTTCAGTATTGTAAACAGGAATTTCCACCAATGAATCTCTGGATTATGACTGAGAGAAGTAATTGAAGGGTAGAAAATGGAAAAAATGAAAAGGAATGGATTGTACTTAGGAAGATATAATCCTTCAGTTTTATTGGGAATCTGCATGTATTACTGGTAGCCTTGATAAGATCCAAACATTTCTCAAAGGCAGGGTGAGCAGAACACCTGAAGCAGAGTGGATTTGAGGCTTAGGCTATAGAGAACTGCACCCCCAAGATTGCTGACACCCTAATCAGGTATTGCACTAGCCATGCACACACATCCAACTCCCTGCTGAAGTGTTTCCTCTTTGAAAGGAAACTGGTGTCTGTAAGCAAGGGCTGTAATAATTTATTTTCTGTCTTTTCCTGCTATTTATTACAGTGGTGCAGACTGGTCATGCTGCACTGGCAACCTTCATGTCCCTCCTGACCCTGTAAGTGTGGGGGCTTTACCACACTGAGCAGCACATGGATGAGAGAGGTTTTTGGAACTCAGGCTTCAGCGTTGCTCAGTGAACTCACTGGAGCCCAAGGACATGGATCCCTCTTGGGAATTAAAACCTCTTCTTCTCTTCCTCTTCTCTCTTGCTCCCCTCTTTACTGAGTCAATATAAATTTCCATACTTCCCTTTCTTAACATATTTTTTTTCCAAGTGCATATATGCATGTATATGTAGGCATGCATGCCAGGCTACACAAATTAAATGCTTTTACACCATGGCTCATCTTTCTTGGCAGCACTAAGAGGCTCTCATGCAGAATAGATGTAGTGTGGATGTAAGAGGCCAGCACACAAGATCCCTACCTCAAGTCAGTTCTTACATAAAGTATATCTGCACTTGGCACTTTTCTCACCTTGTGTCACCTGTGAATGCCTCCCAAAACTGCAGTATGCATCTGGGCAGGACACAGCATTCCAGAAACAGCTGGAGGAGTTGAACCAGACCTTGTAGGTCACTATTTTCTCTTGTCCTTAGGAAGTGAGACTCGTAGAGACCTTTGGTGGTGGTCAGGACAGCTTAGTTCTTAAACTGTATATTCTTAAGATAATGAAAAAAAAATCTAGTTTGCACTACATCAGCTTTAGAGACTGATGATGATGACTGTTCCTGACTGTCTTAAGCTTGTTTGGTCAGGTTTTCAGATGGATTTGACAAGATTAGGTGTGCACCTTATTTCAGAACTTCAAATCATATTGAAAGTTAATCAAGGTGGAATTGTTCTTTCCTTAGTGCAGTCGTCAAATGATATTCTAAATTACATTATTCCACTGCAGATTGAAATAATTGTAGCAGCTCCGTAGCAGCGGAGCTGGGGCTGCGATGTGCCCTGTGTTTTGCTATCCCCAGTGCTATTTATTTGAGTTAGTAACTGCAGCAGGTAGAAGAGGCTGTCGGCGTTGAGGTGTTAGGATCCTGCAGGGAGCGATGCTGGGTGTCTGTCCCCGGGCTGCGGGCAGGGCCCGCGCTCAGCGCGGCGCTGGTGTCGGCGGGGGGCGCGGCGCGGCGCGGCCAGCAGGGGGGGCTGTGCCCGGCTCCCGCCTGGGGCTGCGCGGGCCGGGCGCAGGGAAGCCCCTCTGGGAGCCGGACCGGGCAGGGCCGGGCCCTCCTGTGCGCTGGCCCCCTGTGTCCGAAGAGCCGGTTTGCCGCTGTCCAGCTGTGCGCAAGTGCACAGACACCCTAAATAAATGCGTTGTTTGCTGGGCGTAGGGGCAGAATTTTCTTCTTAGAAGGCAAGTGCTGTATCTTTAGAAGCAATGAAGAGCCGGTGTCTGACTCAAGTCCTAAAGTCCTTTTCTTTGTTGATCTGAAAGTCTTCAAAACTGGCATCAGAAGAGAAGTTCTGTGGCATTGTCACAAAGTCAGTTGAAGCTGTTGATTTTATTTTCCTTTTCTCCCTTCTCATGGAGAAAGCCTCTGTTGTCCTCAGCAGCTGGGCAGAAGCAGCCCAGTACAGGCAGCTCCCTCAGAGCACGGCTGCGTTCCTGACCTCAGGACAGCCTGGGCTGGTTGGAAGGTGCAGAACACAGATACCAAGTACAGACAAAAGGATCTTTTTTCCTTTGGTTGTAAATTAGGAAAGTGCAAGTAAAACACTAAACTTGTGTTTTCCATTGGCTGCTAGGACTTGCTGGCTAGAGTGGGGGATTACCACATTTAAAGACATTTTTTTTTTCTGTTGCACCCTATGTCAGCCACTTTCCCACTTTGTGACACTTACCTGTATTTAGTTAGTTCTTTCCTTAGCTTTTTAAAGGAGTGATAAAGCAGGCTTTATTATATACCTTTAGTAGTAATCCAGGAGAAATATCACTTTATGTTTGGATATACTTAGGTAGTCATAAATCTAGTCCATCCCTATTGAAATACTTGATAATGTGTGGTACAGCTCTTTTGCTGAAACTGAATTACTTAGAGACCTGTAGACTCTTTTGTGTTATTTCCCTACTCTGCTTTTCGCAATTCCATGTTCCTATTCCAGATTTGTCTGGAATACCTGCTGAATACCATGTGTTAGACATAAATGTGTGGCTCGCTGTTGAGCTGTGCTTGTGCTGTGGCACCTTGAGCAGCAGGGTAGCTCTGTGTGCTGTCACTCCAGCTGCAGGCTCAGGCTGCAGGCTCAGGCTGCAGCCTCTCTTGTAGCTTCAATATTCCAGGATAATCTTGTTTGATGATTTAAGAGAGAGGAAGAAGAGGGGACATGTCTCTGTCCTGTGGCCCTCTGAGCTTTATGCACTGGGCAGTTACAGTTAGTTTGAAAAATGAAATCTCTCTCCAGGAGATGGAGAAATTTAGAAGGGTAGGTGCCAGTATCTGGAAGAACTGCTACTGTGTGAAGGTAGAGGAAGAACTACTGCTGCTGCTTTATGGAATACAAAAAATGATTCCTGAGAGAAGCAGGCACTATAAGAGCTCTGTCTGAGCTGGTTCTGATGAGAGTAGCTGGCACTGAGGGGAAACAGAAACCTCCTGGCATAAGGTACTAGTTTGAAACCTACACGTGGAGTCAGAACAGCTGTAGGGGGAACATGGATTTCAGGATCATCCTCTTGAGAACAGTTTTTTCCTGTTTTCCCCTGGAAAGGAAGTTTTGTCCCTAGGCTAGCTCAATAGGCCACTCACCTGGAATTAACCCTCTGATCAAGAGAAATAAAAGGAAAGTAAATTTGCCCTCACATTTTTGTAAGCTTGAAAATAAGAGAATTGTAACAGTTGCTCTGAGTTTTGGATTAAGCAAGTCTACTTGTAATTGTAAGACAACTGAGAGTGTGCAGCACTGGAAAACTCATAAAGCTCTATCAAATATAGTGGGAATGAAAGCAAGACATTAAAGAGATTATTTTAAACCCTACTAAATTAAAAATTTGTACTATATTTAGATTCCAATTCGCTAATTCAAACAGAGGAGTGATTTTCTCCTGCATTATGCTTTCACAGAAATACAAAAGGAGTATCGCTTTCTATTAAGTTGTGTTCAAATTTTCAGAAGCCTGTGTATTGAGAATTTTAAATAAAAATAATAGTTCATAAGAACATTTGAACTAGCACACTGGGGGAGGGATCAGTATAAAAGAAATGGCATCTCTTTGTTGGTCTTTAGTTTTTTTAAAGCCATGTTTCCATTTCCTAGATGGCAAAATGAACAACTTGGCATATTCAAGGTCAACAAAACCTTGTTATAGAAGCAGATGAAGAACCCCAAACTCTTCAGTCTATATGGAATCCTTCCTATCAATGCTATTGAAGTAATGAAGTTTAATTTAAACTGAGGTATCCCCTGCCATGCTGTTTCAACACAGGAACAAACATGCAGCCTACCTAGCTGGCCCCAACTTGGAATGGTCTCAGCTGTCTGGGGCATGAGTGTTTTTGAGAATGAAATCATTGCCAGACTGGCAGTTGGACTAAATTTCTGTAAGTGCTTAATGTATAAGAACTGCCCATGATCCTTCATAAATAGAGAGTGAAACTCTCTGCTCCCACCTATTGAAATTGATTTCCTGTGCAGGCAGCAAGTAGCTTTTGCCAAAGCCAACACAGGCCCTTCAAACAACCACTCAGCTGGGGCTCAATTTTCCTGTTTGTGTGTTTCTGTTAACAGACTGAACTATGGAAAATAGACCACACTGCCTCATTAAATAGCCATCTGTTGAATAGCAGGGCTGTAGAGTAATAAAATCTATAGTGGGTATTTATCTAATGAGAAATGTACAGAAAATATCCCAGGTATGAATTTAAAATTAGTTTCCCAAAGCACACTGTGGAATCTAGAATGCTCCAAAATGTTTTTGTGTGGAGGTCAGTGTTTCCTTTTTGTCCTTTGATGTCCAAATAGTGCTACTGCTGAAAACCACACCATTATTTTCAGAATTGCAAAGTCTAACAAGGAGGGATATTTTTAATACAAAGACCAAGAATCTGTACAGAGTGAAAGTTGCTGATGTGTTTTTTTAAAATTTTGCAACAGAGCGAGGATGTAGCAGAGTGAAATTCCTTGCTGGGGGAACCTGCATAGCTCTCCTAAGGGACCTCTGAAGTACCATTCCCTAACTAGACTGAAGCTGGACATGAGAAGCCTGGGTTCAAAGCCGAATTGTGCCATGGATCTGTGTTGTCACCTTGTGCAATTTCCTTAGTCTTTTAATGACTGTTGTCTCCCTCCAGTCTCATTTCACAGCTGGGGTCACTTACCTGTATTGGTATTTATACCCTACCTGCACTGTAAGTCACCTGGATATGGAGGTGTCTGTATTTTAGCTTTCCTGGGTGCTCACCCCTTTAGACTCTGACCAGGCTTTTTCAAATACTTTTGGAATAACAAAGGCAACTGCCAACAGAAACCTAATTTGGTTTAGCTCTGCTCAGCCAGTTCCCAGGAGCTGCTTTGATACCTTATTTAAATTTCATGTTGTGTTTTGTATCTAGGTTAAACATGCACCTAAAACTGCAAGGACAATATAAATAAATTTTGCAAGTCAAGCAGTGTTTTCTTTACAGCGGAGGAGGGAGCACAAAGAGTTTCTGTAAAGCTTGACCAGGTCACCTAAAGTTGGTGCAGCCAAAAATAGAGCCATGATCTCCTGCACTCTGACACCACTGCTCACTCCTGCTCCTCTTCTCTCTGTAATGAAAAACCGCATTCAAGGTGGTGTCACCTATCTGATGTTTTCAGGCCATGGAGTTTAATGAATATCACTGCTGTTTAAGTCAAGACTTCTGTACCGTTTTCTAAATAGGATGCCAGCTCTTAGCTCACACTTGCCAAGTGCATGCCAAGAATTACTGTTGGGAATTTTTTCCCTTTACCTGCAGAACTCAAAGTGATTCCTGTAGAGTTTGCTTTTACCTTTGTTTCTATTTGCTGTTCAGACACTTCTGGCCTTCACCTTCCCACTGGATAAGAAAAACTACAAGCTGCCCTGTGCTTTTCAAGTAGCTCTTGTGCTCAAATTTATCATGGGCTCTCTGGGTCCCAGCCTGCTCACTGAACCAGGGTGTGCAGAGGTCCCTGGGGTAATGACACTGCTGCCATTCCTCATCAGAGCAGGAGGGGCGTGGGGTGCAGATGTGCTGCTGGCACTCACACACACTGAGTCTTACCCTGTGCAGCAGCAGCACAGCACTCGTGTCCTTGGGAGTGGGCACTGCAGGGATGTGCAGTTTCAGACAACGGCATGTAGGTAATTCTGAATTTGTAGCATTCACAAAATGCTGTTTAATTGAACTTCCTTCAGGTAGCTACTGCAAAATCAATTTGAACTGGTGTGATGGGTACAAACTAAAGGAGGAAACTAGGCAGAAAATAATTTTGAAAGGGCCACAGAGCTTGAGAAAGCATTGCTCTAGAGACCTTAAACCTGAGCTGGGATGCAGCGTTATACAGTGATGTGGTCACAGCAGTTACTTGTATTTATCTCCACAGGATGCCATACACAGGCACTTCCATAGCAGCTGTGGTCTGGTGGGTGCTGTGGTAGCTATTCTGCATGTGGAGTTATTTAAGTTCCCAGTAGCCTTGTACAGTGTATGCTGAAGTCTTTAATTACTTCCTGGTAATTACTGAGTGTGCTGGCTAGCCAAGGCTAGTATCAGTATTGCACTCTGTGCTCTCAGCTGTCCTTTGAGTACTGGATACATGTTCCAGTATTTAATAATATCTAATGGATCAGAGAGCAGATAAAGGCAGATAAAAATTGCCAGTGTATTTTTATAATCCTCTGAAACTCTTACAGCAGCCAAACAGCATGACATTGTGCATCTTTCTTTCGTGTTCTGAGGCTAAGTTATTAAAGTCATAAGGAAAGTAATATTTTTCCACATATCTTACAGTGCAATTTTCATGTCTGCTAGTAAGAGTCTAGAGAACTCTAAACTGGTTTTGTTCTCACCATATGAAATTTGAATATTTAATTCCCAAAATAGTCTTGTATCTGCAAGTACTTTTATTACATCTGATTTCCTTGTTACATTGTAGATCAGGAAACATTGTGTTTTGTCAGTAAAACCTGGTTTTGAGAGGGGAGAGAAAGGGTGGAATAATACATCTGCTACTTCATTTGAAGGGAAAAAGTATTTTACAGTGTTTGTAATATCTACTGTTTATAAAACTGTTTGTAGTGTATATCTGAAAATATCTCCACAGCAGCTTTCATTTAAAAGCACAGCCTGTCATTAATGGATTGACCACTTCATACAGCTTTTCTGTTCCTTGGCATTATTGGTGCAAGTTCCTTTTTAATAGTTGTTAAACAACAGTAAAATTAGGAAATGACAATTAAGCTGTGCTCTGATATAGGCTGTGCAGGACCTGCTGCTGCCCAAGTCAGTTCTGTGCATGCTGAAATCATAATCCCTGCAAGAAGCAGGTGTTTAAGCATAAATAACCTGATTTTTTGAAGAGTCATTGTACACCATTACTGTATTTATTACTTCTGTGGTAGAAGGAAGAATGAAGTAAAAATCATTGATGTTGGTGAAAAACAGGCAAGTTTAGTGAGGTAACATATTGTACATTTCACTGCTGGACAAGAAGGAGGGAAGAAGCTGATCAGGATGCTTCAGGTAAGAAATAAAGCTCTCAAATACTAATTACTATAATGGTATTGAGGAGGTTATCAGCTCAAGCCAGATGCCCTGACATCCAGAGAGCAGGAGAGAGAGGATTATTTGTTGAGTGTGTGATGGGCACAGCAGTGCAGCTGAACATTAATGTATTCCTTTTTTTTCAAGGTATCTACACCCCTGAACCACTCTGCAATTTCTGGTGGGCTCTTTTATCCACGGGGTTTATGTTTGTGTATCATTTTAGCATCTTGCAGATCCTGGGATTGGTAAGTAAACACAGGTTAATAAATGGATAGTCTGCAAGTACCTTCAGAGTAAAAACACTGAGTAGTTTGAGTGTCCAGGTCTACATGGATAAGACTACTTGCATGCAAATTTTTGATAAGGCTACTTGTATGCAAATTGCATGTTCTAACGAACATTTGTATCTTTTACCTTGGAAGTACTGGTAAAATATTTCATAGATTGGTTATGTACCTGCATAAATCCATTTATTAAATACACAATAGATTTTGGATCTGCTTTTTTTCTTAAAGATGCCCTACTTGTGTTGAGCAAAAGTGTGTCACCTGAACATTTTTGATTATTATGGTAATTCTCTAAATTTTCACCGTTTTAGGTGTCTGAATCAGTGCAAGATAAAAATATTGTTAATTGATAAATTTATTGTTGCTTCCTCAGGTTACAGAAGTGAATTTGAACAACATGTTGTGCCCAGCAGTCTCAGATCCTTTTTATGGGCCCTGGTATCGAATCTGGGCCTCTGGACATCAGACTGTCATGACCATGACTCATGGGAAGCTCGTAATCCTGCTGTTCCACAGTGCTGTCCCCACCTTTAAATGGAGCATGGACTTGCTTAGACTCCCAGCTAAGAAAATAGACTGAAATTTCTCCCCACAGAGTAGTTCATACAGGAAGCAGAGATATACTGGAAAACAAAGAGGAGGGATGAGAGGACAATGGCTTTATACTTCTTCCCACAGTTTTTTGCCTCAAAAACACCTCTGTAATCAAGTGATGTTTTTTTTTACCTGCTGTTTCTCACTGCCTATTGCCAATGGCAAAATTAGTGGCCTTATTCTGGGGAAGGTTCGTGTTTTATACATTTTGTATAGATTACAGTAGAATCTTGCTAAGCCACCATTTAAAATTAGGCCAGGACCTGTCCACATTGCAGCAATGAGAGTGGCAGTGCTACCTCGTTTTGACTCATTTTCCATTAAAGAATAGTTCGCTTGTAGGATAGGAAATAATGCTGATTTGTAGCACTCCACTGATGTGAACCAACTCCACTGATGCTGAACTGCATCATCCTGGCTTAACTCTTAGAGCCTGAATGTTCCAAATGGTCACAGGAAATGGTGCACACTTAATCTTCCAGTCAGAAGTGCAAAACAGTGAGGTTCTACTGTATTTTCTTTAAGCTGGTTGAAAATGTTGGGGAACAATAACTCATTAAAATTTTTTTTAATCAACTACTTAATTTCTAAGCTGCAGTGGATAAGTATCTAGTGAAGTCCCATCATGATGCTTTGGAGATGCTTTTATTTTGATGAGGGGAAAAAAATAATGTTGAAATAATTTCAAAAGACCATGTTATGTATAAGCCATGATAAGATACTGCATCCGCTGTTCTGTCCTGACTTTGAACAAAATGGTTTTTTCACTTACCTTAGACTGGAGAAGGAGTGGAGATACAAAGTCCAATGTGAACATCAGGGGCTTTTTTTTATACTTAGTAGCTTTTGAAACATTCCTGCTCTCTCTGTGCTGATCCTCACTGACCAGACTGGTTGGTGAAGAAACAAAATGAAACTCTGTTCTCTCCCTACAGCTCTGATACGTCATGTGCACTGATTTTAAAATACAGGTATAAAAAGGAATGTCAAATCAGTGCAGGCCTCTACTGCAAAGAACATGTTCCAGTTTAGTAGTATGACCAAATCTTCCCATCAGTGTGTCTTCTGGAGAACAGGATGTAGATGGGCAGAATGATCAACTGCATGTACCTGCTCAAATTTCTCAGGAGGAGAAACCGTTGGGCAGAAGGATGGGAAACCCTGGCTGTGTTCTTCCAGAATTGCGAGTCCATTATGCAGACTGTTGTATTTTGGGACGGACTGCAGGTTTTTCTTGTGCAGGAGTTTGTTGGAATTTTTAGATTCATTGTGTTGTCAAAGCTGTGACTTGTAAGATAAACCAAAACCATCATACCTCCTCCAGCTGGATCACCTGAAGGTATGTGCTGAAGTTAAGGTACAGACGTTTATACCTCAGGAAGCAAAAGTAAGAACAAGTAGTTGACTTTTTTTTTCCCCCCTTAAGAAAGAAAAAATTTTCATTGGTGAGAGAACAAGTGGCTACTTCAGATATTTTTACTTCACATGATTAAAAAAAGTACACCTCAGTCATAAATACATTGTCCCATATTCTGATTTACAAACTGGTTTCTGGCTTTCTTCCATGCCTTGCTGTATGTGTATATATATATATATATATATATATATAAAAAAATACACTGTATGCTCACAACTTGAGAACATGCAGTGTGTACCTAAACTATCCCTCAGGCATATACAGCTGGTGTTAGTTAGTATTACAATAGAAGGATTTTAGACAAATGTTGCAAATACTATTTAGCACTATTATTTGCTTTATTTGCTTTTTTTGTTTGTTTGTTTGTTTTTGTTTTTGTTGTTTTTTTTTTATGATTTCCTTTTTCTTTAAGCATCTTCCCTTTTTTTTCCCTGTCAGGCTATTGTAGTTACTGGAAACACTTCTCTCAGTAGCAGCCTTTTATTTTTTTCTTTTTTAAACTATAGCATTTCCTATCTGTAGTCATCTGCTTCAGGGCATTCCAAACAAGTATAAACCAGCTGCTGTGTGCCACCATTGGCTGCCTCTGGTCAATTAAAACTGCAGAAGCATTGAAATGAGCTCAGGTGTCTCACTCAGTGCAGGCTCTTTGCTTGGTAAGCAGAATTTGTGAGCTCTTCTGGCTGACTTAAAATTCAGTAGCAGGAATTTGAACAGAGCTGCCACAGGACCCTCCTTGGGCAGGTGGAAGGGATTGCTGGTGCAGAGCTGCTGGGAGTGGTTGCCCCTGCCCTCCCTCCCTCCCTGCCTGGTGGTCACTGGGCTGGCCTGTGCTTTTTCCCCTCTTCTACTGCTCCAGTTGTTTTGAGTCACACAGAAATTCCAGGTGTAATTTCATCACATGCAGTTTGCTGATGGAGCTGCTCATCAGAGCCAGTGGGGCACTTGTACTGTCCTTCCAAACCTTATGTGGGCACGTTCTGGAGCTTGTTGAATCTTTCATACCAATTTAAGCTGCAAAAATGTCTCACTGAACAAGGTAATTTAGCAAAAAAGTAGAGAGGTAACCCACTACTGCACTCAGTAAGGGTTTTAGAAGTACTGGAGCTGCAGTGAAGGAATCAAATGGTACAGCTGGAGTCAGGTGGGAAGGCAGGCAGTGCAACCTTCACCTTTTTAACATAAGCTGTTGCTTCTTTGTTGTTGTGCAGTATCAGTGAGGCTGGAGTTAGAACAGAATCCTTTAGGTTGGAAAAAACGTTTTGAGTTCATCAAGCCAAGCATTAACCCAGCACTGCTGAGCCCACCACTAACCCTTATCCCCAAGTGCCACACACACGTCTTTTAAATGTCTCCAGGGTTGGTGACTCCACTGCTTCCCTTGCCAGCCTGTTCAATGCTTGACAACCCTTCTGGAGAAGAAATTTTTCCTAATGTCCAATTTAAACCTTCCCTGGTGCAACTTGAGGCTGTTTCCTCTTGTCATGTTGCTTATTTCTTGGGAGAAGAGGCTGACCCCCATCCTCCTTTCAGGTGGTTGTAGAGTGACGAGGTCCACCCTTTTCCTCCTTTTCCCCAGGCTAAACACCCTCAGCCATTCCTTAGACATGTGCTCCAGACCCTTCCCCAGCTCTAAAGCTTTGCTTTGGACCTGCTCCAGAGCCTCAACGTCTTTCCTGGAGTGACAGGCCCAAAACTTAAAAATTATTCCCTCCTTCCCCATGCCCTTCTTTGAAGGCTTTTAGAACTACATGTTGGTTTATGGTGAGCCATCACAGAAAACTGCATTGGTGTAGCTGAGACAGGCTCCACAGAAGGGGAAGGACAGGTCAGAACGGGAGCAGAAAGGGAACACTTTTGAAGCAATTGTGGAACTTCACATCCTTCATTCCTCACCTATCTCTGGGTATCTGCTGGGAATATGCAGCAGCCAGAGCTTGTTATATGTGCAGGATATGGGAAAGAATGGGAAAGCAGAATACTTCATTTCTATAGCAGTTATTTGTTGTTTTCCCTGGCAGAGGCCGATTCTTCTTTTCCCTGAGTGGTTTATTTTATAGGCAGTTACACTATACAGATTCCTTTGGTTGCTTTATGCTTATTTATGCTGGAAATGAAAGCACAAAACTCTACTGCTGTTCTTAGGAGGTGATTGCATTCTCTCCTGGGGTGTTACGCACACAATCCACGTCAAGATAACTTGAAGCTGTTGCCCAGTACCTGGTGATGAGATTTTACAGTGCTGCAGTGCCATGCACAATTGAAAGGGTTATCCTGGGCCTCCTGGTCAACTGTGCCCAAATCCTTTGTCATGGCACCAGGAATTTCAGCAACAGTGGCAGTAGCTGTGGGGCAGAGCAGGAGTGGGGCTGCAAAGCCAGACTCGCAGAGTGTAAAATCTCACCCCAAGGTGGCTTCATTTGCCAGCCAGAATACCCCAAAAAATTCTTGTGCAGTGCCACTGCCTCGCCTTCAGAGATTCTGGTATTGGTTAAGGGGTCTGAACAGAGCCCTCCAACTGTTAGTATTGTAGGCATTTAAAAAGAAACAAGGAGTAAGGAATTTGACTACTCCTGCTGCTACTGGCTGCATTTCCCTCCAAGTGTAGCCATAAATGAAGCATTATTAGCTATACTAAACCTGTTTACTGATGGGTTTGTGTATGCAGCCTTGGAGGAAGTAGCCCTCCGAAACAGAGGTAACATTTCTGCCCCCATCACCTTGTGCCATGGCTTCAGCTGTCAAGGATCCCTGCAGTGCTGTTTTTTCCAGGGATTCAGACACTGTACAGTGTCAGAGCTGTATCTTATTTGTTTAATTTCCTCTTTTAAGCACCAAAGGAGAATTTGCATCTTGTGTCTTTTGAAAGGTGCAAACGAACAGCTCTTGCCTGTGTGTTTATAAATCGATGAAAAGCCACAGGCTGTGAACACACACCTGGAGCTGGTTTTGGTTCAGCGTCTTATGGTTCAAAGATGCTGCTCATAAACAAAGCTTTGGTGTGCTCGAGCAGCTGCTGTCTTGGTGAACTTGGGAGACAGGAAAAGTCAGTCCATTTGCAAACCTTGAGGTCACAGAGTACCTCATTGTAGTTTCTGTTTCTTCACCACAGAATTTTGATATTTCTGTATATTTGAGATAATTTTGTAACGTCCAATTGTATTTTTCAGAAATGGCTGTTTGCAACTGTTAACTGACTGTAATTTTATGTCCTAAGTCTTGCATCTAAACCAGAAGCATTTGTTTTCTATGCATCCATAGCTAATGGAAAATAGAGTTGTGGTGTTTTCTTCAGTGTTGCAGTTGTTTTACTCTAGGTGATCCTTCTTAGGAATTAAATTTGTCTTTATAGTTAACAAAGCTCTGAAAAGGCCAAAACCCAGGAAGAGGGTGTATATCAGCCCTGGTGGGACGTTTCTGCAGGCAGACAGGTCAGCTTTGATGTTTTCAGTTCTACAGTGACAAGACTCATAACAAATCTGTTGTTTTTTGTGATCTCGTACTTCAAGTGCTATTGCTGTAAATCTGTCTTGCAGCTGTTGGTGTAACTTAAACAAAGCCAAGCTGTTTTATAAATGATTTTATTTTTCTTCAGGGTCAATTTTGTACTTTTTAAAATTATTTCTGCATTTCCTGAGTCATTATCCCAATGCTGCAGAGGACGCAGCAGGTAGAGCAGTGAGCACACCCCGCTCTCCCCAACCACACTGTGCCAGGGGGCTGGGCTGGAGCACCAGGGGGGCTGCAGCAGAACCTGCAGGGCTGCTTACCCCACCCTCTAGTCCCAGCATGGCATTATCCAGGCACAGAATGGTTTGGCAAAGACAAGGATGGACGTGGATGGGCTCAACTGCCACATTTGCTGTTAGTTCTGAACAATCTGTAAGAGTGTTACAAATTTTGTAAACTTTTTAATGTGCTAAACCTTGGTTATGAGGTAACATTTACAAATATGGGGTAATTTGTGTACTTGTTTTTGTATTTTGGTCTGATGGGCTTTTTTGTTGTTGTGCCCTAAGTCCAGATCATTGGTAAATAGTTGTTAAACCTTTGAATTAAAACAAATAAATGCATTTTAATGGATACTGGATAGTTTTGTTATCATTCTAATTGTGCCAGGCCTGAGTCATCTGTCTTGCTTAAGACTTTTTATAACTAGGTAAGAATCACAGAGGCACTTAATATTAGCTCGTTATATATCAGGTAAGAAGATGGAGGCTCCTGTCTGAAACAGTCTGTACAGCCTGATCTTGTCTGCCTTGCACACAGCAGTTCCTGGGAGAACAATGGGTACTGGGATTTCTGGAATTCTAAGCAGTTCAGTCTGACTTGTGCCTGTTACCTGTCAGTCAACAGCAGTTCACTGGCAGAGCTCACTGTACGGTATAAATCCTTTAATCACTGTTTAAATGGGACCTGTCCTTGTCGTTCAGGTGCAGAGCTCAGGGAACTGTTACAGTACAAGGATGCTTTCTCCACACCTCCTCACTGTGCCTACCCCAGCATGGGCAGTGTCCTGTAGTTCCCACTTCACTGCACTTCAGCAGAAGATGGCAGAACATGCACAGAAGTTTTCAGCTCACACCTTTGTTCAGAAAGCTGCTGTAACAGCTACCAGACTGCACTCAGACAGCCCCACACCACAGGTGATGGCAAAGCAGTTTCAATGCACTTCACAAATGCTTCTGGCTGTAATAAACATAATTGCAGCCTAGTTAAATGTATTCTTGTCACCCGGTACATCTCAAGACAAGCAGGTTATTGCCTTGTGTGCGGTTCTTGGCAAATACTGTTCCTGGAAAAAGAACATACTGGATGTGCCCACCTGTATTATTATATATCCGTTGTAGAGGATTCAATTTTTCATGCAGCTGGGAAAAGAATCAATTCTCCAGCTTAATTTCTCTGGAAGAGTATAAAGACTGATGAAACAGCTTAAGTAAAAATCCAGTGTGAGGTGCTGTATGGGAGCCTGAGCTGAACCAAGCAAGCAATTTCCCTTTGCAGGCACTGCTGATTATTTTCAGCAGCTCTCTATAACTAATTGGAAATCAGCCTTTCATTGTTTAATACCAACAAATATGTAAGAATAAGCAAGTTTCTACATCTGAAACACCCTTAATACTGCTGGCTTGGTTTGATTTTTACAGCATGGGAACTGGAGAGCTGGCTAAAGCAGTGATAAGAGTGGGAAACTCATTGTAGGAAGTTGTAACTAGCTCTGCCTTTCACTGGCCTCAGGGTTTTAGATGAGGTTTAGTGTAAGTTTTACACAGTTCAGACTAATGATATCAAATCTGTGAGCTAGCTTCCAGCACTGGTTTACTATTTACACAGGCTGAAGGTTTCCCGTCAGATGTTTGTTAATCTCCTAAATCAAAGCTTGAGAGCAAGTGGAGTAATGGCTGCATCAGACTTCAACATCCAAAGGTTACATGGATTCTATTGCTCTATTTTCAAAGACTTTGCATCTACAGTCAGCAGAGCTATTAATTCAGCATGAGGCAAACAAAACCCTTCTAAACTCAGAGCTGAGTTCCAGGGAGATGGAATGCTTTGTCTCAGGAATTATGCTACAGAGGAAATATGCTCCCTTTAACTCAAGACTCAGTGCACCAAGAATTTGGCTGAGGGACCAGAGTTCTCCAACTCAGTTTTGTCATCAGCTGCTCTGTTGCTTTGCCAGGGATTCTTCAATTCGCGTTGGCACAATGTTCTGTTGAACAATCTGGCTGTAAGTGGTACAGGTGCTGTGTTGCTGACACCAGGATAACTGGTTCTGCAAAGTTTTGCTTCAAAAGATTGAAACCACTTCTGCGTCTCACAGAAGGGAGCTCAGGTCTGGACAGAATTCCATGTATAAAGTTAGACATAAAAAGTATAAAACGGAACTGGCAATTGATATAAATACTGATAAATAACTGATGTAGCTGATATAAATGGTGATTTAACTGGGAGTGGTCAGTGAAAGCTACACACACCTGTCCCCAGTTTGTTCCTACAGTAGGCAGACAGACAGAGTTAATCCCAGGAAAATATTTCTAACACACCATTAGCCTTTGGCATTAGCACCAGGTACAAATGCTTCAATAAAAGCATTGACCAAGCCACGCAATTAAACAGAGAAGCATCAAAAGAAATGGTGATTCTTTTTCCTTATTTTATTGGGTAAATGATTTAAAAGGTAATAACAATAGTGTTAAAACTACTACAATATCTTTCCACAGCCATATCTCACAGACCCACAGATAACCTTCTAGCATTTTTTTTTCTTTTTCCTCATTTTTCTCTTTTTAAGCCGTACTTATATTAAAATGCCCATTTCAACAGTTTCTTCACACTAATAGCAATTAAATGTGGAAGGAAGAAGGATCTAGTTGTAAAGGAAGGGGATTCAGGTAATCTGCGATATTATTGTAATCAATTGAGTTGCTAAGGAAGGAAGGAAAAGACCGAGGCCTTCCAAGCTACTCCAGGTAGCTCTAAGCCCACTGTGTGTCACCATGGCATTGAAGATAACTCAAGATGCTGGTGAACAATTTAAAGTAAGTTTTTTTTTTGTAACATATAAAACACTAAAATAACTTAGAAACTAGATCCAAATATCTTGAAAAGAATCAACTTTGATATACAAAAACAGTCATAAGTTGTTACAAAAGTTTCAAACAAAAGTTTGTTTTCTCAGTGCGTTTATGTACCAGCGCAATTACTGGGTCCAGAGCAAAGAAAGAGGTTTTTCTTTTTTATTTTTCTCTTTAACAGTAATAAAAAATGAGGAAAACATATCTTTGTATATAAAGAATCATTGCTGGTCTTAAGAATAAATGTAACCAGAAACCCTTAAATCTGAGAGGCACACTTTGGGTTTCTCTTTTTTTTTTAACTTTTTTTTTTTTTAACATAAAAGGAAAGTCACCAGTTTATTTAAATGGAGGAGATACTCAGACTCCCCAAATAAACTTAATTCAATTAACATCACTAGCAAAAATCAGTTAGAAACTGTACAAAAATAAAAAAGTTAACACATTTAATCCTGCAGGGATTTTGTAAGGACTGGAAGGCAGGCTTTAGGAGCAGCATTTGGGCATGGCTGGAGGCTTCTTTGGTTCGATCTAACACACATAAGAGATGTAACCTACTCCAGACAACAGTTTTAAAAACCCGCACAGTTGAAGACAAGTAGAGGTCCGTATACAAACTCCAGGTGTGCCAGGGCTGTGCCCACCTTGGTTCCAGAGTGGGGCTGAGGTCAGGACCGGAGCGTCCCCCCCTGCTGGAGCGGCATCCGCTGGGATGGCAGCAGGAAGGACACTTGAAGCATCACCAAGTAACAGCTTCGTGTCAAGTCTACGGTTTGGTTGTCTTAACTCAGTTTACAGAACAGAGTTTTTAGGAACATTAAGCAAGAGAATGAAAAAAAAAACCCCAACAATCTCTCCAATGGAATAAGGCAAACTGAGTAGTGCTCATAAAACAAATCAGCATTTCAACTTAACAAACAGTGAAATAAGCTACTTGGTTGTACCTTAATTTCTATAAAGTACCCCAAATGAAAAACAAATCTGTAGCTAACCCCAAGAATACAACTGAAAGGTACTAAATGTAACTACAAGGGAATGACATTTGTGAGAGCAATTGCTGATCAGCTTTAAGCAAACAGACCTATTCTGTGCCAGTGCATGTCACAGTGAGCTGCACATTTGGTACAAAGAATTCCACAATTACAGAGAAACAATCTGCAGCAGTTCAGCACAGTGTGCTGAGGAGGTAGGTGCCCTAGAAACACTGTAGGTAGACTGATTATTCCAATCTTTAAAAAAAAATATCATACAATCTGATTGACCACAGACTCTGTAACAGTTTTTTAATTAGTGATACAAAACTCTGGTCCAGAAGGGTCTGGCATGAGCTCGGTTCAAAAGCACACCTTTACAGTTTGTATAACACCCTTGAACTATATTTTTAAGCAACAGCTACTAAGAGATAGACAAAAATGCATTGTGCATTATGCTGTATACAAAAAGGAGACAAAACTATCCTTTTCTCCCCCAAGCCATGGTGGGAAGTATTGCTGACCTTGTCCTTAAAATCCTGCAGGATTGTTTATTCATCAGTATATCATTATTACACTGGTAAGAAATTCTGTATAACATCTGCATATATCGAAGATTTCTTAAAAAATCTGATATGATTTTAGATCCGCATGACCAGTCACGTGACCTTCTTGAGGTTGATTAGCACCTTTCAATACATATATATTTCTATATATAATAGATCTTTTTAAAAAACTTCTAACAATGAGCTCATGCAGAAGCACGAGCGAGCTGTAACGAGATGACAGATAAAGATGGGGTTGGATGACTTTTTTTTGCAGCAGAATGATTCAGTTTGTGCTCAGGTTCCCTATAAGGGCAAGAAAAAAAACCAACTCTATCAGGTAGCCACATGTTCACATTTCCACTTGAAGACTAATTAATCTAAAAGTGTTCCCCAAGTAGAAACAAGACAACAGTATCATCCAAAATAGCTTCTGTATAAACATCTACTCATTTTTGCAGCTTCTGGCTGGCATCTCTTGGCTCCTGAAATTTCAGGCCCTCTGCTTAAAAATTAAGGCATCGCAACTGAAAATGGTAATATTTGGACATAAATGCTGTGGATGAAGGAATACCAAAGACCTTCTACAAAAACCTCCATAGAAATTAAGTGGCAGACCTAACCTCACATAAGGGATGAGCATAATTTATCCTTATCTGGTTTTGAAACCCTATTGAAACATTTTTAAAGTTAATCCGATTTTTTTTAAACAACTGAATTTTATCTATTTGATTTTTATATATCTATGTATTTACAAACATTCATTATTCAAAATAACTGGAATTTCTGCTTACTGTGGTTTACTCATGCAGATTAGGAAGGTCTTTTCTGTAACAGGCGGCCTGTGCTGCAACAGGCAGCAGTGGGAGTTCTGCAGGCACAGGAGGAAGGAGTGAGCTCCTGCCATTGACTGGCCTTGCAAATAGACCACACATACCTTTTACTAAATCCTATTTTTACAGCAGGAAAAAGTTCCAATCGGTTTTCTTTCTTCTACCGTGTGGAGGGGTATCAGAATTATTACACAGTACTTACAGCTCTCAAGCACTATTCCTGCAATAGATGAAAACATGTAACATTATGGCATATTTGTCCTGGCTCTCTCACAAGAGTCTTTTTTCTTCTATTAAACAAAAGTTAACTTGATCTAACTACTCATGACTTGATAAAACTCAGTAAGTTCAAGAGCAGATGAAAGAACAAAACAGGGATTTCTCTTTTCCAGAATAAGTTTGCTAATAATAATAATAAAAAAAATAAATCTCACTTTAAAGAAAAAAAAATGTCCAAAACCCTGATGCCAGAGCAGCCTCAACAGGGTTTGCTAGAACATTTGGAGTACATGGTTTCTATGAATTTTATATATAAGTATATAATTATGTTATAGTCAAAGGCACTAAAATCTAAATCCATTTTCTTCCTAATATGACATCTGCTACTCACCAATCTGTTTTTAGGACACAAATGTCACTCCTAATTTGAGTCATCAGAAAGGCATCGTCTCATTACAAATGCATTCTCGTGACTACTCCTGACAGGGCTGGGCTGCCTGTGATTCCTAGCAAAGGATGGGACACAAAGGGGTCCTGGATTGGATTGTGCCCTATCATTTAGGCCACTTGATTCTAAAAATGCTGCCATGTTTACATCACCTCTCGCTGTACATGAGCTGCTCTTCATCCCAAAAAAGCATTCTGTATGTCAGCCTTGGTGTTCCGGCTGTTTGTGCTGGATCTGGAGATCCCGTATAGAGCTACATGGGATCTTTACTGTGAGGGTGAGATATTGTACACACAACGTCATTGAGAATGTTATGAAAATGCAATTCATTGTCTACTTTAATACCTGAATCTGATATGTTTCATTCCCTGTCACACCTATTAATGCAAAAGCCATGAATGCCTTTTGGCTAAGCAAAGCATCCCTAACTGCAATCCTTAAACTCTTCCTTCCATCCACAGTCACAGAAAGCCTTGATTGATACAATTCAATGTTAATGAAGTAGAAATTTAAATTTTCATAAAAAACCCAAGGGTATATGCTGCAAAAAAATCTGCAGTGAATCAATAATAAAAAAGTATGGGTTCTTTGTAATAATGCAGTTTTCCCTCCCGTTGCCATGATGAGCTGAACCAACTAAGGAGCCTCAACATGGCAACGGAAACTATCATCATAAAATGGTACAGTAATAGAGATAGCTAGACCAAGAAGGGGCAGGGTCTCCTGGGAAGAGGTCTGCAGAGAGGTCCAGTGACTGGTCATGCGGCTCAGTGTCAGGAATAATGGTTGTATGGTGGAAGGGGGTGCCCAATACCATTCTGGAAGTGATGGTGCTGACGATGGGCAAGGTACTCTGTGTAGCTCATCGTCATCTTCTCACTGCGGTACCTGGCAAAGAGCAGAGAGGCCAATTCAGGAACTGTTATCAGGAAGCTGCAAGTAGCACAGAAATGCTGCACTGGTGGTTTGTTTAGTGGTAAGAGCTCTGTACTTCTGATGCTGGGAATAAGACTGATTGCAGCTGCACAAGGGAACTGCCACAACTGTCAGGGTCATTTCCTGGATCATATGGCAAATCACAACATAACTGCTCATGAAAAATACTTTAAGCAACCAGAATGGTTAAAAATGGTTGCTTGCTGTGTTGGTTAAAGTAGAGGGAATAGAGAATGTCCTGTATCTTCAGCCAACTCTCTACAAAAACCTAGGAGGAAAAACCGTAAACAAGCACTACAGATTTTTGGGCTGTTTTTAAACAGTTAGTATCAACTGTCTGCCAAATTCTGCTTTTAAAATTATCCCAGCTACATTAAATGTAGTTACATTCTTTTTAGACTAGAATCACAGAATATCTCCAGTTGGAAGGGACCCATCAGGATGATTGAGTCCAACTCCCTACTCCTCACGGCACTACCTAAAACTAAACCATATGGCTAAAAGCATTGTTCAGACACCCCTTGGCCTCCTTGATGCCATGACCCTGGACAGCTTGTTCCAGTGCCTGACTACCCTCTCAGTAAAGAATATTTTCCTAATGCCCAGTCTGAACTTCCCCCTGAGGCAGCTTCATTGCCTTTCCTCGTGTTCTATTGCTGGTCACCTGAAAGAGATCAGCAGCTCCCTTCCACCCTCCACCACCCCCTGAGGAAGCTGTAGACCCCAGTGAGGTCTTTCTCAGCCCTCTCCAAACTGAACAAAACAAGTGACCTCAGCTACTCCTCCCCTTGAGGCCTTTCACCATTCTGGTCACTTTTCCTCTCATCACACTCTGTAGTCTGATGTCCTCCTTAGAGAGAGGCACCAAACTAATTTTACAGGCATTCAAGTGAGACTGGCAGGCCTGTAATAACAAGGATCTTCCTTCTTACAAATGGAACAACATTTGCCAGCTTCCACTCGACTGCGACCTCTCCTGACTCCCAAGTCAGTTGAAAAATAATGAAGAGTGGTCCTACAAGAACATNCCCTTGAGGCCTTTCACCATTCTGGTCACTTTTCCTCTCATCACACTCTGTAGTCTGATGTCCTCCTTAGAGAGAGGCACCAAACTAATTTTACAGGCATTCAANGCCATGACCCTGGACAGCTTGTTCCAGTGCCTGACTACCCTCTCAGTAAAGAATATTTTCCTAATGCCCAGTCTGAACTTCCCCCTGAGGCAGCTTCATTGCCTTTCCTCGTGTTCTATTGCTGGTCACCTGAAAGAGATCAGCAGCTCCCTTCCACCCTCCACCACCCCCTGAGGAAGCTGTAGACCCCAATGAGGTCTTTCTCAGCCCTCTCCAAACTGAACAAAACAAGTGACCTCAGCTACTCCTCCCCTTGAGGCCTTTCACCATTCTGGTCACTTTCCTCTCATCACACTCTGTAGTCTGATGTCCTCCTTAGAGAGAGGCACCAAACTAATTTTACAGGCATTGAAGTGAGACTGGCAGGCCTGTAATAACAAGGATCTTCCTTCTTACAAATGGAACAACATTTGCCAGCTTCCACTCGACTGCGACCTCTCCTGACTCCCAAGTCAGTTGAAAAATAATGAAGAGTGGTCCTACAAGAACATCGGCCAGCTCAGTGTAACTAAAGGCAGAATCCAAGCCCTGACAACAAATATCCTGAATACATCTGCATCAGTATTGTCTGACAACAAGGAAAATGAGGAACCAGTGGCTGCTGGGCCTTGCTGGAGAGAGCAGCAGCTCTTCTGGAATCCGTGGGGATGGTCCGTGGCACTCAGCGAACGGAATTCCCACCCTGCAGAACCAGCCAGGGGCTCTGCAGGTAACAGTTGGCTGAGCACGATCAGGGGTGGCTGCACAGCTCCGCACATGGGAGAGAACCCCCAGCTGCTGACCCTCCACATTCCAGACCCTTCGGACTGTTATGAGTCCCTCAGTGCCACTACTGTTTAATTCTCTCTTTCAAAACATGGCCAGAACTGCTGGATGTGAACCTGAAGGGAGTGACAGACTCGTTGTGATCAGCCTAAAGCTTTCTTCACACACAGGATGTTTACTTTAATTCAGAAGACTTGAAAAAGAAGTAAAAAGCCCTTATTCACTCCTCCAATAGATATGTTTGTGTATGACAATAAATTATTAAAACGAGGTTCTAAAACAGGTTGTCTAATGCTGGGAAGCAATTAGTGTTTTAATAATACTGTCTCTAATCTGTCAGCAGAACCTGAGATTTTAAGCAAGTAAAATAGGCAGTCAAAAACCCCTTTTTCTGAACATTAAAAAAATTATGGTTTGTTCATTTCACTTATCAGGCAATTAATTTTGGTAGCAGTTTCATTGTTGCGAACTTAATTACACTAAACACATGGCTTTTTATGGGGTTTTTGGAGGGTGTGGGGGTGAACTTTGAGGGTTTTTTGTTTTGTGCTCCATGCCATTGCTCCAAACAAAATCATGCAGCAGGAAAAAAATGTGTGCAATACAGAATTTTTTTTAATTGGAAAAATATACTCCTTATTTACTAAGGTGTACAGAAATGAACTATAGCATTGTTAATCTTGTCCTCAGCTATTTCCAGATATTCTTTTTGAATATTCTTTTTGAAAAGAAGATAACAAAGTGTACATCTGAAATTAATTAAAGGCAGATTGGGGTTCTGCACTTGGAAATTTAGCTGGCTTCTGTAAATCCTTCCTCCCTAATTCAACCTTCAGAATAAAATGTTTTCCTTACTCAGAGCTATTCCACAGTCGTTGAGTTCCTATAAGAATCCAGAATTCCAAACACTCATTGAGAGCCATTTATCTCCTTGAAGAAGACAAATGGTCAAAACTTCCTTATAACGTAAGATTTTAAAAAATCCTATTTCTCCGTGCATGACTAAATAACTGGAGCTCAGCAGCCATTTTACACTGCAGGCTTATACAAATAAATAGCTTTAGAGCCATTCCGACAGACATTCACTCCTTCACCCATCACCACCTACCTAACTAATATTATGTGCAGAGTATCTGCTGCTAATTCTGAAATACTTTGGCTGCCACGCACTAAGGAGCCCTCAAGAACATGTTTTATTAAATTAGCAAAACCAAACTAAACTAGTATGAAATAAAATACTAAATTCTTGTCCCCACTCCTGGGAATACCCTGACATAGTTTCACTTGCATGCTGGCTGTCAAAGCAGTGCATAGCTTGCATGTCTCACACTTTAAGATTACAGAAACCTGTACTCCACGGGGCATAACCCACAGGTTTCTCTGAGGATCCAGGGGATTAAGGATCTGAGGGGCCTCCATGACATACAGCAGCAGCCCCACCACGCACCATCTGCCCAAATAAATCTGACAAGAGCAAGTAATCCCTGTTAGCCACAGCCCTGAACACCCACTACAGCCAAGAAACACTCCGTGAGAAGCCAGAGCTAACAACACTGCTGAGAATGTGCAGAGTTATCAACCCGAATATGCAGGTACACTGATGTATCGTGCCCTGGTATTGAACAGCCAGCTCTTACTCCTTGTTTAGTGCCACTAATCCCTGTGCAAGGCTTCTCCTAAGTCTGTACTGCTCTTGTGGAAACAAAGGAATCATTAATGATATATCCAGGAGAGTTTACTGTTACCATCTGCAGGAGCACTTACCAGGAAGGAGCACCTCCCAGCATTACCACAGGGCTATGTGCGGTATCCCGGTGCATACCTGGTTAGCTTTATGGTTTTCCTGAATTCATTAGTAATCGGAGCCTTGTAGCCTCCTTTCCTCAACAAGGAATCTATGGTTTGAATGTGGTCCCATCCTGTTGAATTTTACAGTAGCACAAATTAGTGAGAAATGCAGCAACAGGAACAGATGTTGCAAAAGCACAGTACAGTGTGTGGTGCTGCTGAGAGTGCAAGGGCTCTACTGGCATTCGGGATAAATCAAAACGTTCTTCCCTACTTCAGATCAGCTGAAGGAAGTACCACATGTAGGATTTCTTTACACACACAGTTCACTCTACAAACAACAGGTATTTTTCATCTCTTAGTTGAAATATATTAGAAGTGAACCCAGTCTACCCAGGTGTCCTAGACTGGGTGTGTGATATTAAACTAAACTTTTCCAAAACATTCAGGTATGGTAATATATCACAGCCACATTAGACATTATAAATGGTTATGACAATATGGAAAACTGAATTTCTGTATAACATTTAAAATAATTATTAGTTGAACATGTGCAGAGAACTTGAAATCAGACTTCTTCATAAATATCGCTTAACTTTACAGAGATATGGCTAATTTTAGAATGACTAAATATTATAGGTGTCTGGATAATGAAAGAAGCGATGGATTAAAAATACAATTCATTACTGTTCTCAATAAAATCTTCACACTTTCCAAAACTCCTATTTATTTAAAAACTCTCATATTTTAAATAGCTGCTAGACATATTGTTTCCTAAAGACGCAATAACTAGTCACACCGTTACATTAAAAAACCTGCAAAAACCACAGCAAATTTGGGCACATACAAAATACAAATGAGTTGTTCTGGAGACTTCAAAGAATCAGATTGCAATTCATGATCTACTAAAATTATTCAGAAATTTAGACACATTCTGCCCACAATTCCTGAATTTTAAAAAAAGCTTGGAACACCTCTAGACTTTTAAGCAACTATTTGGAAACAGAATTATCAATTAAAAAGGATCCTCAGTAAAGATATCAGCCAAACCCTTTGTCGACCAACATATCTAAAAGGGCCAAAAAAAAAAAAAAGCAGCAGCGAAGAAAACTGTAAAAGACTGAGACACTCTATCAACCTTGGAAATAAAAAAACATAGTGAGTGCTCAGAGTCAGCAAAAAATGACTGTTCAACAAAATCTACTCTAATTTTTTAGTTTCACAAACCTAAGTCTGTGCCTCTATTAAAAGGGACTTTAACAACATTATTGTGTACTTTCATACTGAAAATAATTTCCTTCCATTCATTAAAAACCCTGGGAAGTCAGTGTTCGTAAAAGGAATTGAGTTTTATCAGAAAGTACGTAACTGAAAAACAACTCGATCACTGGGAATTCAGGAATAAATATTGGTTAGGATAATTGCCCAATGCTTAACAGAGCTTCTGCATCTCCCTTATATCCCAGCCTAACAGCCACGCAACAACTGGCACCTTTTAATAACTGTTAGCCTGGCTGACAGCACCGTACCACCCCTCCACATTTTATTTTCCTACAGCTATGCTGCATTTATGACTGGCTTAAAAAGCAGCTACGGTTTACTGAATCCCTCTAGGAGACTGACACAGGCATGTAATGGCCATTTATATAAGAGTCTTCTTACAATTAAATATTGCTCCATCATCTGACATCAGTGCAAGGTCAAATATTGCATTTTAGATTTACAGGTATGTTTAAATTCTTCACCAGATCATATGAAATAAAGTGCAACAATGACCTTGCTCCTTCGCAACCTCCGGTAGGTAGGTGGCCGTGCGCTTTGATCCTTTCTCGTTGATGAATTCTATTCTAATGCCATGTACACCCACCTGCAAGAGATTGGCAGCTTCATTAGTACATTACCAGAGAAAAGATCCAACAGCTTTCTGACATGGTGAAACCCAAAATGTGAACCTTTCAGTGGTTAACAGCATTTCACACAGAGTTTCAGGAGGTGGCACTGCAGTGGGTGTCATCTTTTTGAGAGGTGTTCACTTACAGCCACGTAAGCTCAGCAGCAGCACAGGCACACAGGATGTTCCTCTGCTCCCCACCACGGAGCTTCATTCCTGGGCTGGAGGAAATCCAGCTGAGGGGCTAAAGTTGTTCTGTCTCCTCTGACACTGTCACCAATGTTGTTGCTGATAAAATCACCTGGTCATCAGCTATAATCTGCAGGCAAAACAGCTGCCAAATCTAATGAGGCTTCAATTAAGAGCATTAATTTTGTTCAAAGCAGCAACTGAATGATCAAAGATTTGTCACACTATGGACTCAAGCCTGGAGCCTTCAAAATTTCTGCTCATGTATGAGGAAGAAACAAATATTCCAAAGTACCCAGCCTCAAACTCCTATTTCTGTGCTACTAAGAACTGTAAGTTGACAAAATGCCAGCATAAAAACCAAGATTACTAATACCAAGGAGCTGGATGAAGATAAAAACCAAAATGCCAAAAACATTAGAAAAAAAACAAAGGGGCTGGACACCTTTCCAGGGCATTGTTTAAGGCCCCCTGTTTTCAGGTTACAATAATTCTGTGGAGAGTACCTGCACTGGGATCAGGCCATAAAAGATATTCCATTGCCAGAAGGTTTTCAGTTACTTTTGAATTCTGTGCACAAACACAAAGCATTAGTAGACGGACATTTTAATGCCCACATAACCAAGATGACTTTTCCATTCGAATCCAAAGATCCCAACGCCGTATGTGAAAATGAAGAGTCGATGTTTAAAAGGGTATCACGTTGTTTGGCGTAGCACATCCTTGTGGACACAAAATTAATCTAAAAAAGCTTTTTAATTTTTAATATTTTCATTCGTTATATATGATATAAGCAGGAGAAATGGGAGGAAGAGTCACTTGCAGCTGGCCATAGCCACAATCATTTTTCCCTATGAATCTAACATTGTCCATAAATAGGAAAAATTTAACTTTGTGACTAACAAATTTAATTCACTGCAAATTTTAACACGTTATTTCAATACCAAATACTCCTAAACACCAACTTTCATACATGGATATATATATAATCACTAGAGAGATCAAATTTGTATACCCAGAAGATATAATTATGAACCCAAAGGGCCTGAAAGTAAAATGAAATTATTTAAGAAGCTGAAAAAAGTCTACAGAGTTTATTCCCAAACCAGTAAGTTTCTGCAGCTGGTGATTTTGTAACTGTCCATATTCAGTTGCCTGAGTACTAAGATTAAATATTTCCAGAGTTTGCACACCTTTAAATCCTGCAGAATATGAGATTCTAAATGCTACGCAAGTGTTTTGCATAGTAGTGACCACGTAATATTCATGAGCAACTCACCAGGAGCACTAATGATGTATTAAGTATGATGCAACATTCAAGTTGCATCACTGCTCTGGATGTTTCCCATTAACCATTTGAATGGACTTTTAGGCCCATGTCTGTACAAAAAAAAAGGATGTACAGCAGGGGAAAATTTCATAGCATCCTATGGAGCATGAATTCCAACTGCGCAGCTGAGCTGGACAAACAGCTTTTCATTGTTCAACTCCAGTTAAATCAAAACCAGGCTTGAGTTAAATAAATGGAAGCCACACACAAGCAAAGTAAAAATGATCCACACTAAGACTGGCATGGGCACAGTGTGGAATTTATTTTGACTTTCTCAAGAGACTGGCATTCAACTGATGCAAACTTCTGTGATGTTTCCCAAAATAGCCCTCTCCAAGATGGGAGTTAAGGGCTGGGTCTGTGGAAGGTATTAACTGCCCTGCTACCAGGACCAGCACACACCTTCCTACACGGCCTCAGGTTTGCTTCTCAAACTAAAAATACTGATACACTACAGGCAACATTCTGTACAACAACATCTGTCTGTGCAGTTCAGAAAAACAAACCAATCTTGTGCAGATGGAGCTGGAGTTCTGTCTCGCCTATTACCATTTATTAGGGAAATCACTGCCTACAGGTATCCTCTGGAGCTGAAAAGGGACCACGCAATTGCTGCTTCAGCCTCCCACGTGGATAGGAATCTATTTAAATTGTTGCTATTGGGAGAGGAAAGCAAGATAAGGAGACTTAGAAAGGCAAAAAACAATCTCCGCCAATAGAAATATTTCTATGAGGTTTTAGAGCATGAATTACTGTATCCTATATAAGCAGTACTTGTAGATATAAATTTTCTGATCAGTTGTGTAAGTGGCCAGAGGCTACCTAAAATTAGGTTCTGTGACAATATTAATTAAATTAATTGACCTTTAATTAAATCTAAGGATTTAAATAAACTACATATTTTACTTTTGAAATTACTTTAACAAAACTTCAGACTTTGTTGTGTATTTAAACACATTCATACTCACTTATACACATTTTTTTTAATGAATTCTTTATTTCCATACACTTTGGGATGGGAGAACACAGGCACACGCCACATTTATTGTTTTGCCAAGTGGCTATGGCACTTGCCAGATTACTGCCCACAATACCTCTCTCTACATATATCTAAAAAAAAATAGTTCCAAAACCCCCTCTGACACCAAAGCTGAAGCAACTCTCCTGACGGACTGTTCTGCCCCAGATCTCCAAACACAGTTCGTTAATTTGTTCCTCTTGGACTGACTCTCCAGCCATACTGAGAGGAAAAAATAACATTATTCTCATTAGACTGTCCATGGGGAACTTGGATAAACACCTGAACATTAGGCCTTGTTGAGACTTAAGTTTCTGTGCACTCTACCATGGAGTAAATTATCATCCAGTAATGGTTCTGTTCGGTTCCATCTACTGCACTGAAATCTTTAAGATTTGCATGCAATCATCACTATTAGTTTAAAATGAATTAATTGTAGAACAGTTGTTCGGAAATACATTAAAGCAGGTAACAAAGAGCCTGTTACATAGAATCCACATGGAATGCTCCAGAGCTGGAGCAGTACAACATCCCCTTGGTGTCAGGAACAGGCATCTGCCTGTTCCTTATGTCCACTCACTATCTGTGTTCTCCTGCACCCCAGACCTGCTGCACAGCCCGTGCCACCACATGCCAGTGGCACTGTGACACCTGGCTCTGGGTTAGGGACAGCCCTTCTACTAACTTAAGGTTTGTCAGCTCCATCTCTGAAGAGCAGCAACCTGGAAACGTTTTCCAACAAAAAAGCTGGCCTAGAACTTGCACAGTATTCCTTATGATACTACAGAACAGTAACTTTCCCCTTTATTTACCTGACTAATGCTATGGAAATAGCTGTACACAAATGTGTTTGGAAATGGAAACCTTCAGATTAAGTGACTATTGCTACTTTCTTGAAGCTGATCTCACTTCTTATTAGCTGAATTCTACAGCTTTTTAGCCCCACATTTGCAGCAAATATGCTGGCTTCTTTCTGACCGTCTTTAGCAGCATCTAAATACTACATTCTGATTTAACAACAGAGGCAAAAGACTCCTCAGGAGGTTTGTTCTCTACCTCATGGCAAGCATAATCATTCATTTACACACATGGAATCACTGAATATTGTCCAAAGAGAATAAAATATTGAGATCCAGACTTTTTTCTCTGTTCTACAGAACAGAAGCTGAGAGCTGCTGGTGTCACTGCACTTACAGGCAGGAAAGAACCTCCACAGCTCTTGAATATATCCACTTGGTCAACACTGAAAAGCCACCTTTCAGTCAACATTATTGGCTACAGCTATTTAAGCTAATATTTAAACCAGTGCACACAGGCTAAAGGCCTTTTGTATCAAGACAGCACGTACAATTCTGCAGATTTTACTTTACTGAAGAACAGCAACTTCAGAGCAAAGACCTCTTTCATGGTATTTTAAGGAAGAGCCACTGCTCAAGTCTAGCCAAAAAGTTCTTTATTATAATTACATACAATTGCAGAGCTTTAGGATCTTTTCATAAAAAATGAGGAGAGGATCTGAATCAGCAGGTCTGAATTAGTTTATAACTACTGCTATCAATAGCAGATGTGTTTAAAAATAAGTGGTCTTTACGACTTGTCTTGTAACTAGTCCTTTGTTGTCTGATCTTTAATAAAAGAGCAGTACTATCACAAAATCTCCCCGTATCTTTGAGTTTTTCATGCTGTCCATTTCTCTGAGGTGGAAAGGCTGTGCAACTGTGCAACTCCACCCCAGCTGCAATTGGACCACAGTGGTCTCTCATGGGTTCTGTGAAGCAGAAACGGAGATGCAGTTTCTACACTCCCAGCGTTTGTTTCAAAGCCCTACATCTGTTCAGCTACTGAAGTGCACTGCCATTCAGACAAAGTCAAAGGTATGTAAGGATTCTAAGTTGTATTTTTGGAAGCATCCTTGTGAACGTGGCATTGAAGGGGTCCTTTAAAGATGTGTACTTTCCCCTACTTACTTTTATAAAAGGTGAAAATGGCAGCAATTTGAAAAATCATATGGGAGCTAATAGCAGTGAATTCACACAGATCTGTTTACTTGATTGAAGTTTCTGCTGCAAAAGGATCTCACATTGCTTTTTACAGCTGAAATAATAATTTATTTAGTTTGGGAAGGTAATTCCTTAATGAGAGAAAACATCCATCACTCTGCTTCAGGATGGTGGAGACACTCCTGAACTGTCTTCAGACAGCTTCACTCCTGACTTCACTTAACCTTGTCTTAAGCCCTCAGAGCACTGAGTTGTCTGAATTGGCAATTCTGAAATATTGTGACCTGTGTCAGCAAATTGCTGACCTGGCTCCCACAAGATCATCAGTAGCACACCTACAAAAGCAGGGTCTCCTAACCAGGCTGATGTTTTTTAGGATGATCTCAGCATGACAGGAGATGAAAGATGCAGAACCTCTTTTTACATCATACTCTAGACATCCTGAAATGTCCTTTTGCCATTAATATTGCATAACTGCAGCTCCCTTAAAAGACACATGGGTGACATAAGCTATCTCACTGACAGGCACACACTGATGAATCATTCTTTTAAGGACTAACAATTACAAATTTTATAATCTCATATTTAGATGTCACCCACCCTCCTCTGGGCCCTTTTGCATGGAAACCTAGTTTGTGACTATTTCTTGGAATTGCAGGAATTTGCAAAGGTTTTTAAAAACTTATCATTAAAAAACCTTAAATGAAATAGGAGAGAGCAACTAAGCAAATGGATAACACAAGGACTTTCATATTTTTGACCCCTGTATTCTTGCCTCATAAGTCAGGGGCTTTCCAGTAAGAACAACTGTGAGAATCCATGAAATCAAATCAGAATTCAGCAACACTAGAGTTCTGCATTATGCTTACTTACACTGTTGTTGAAGTCTCACAAGTTCTGCTGCAAAACACAGAAAGAGCATAGGAAGTAAAAGCCTCCTTTTTTTCATACAATATGAGTTATGAATCAGAACCCTCCCAAGGAACAAAGCTAAAAACAGTCTCTCCAAGGGAAAGTGGATTTTTGAACTGAGGTTTTGCTTTCACCTTTTCCTTAAGGATGAATATTTGGGTCATCTTAGAAGATTATCATTCAGACAATGAAACAGCACCTAATAATATTTATAGACTATGGCATGCAAAGAGCTAAATGCTATTTCATGATACACTTCACATTTTCTGAGTGTATTCATAGTCTGATTTTTATTAAATTATAATAAATGAAATTAAAAACATCACAGTGATGGCTACCAGAAGTCAAGCTGGCAGAGGAGAAAAATTCTTCCATTTTGATTTCTACCTTAGTTTAATAATAATAGTCACTAGTTTGATTACTTGAAAACATTGTTTAAAGTGTCAGATAGCTGAGTGACAAGGCAGACTACTCTGCAAAAGCTTCTTGTTGAGAGTGCACACACTGTTTCTGCTAAGATTTATTTTTGGTCTGACATTACATAAAAAAATGAGTATTTCTGATTATGGTGAAAATGCTCATAAACCCTAAAGAAAACCTGGATTCATCTCATTCAGAATTACATATCAGATGGTAAGAAGCCCTTGTCATTATGAGGTGAACAGGAAACACATCTTTGTCAATTTTCAGCTACTGTAAAATTCATAATGCTGAGGTTACTGCTGGATACCCTCCTTCTGAGACAGCAGGGCCTCTTACTGTTCTAACAACAAGTGCAGTTTCTATTCAATATACATTTCTTACGTGTAAATACAATAGAAAGCCTCTTTTTCTCCTAAGAAGTTCTAAATATTTAGTCAGGTTTAATTATTATTAAAGGGAAATACTGTAGTTTTTGTGGTATCTCTGGCATTATAATTTCTGCTATCCTATGACAATTTCAAAATTTGTCTTATGTCCACTCAAAAATAGATTCAAAGAGGAATGCAACATGATGACTGAGATGAGGAGTTCATCTTAAGTCAAGTACCTTGTTTTTTGCAAGCGTCCAATGCCAAATAATTTTGGGAAAAGAACATTACAGGCTACCACTTCCATCAGTATGCACTGTCATGTGTTGTTGTTGTTGTACACACGTCAGCACTTGCTTCTTAATCTCTTTTATGCTGCTGTTCCAAGAGGATGCATGCAGGTTTCCTAGAACCTGGCAGTTAGAATAGATTCAGCTCCATGCGTAAGCAGCATGACAGCAACGATTTACGTGGCCTCACTGTATAAAGGCTTTGTGGGGTCTGTGCAGGACACTCACTCTGAAAGCAAACAAAGTTTGGGGTAAGATGAATGTCTCTACAAGCTAAATAAAGCAGTTTATTCTGGGACTGCCATTTCGTGCAGTGCTTGTTTCCCGAAGCATACATGAGACTGTTAACTTCCATACTGGAGCACCCCTTTCCAGAGTCGATGGGCTGATCTACCACACAGATCCGGCAAACGAGGCCTCAGGACACCCTTGCTCAGACAACACCTTCCCTGATGGAATCTTAGACATCAAGACAACTGCGCAGACCACTCCGAGTGCCTATGTGGGCAAAACCGCAACTTTATTCCATTTGCACGGCTCAGACTTTCGAGGTGATGACGGTTTTATCAAAAAGTCTTTTGAATCTATGCACTTAACCACGTGTACAGAGTGCAAAACAGTGACAGCTATACTAATATATGCAGATCATTTAAACAGTGTGACTACAGCTATAGATGTTCGTAGTATCAAAGTCATTTTTGTAAAAGATATCTGACAGTCTTACCTCCCAATCCATGTAGTCACACACATCTTCAAAGTTAGTGAGTAGAGACACTGAGCAGAAAAGCCGTGGCAGCTCATCCCTCGTCATCGGGGGGAAACGACTATCTTTAAGGGCACTGTTGGAGAAAAAACAGAATTTCAAAGGATTTTTTTTTTATTTCAAGGATCTAATCTGAAGAGTAGAAAGGAGAAAAAAAAAATCCTGATGAAATGATGACCAGTTTGACAACCCAGTCACCAGTGTAACACACTGATCAACATTCCCAACCTTTTCCTTAGACATTTGTTTTGGTTCTTGGCTGGCCAATCAGATGATGTTCTGAGGGTCATTCCTTCCTGAGCTGGTTTTGCTACTGTGACAATATTATTAATGAACCAGCAGAAAGCTTCTGAAAAAAGTTACAAAAGCAATAGCTCTTCCACTTGCAACTTGTAAACCCCTTTCAAAAAGGATTAAACTTCACAACACAAAGTGGAGGGGTAAGTTCTACAGCCTGCAGGGATCAAACACTTAATACAGTAATCAAATTGTAGAACTTAATTATGCAGTGAAAAAAAAAAACCCAAACAAGCAGAACATTCTCTAAAAAAGACTAATATTCATGCTTACTAGCAAAGGTGAATATAAAAAGGTGAAAACATCCAAGGGCTCTACAGACCTGTAAACCTATAGGACTCAAGGAGGTTCTGCAAAGCAGATGTCATGATTAGTAACAGGGAAGCTTGCAAACAGCTAATCCACGGCTGACGTACTATTCTACAGACAAACACACCTAGTGCGGTAAAATCCATACCGAGGGGAGCTACCTGTGCACAGGCCAGCACGCCTGGAAACACACAGCAGTTAACAGACAGCAAGCAGTGCCGTAAGTAAGAACATTTGCAAAAACTTACTTGCATAAGTTTGGTTAAGAACCAGTTAAATTGGCAAAGGGAAGGTTAAAGTCAGGATGGCATCTCAATCTTTTATTCTCTTAAGCTTTGAAATATGATGTGAATACAAACATGCTCATCTCCAACAAAAACAGTGATCTGCTAACTGAGCTTTTGGATGAGTAAAGAGAATTGAAGAGACTTACTGAAATACTACCAAGCTCTTCACGTGTCTCATTGTTTCATCTAACAATTAGATTGCTCTTAATCGTTTTACTTGGCCTAGAGCCAGTGGCTGCCATTAGCTGATATAATCACAGCCACAGCCATGGTGTTACAATAATGGCTGCAGGCTCTGCACCAGAAATCACCGTTTTGTATAAAGAGTAATAGAACCTCATTAACGCAGGCCATGTAAGGACACATGAGGAAAAAAAAGTCATGGAAAGTATAACTAAAGGAAATCATCATATGTATAACCAGACACAGTTTCCTATCAAGAACTAATACCATACACCGAAGAGTTAAAATAGAACCTACGTTTTTCTGGGGTGGGGGGAAGGCAGATTTTTTTGTTGTAGGTACGCTACAATTACAAAACGCAATATAGTAGTGAAATTCAGACTTAGAAGTCCTTCTCTACACAGATCTGTGAAGAACTGGAACACTAAAGAGATTTAAAGCATAACGCTTATAATATTTAACTAATGACTTCCACTGAAGATGTATCAAAAGTAGGTAATTCCGATGGGATTTTCCACGCTAGCTTTAAAACTGCTGGAACCAGGCACAGTTACCATCCTGTGCTCTCTGACGGTTCAGAGCAACATCAGAGGTAACTCCTATAGCCACAGGGTACCAACAACATCCCAAAATACCAACAACCTAACTCAGCTTGCAATCCCCCAACATGGCAGGGAAAATAAATAAATAGATGTATGTAAAGGGAGGACACTCAGAACACAGGGACAGCTCAAACCAAAAGTCTATCTAGCTTTAAGTCTATCTAGATATAAGTTATAACCAACAGCAAAATCAGTGAATGCAAGAACATGGTCACAGCAAATGTCCAGGGGTACCTTCCTAGAATACTCTCCAGGAATCTAGTTATTTATAGGTTAGGTATTTTGAGTCAGAGATGGGATTCTGTACTTCAAAGCTCTTCTGAATTTTATTTAGTAAGTTCATGTACACACACTTTTAACATTTTACCCCCTTTTATAATTAAAAAATTATGCTTGGAAACCCTAATCCTCTTCAAATCCATTGCTACTCTAAGTTTGCTTATATGCAGATGGCTCCTTTCCCCGAGGTCTGCTGCATCTCTGTCATATAACAATATATGTGAACACTGTACTGAGGAACACCCAGACAGACAAGCATTATTTCATCAACAAACAACAAATTCAGTTATCTTAACAAGCAACTGTATGCACAGATATTGCTAATATTACTTTAAATATTTTTCTCATAATTTATGCAACAATCTTACCAAGCAAAACGCTTCCCATATTGCAAGAATTTACAACCTTCAAAAGATTTTTTTTTCCTTTTTTTGCTCAACTTGGTACTAGGAGTTTGTCTTTGAATTCCATTCCCTAAAGCTACCAAAATCCACTGTGAATTTCAACTTTTTGAGGCAAAGGTTGTCTGTGTGCTGTGGGTGTAAGCATGATCCCCACAAAGTTAGCGGTAAAAGTCTCCAGCAAATTCCCACTCACTGAAGATCTGCTGCACTGGCATTGCTAGATGAGAAACCATCTGTAATTTACCATTCTTCAAGTTGTGCAGAAACAAACCTCATGCCATGCTCATGTAAACCATGTCTCAAAGAACCATAAAATATTATAAGCTGGAAGGGATCCCTCAGGACCATCCATGCCTGGCCCTGCACAGGACACCCCAGCTCAGCTACTCCACTTAAATGCCGAGCTAACAATCTGAAACAAGATGAGCAAAATCATGACAAATTTAAATATTGATAAAAAGGTGAGATATGAAACCTTCAGGTGAACACAGTGGGAACAGGAAGGCACACAAAGCGTAAAAGCCTCGGGCACACAGAGGCAGCCAAGCGGTTCAGTTCCAGTGAAAGCAGTGCCATGCAGTGACCAGCACACACTGAGCAGCAAGCTCAGCTGGCCTGCTCCATTCTTCAGTAATGGCACTGGCACAAATACCTTGTCTTCACATAACCACCTCACGAGAACTAAAATATTGCTATCAAATGATGGAGTGATTTCAATTATTACTAACTCCTGCTGAACTGCCAGGTGCTATTCCATCTGTACAGCATGCTGGAAAATTCCTCCTCGACACCTCCAAGACTACAGACACTGGTGTGCAGATCCTGTCTCAACACTCCTGCTGCTGGAGGTAAGTGAGATATCTGGCAGAATAAGACCAGAGATCTGAGTAATAGCCTCTGACACCACTGTGACTACACAGAGTATTGCTGTTATTTTATTCCTCCTTTCCCTGTTTTCAGACCCTTTTTGTCTTTCAAAACAGCTTGGCCTCTGTTGTCTCCTAAGCAAAACCAAAATTTACCTGGAGAAATTTGTGCTGACAATCAGCAACTGAAATAAAATGTACTGAAGCGAAATGCCAACAAGAGAGCATTTATTTATACTGATTAGCTACACATGAAATGCTGTCTGCTAACAATGAAATACTGTCTACTAACAAAATTTATGAAACAAAAATTTTATCAGGTGCCAGTTTCAAAAGAACTACCTCAAAACTTTGTAACCTTTTCCTAATGAGTTTGGGCATCACATAGTATTTTAAAACCTGAGATTTGTTTTAATGTGCTCTATATTACAGTTAGAGTACCAGTCATCTCAGTCATTCTGTTATTACTACCATGGCCCCAACTCTACAGTAAGTTCCAGATACCACAGGAAAACCTAAAAGCACACCAGCTTTGTATCATCTCGTCACAGATGAACTGCTTTCATTTTCGCCTTTCTCAGTGCCTGGTTAGCAGGAGACATATAGCACTAGAGATGCTTCCCTTCAGGACTCAGCCATTATCCTTGAGTTTAAACGTCATCTCTGTGGGTAGCGAATAAATCACCATCTACGACTGTTCTGATGGTGCCAGTGGAACAAGCGGATGGTGCCCAGTAGTTCCTCAAGGGCAGCTGTCCACGTTGTACAAACCTCAGCTCTCAGTGCTTGACAGACTGGCATCACTCTCAGAAGTGTCAGCAGATGTCAACACTTAGTCCAAGGACAAAAATCCTTGCACGAGCTTTTACTTTTGCCATTCCTGTTCTGGGAAGAAAGAGTATCAGTTTCTACAGGCAGCAGTATAGCACTTACTATACACCTCACACACTCTAAAAACATCTATGGATGGAAATTCAGAACTGGGCATCCCCTGACATGTCACTGCACTTGGCATGTGCCTCCTGGTGACCAACTCACAGCGAGCAGAAAGACAAGGCAATGCTTGCTTTCCTCAAAAGCTCATCACTTCTCTGAGCTCAGAATAAAAAATCACCAAGTAACTGTGTGTCATCAACATTCTTAAATGGCAAAGGAGACTTAGGTGTCCATACTTTTGTAGCCTTAGAATTTGATTTTACAGTCTTATTCAGTTCTGTATTTTTCTGTCAATTCTCCTGTTAGAAAAAGGAATTAAATCTGGCATATTAAATACCAGGTTTAAAAAATATTGACTACAGAATTTTTATGTTAAACTTAGAATTAAGGAAGGGCAAGTAGAAATAATTAGCAAAAGAAGTTGGAAAAATTAGGCAGAGTTCAAAACTACTTTTAAAGAAAAAGACCACTAATTTTAAAAGCATTTTTTAGGCCATCTGTTCTTTATTCCTTCATACCCAGAAATAATTTACATATATTGCTGCTGACTAAATGGAAGTACATGGTACTGAAGAGCTGAAAAGAGGCAGTGCCAAGCAAGGGGATTCTAGCTGGCCAATAAAAGGGCATTAGTTTTTCCACACAGAGTCTGCTCCATGTTACAAGTGAAGCAAGCAAAGTCAGAATTGAATCCTGTTCAAGGAAAACTATTTTTAGACACAAAATACATGCACACACATGCATGGCCTTTCTAGTTAAATATTTATGCAGTCTTGGATGTCCAACTAAGATCAAGTAACTGCCAGTTAAGAAAAAAGCCAAAACAAAGCGTTACTCAACTATCAGTTTTTCTTCAGCTGAGCCATACTATACAAATCTCAGCCTTTCTTCAAAAGAAGTTTATTTGGCTATAGGAAATGTTTATCAGTAATTTCATTTTCCAAGGACCATTCCTCCTTGTATGTGGGATATAAAAAGCTTGCAAACACTTTAAAGACATTGAAACTATAAAAAGAAAAGGGAATTGCTTGAATTATTTTGAGTTGCTGTGACAAACAGCATGATGGTTAGAAAAAAAAATTATACTCCTTATATATTTATATTCCTTAAGACTACATCTTGTTTTCTATAAAATACCACTAGAGAAGCTCTTAGAATAACCTGAAATGATAGTACGTTCAGGTGAACCAAAATGAAATACATCATTGTGTTCTCCACCCATAATTTCTGTAGGCTATAAAAATGCCTTAAAAAAAAAGTCAGCTTCAGTCTTTAAGAACCTAGGGCTCTTACACACGATGTGAAAGATGGGAAAAAACAGTAGAACATGAATTAGGGAAATAAGAAGTAGTAGTGGAGTTTCATTACTGTGTTTAGAAATGCCTCAAAATCCTTGTGATTGAATTTAAAAGATCCTTTAAAAGAGTTTGATAGCATATAAGCATCAAAAATAGTAAAGAAGGATTTTGATGCACATGAATGGAAGCATTAAATGAATTAAATTCCTAGTATTTTACTCATTGTTATTTAACAACAAACATTAACAATGAAATTTCTCACTAAAGCTCTTTTTTGGGGACAGTCACATCTACAGAGCTATGCTGGACAGAGTTTAGATAAAATTGGATACAGTTCTGTACACTGCTGGAAATTACTTCGAAGGCTTAAACATGACACGGGAGGAGGAGATGCAAAGGAAGCTGTCAAACACTGGGCATGATGTAAGTAATACTCACTTTTATAGGAAGTGTGAATGAGGCAGAGACATTAACTGACTCACGCAATTTAGGAGGCTTACACAGTGAGTCAGTGACAGAATTGAGAACAGAATCCAAGATCCCTGACTCCTAAAAATCTACTTTTTGTGACAGCCTCTCTTTCACTGTCTGCTCAGCCTATCCTGTAGAAACATAGCTCCCAGAGGATTAATCAAAACAGAACCGATAAATTTAATCCAATTTAAAAATTAATTTTCCATTACATTTTTAGTTCACTCTCTTATAGTCAATTTTCTCTTAACCAGTTTCCAATACTGAACACAGTTAAATCAAACCATAACCTTCTGGCATCTAAATAATTTTCCAAATATCATCAGTAGACATATGAAAAGTAGGCTAAAGATCTTATTTTACAAACTATTACCCTCTTTTAATAAACAGTACCTTGGCACTACTTTCAGATGGTAGGGAAAGGACTTAAATTCTACCAGCTCTTCATTTAGCTCAGTAAGTATAACCCTGAGATTCTGGAATTTTTTCACTGAGCGAACTAAGTTTAGTAGAACTACCTTCGAAGATGTATTTAACAAAGAAATAGCTCTTTGTCAATGAACTCAGCCCAAAGGGCTCAGATATTGTTCTTCAATTAATTCAAAACATCCTGGAATTAATGAGTGGCAAACTCACTGGATTTTAGAGAACAGCGAAGAAATGACAACAGCAAGAGACACTTGGTGCCAGGGTTTCAGAAGAAAAAAAAAAAAAAGGACAGTATTTATTGTTCCATTGCTGGGTTACTGAGCAGTGAAGTTAGTTCAGATTTTTACTTTCTCATTCAGTAACTTCAATAGGAAGAAATTAAGGAACACTTAAGCAGACCACCAGTATGTTCCTAATGAAAATCAGCTCTCATAGCTTGGTTTGGCAGAGACCAGAGAAAACTAACAGCTTCCAAGTCACGACATGCAATTAATTTTTAAGCCAGAAAAGGAGGGCAGAGTGTGCTCTACTTCAGAAAGTGAAATTATTATGAATACAATCCTCCTGGCTGTCAGCATAAGGCATCAGACAGCCCAACACAACCCACAGGTCAGCCTTCTACTGACTTTTATTTATGACCAGCAGAATTTTGCCAACTTAAATGGAGATTTCAAGGAGTGATTTACATGCAGCAACAAATCACTTGAATGCAAGGAAAAGGAATTTATTTATATTGTCATCTTTTTTTTGGGTCAGACTGGAAAAATTTCCAGGAAACAAAACAACTGTGAATGATGTGTTTTTCCTGAACCCTCCCTTACATTTGGGAGACAGAAAGGGAAAGAACAACATTTATACTTCCTGCACATTATGTTGCTAAGTGGTAGTCATAGGGTAAAAAAAGAAATACACACTTGTTGTGGGGCACAGAAATACATCTCTGAAGTTCTCAGCTGATTTTATCATCACAGTACAGAAGGTAACAGCAACAGCATTCCAGATGGGACAAATAAAATACTGATCTGGCATTTTGGCTCTTGAATCTACTTATTGATTTTTTTACTCCACAAAAGTGAAGTATGCAAGAAGGTCTCTCTTCTCCCCATCTGCCTGAAATCAGACATGTAACTTAATAGGAAGAAGGAATATCCTGCTACTCTATTTTAGACAGTTATTTTAGCTTTGAAAAGAACACCATTCCTCTAAAAGACAAATGAGAGCACATATATAAATTCAGCATTTAGAAAAGCTCATCAGAAAAGCAACCTACGTTGGCTACATAAGACAATTAAGACTCTATTTTAGACAGCCAGAGGCTCCTAAAATAAGCTGTATGTTCTCCTTATTTAACAGCTTCAATTATATTAAGAATATTTTTATGTGCACACATGTATTGTGGAAACCATACCCACAATTAAAAATCAAACCATACTAGTATTGCTGATAAGGTTCTGGGCCCTTGTTTTTCTACAAAAAAGTACACCAGTTGTTTAAATCAAAAGACGCCTTTACAGAATATTTCTGGGGTACTTAAAATTTCCAGACAAATCCTTATTTAATTTCTTATTCTGGCTACACGGTACAGATCCACTCCAGAGCACACACAAAGGACTGACACGGTCTGAGATGCTGCTCAGGGATTCTGAAGTCACTCTGAGTACCTGCTAAGACACAGAGCTAATGTGCACCTGCCCTGGGACAACGGGCTGAAACTCCTGGGAGTTTAACTACTGCTGATTCTTCAGCTGGGTCTGTCAGCCTTGTGTACACAGCAGATGAAAACTCAAACACTCCTCACTGACTCACTGTTACAAAACTTCTTTTAAGAAAAGAAAGCTCACAAGCATGAAGCCGTAAAAGCCAACACTCCTATAAATTCAGGGCTTTTTAGCAGAAAGAAACAAACGTTTTTTCTACTGCTCTGACAATTACCCAGAGAAATATTCTATCACACTGGATTCTTCCAAATAAATCTAGTTCATCATTATGCCATGATAATATTACACTGTGTGGACATGATGCCCGAAATTAATTTCTTTCTTTCTGCCATAAAGTATCAAGGAAACAACAAAGGTTTGTATGGAGAGGTTCTTAAAGTTCAGGAGAATTCTGTGTACGTGCTGTCATGGACTTCAAGTGGAAAAGTACAATCACAGAAGTCACAACTCCTGCAACCTGCTCCCATCAAAAAGTTCAGTTTAAACTAAAAAGATCCACAAAGTAATACTGTAGGTTCCTGATTACATTCGTAAGAGTGAAGTTTCTATGGTTTTAACTTCCTGTTTCCTGAAACCAGAAATCTTACACTATACTGCTTCTGTGGTTCTAAAGGACTTACTGACCTTTCAAAAGGCCAAATAAGGTAAAGACTCCATTTTTCTCAGTTTTAGTCCTGCAGGGCATGAGGGTATCATTTTGCATTACTATACAATATATCCTACTACACCAGAAAAAAATTAAAATCTTAAACTATGCTAACTTCAAGATGCAGCAGAGCTTCAGTAACAGTTCAGAGGTACACCCTGACACAGGTATGCTAAATCCAAAATCTTCCCATCCCACAGGGCAGAGAGAGGGAGGCAGCTTGGAGCACAGCACAGCCCAGAGTGAGCAGTTACTGTGCATTTGCCCAGGGGTAGGTGGAGAGCTCTGTTTGTTCCATCCACCCCATACTGTAAGAGCTGAACCGAGGCAGTTTGGGACATCCACTGCCCCACAGCTGCCTGCACTGGGAACGGCTCAGCACGGACCCTGAACAACATCTTCTGACTACAAGGGAACATCAGATCAGCAGCTGTATACAGGACTTTCTCCATAGGGGGCAGCTTCTTTTCTGCCTTTACCTGATTTGTCTCTCACCTGTCCCTGCATCACAGATCCTGCTGGGATAAATGACAGTAGAATTCAAAAACACGTGACAGTTTGTGTCATAAACATTCAGGAAGCTGAAAGGTGTCAATTGCCACAGAAATGTCCTCATTTGCTACATAAAACCCAAATCCACAGCACTTATAACAATCTCCCAGCATAACACAGTGATTGTCACAGCGACTCCAGATGCTTGTTTAAAAACCGAGCAACAAAACTGACCAGGGTTTGGTGTGTAGGTTTTTGTTTGGTGAACACATGATAACAGACTAGTCAGAAAACACTAATTGAGCTCCAACTGGACTAAATTATAATGTCACTAAAAGGCTTTCCAGCAGATGGCAAAGTTTAGATAATCAACACAAATGAACTGCTCAATTACACTTAGAACCATACAGCTTGAGCAACGTCAACCACCCAAATCCCTAGGAATATAAAAAAGAAATCTTCAGAATTCTTTACATCTCCAGCATGTCTCTCAATATTGACCTAAGATCATTATTTTACCCCAAAACAGATACTGAAGTCAAGACAAAAACCTTTAAGGCCACATAACTGCTGAATTCAACTCTCACTTAGGCAATCCACAAAATATTGCTCCCATTCTAAAGCTGCATTCAAGTCATAATTTTATAAAACAAGTAATTGAGGTATTTTTAATTTATTACGAACTTTGAAAAGACCTCATCTTAAGTACATACAGAAGAATATTTCTAAATGTCTCAGCAATGCAGTTATATATAAATACAGGAATATATTTAAACATTTACATCTTCCATTTCCTGAAGCTTGTAAAAAGGGGGTCTTTTTTAATTGTGCTGCTGAGATTCTACAACAAAAGTGTACTTCATTTTTTCAACATTCCTTTTGTCACCAGAAACACTATATTTTTATGTAAAAATATGATAGTTGAATTTTTATTGCTCAGTTTCAGTACTGTTTGCCTCAAACATAGAAACTGTGTTTTTTGATCAGGACTTAGAAACCACAGTGATGGACAAATTAAATATACATTATCAGGTTAAATATAAGGAAAGCAAAAGGCATGGTAGATTATGCAGTAAATCAATTAAGAAGGACAAATATCACAGAATCACAGAATAGTTCTGGTTTGAAGGGATCCTGAAGATCATTTCATTCCAACCACATGCTGTGGGCAGGGACACCTACCACCAGACCAGGTTGCTCAATCATATTTGCTTACCTGAGGTATTGCAGTAAATAGTTCATAGAAAAAAAATTAAGACAAGAAAATATGCTGGAATATGAAGGTATTAGCAAATACAGTCTGAGAAATGAAAGGTGGCAGAATCCAGTCTTGAAATTCTTCAACAAACACCTAAATTGAGAATAACCCAAGGTCCACACTGCCTTACAGTCTAGAATATGACCACTCAAAATACAGAACACAGAACAATATCCTGGCTTGTTTCCCAATATCTATGTTTCATCAATATCTCCACTCAACTTGGGTTATGTTTAAACCAACTGGTTTTTAGCTAAGTGCAATCTCTTACACATCCTGTCAGTGCATCTGCAAAGAGTTGCAGATCTGAGTGCTGTCGGTGTAGAGGATGGTATATGAGCTCATAGCATCTTACTAATTCTCAGTGTTTTTATAAATATAGTAAAAGACAGGCACAAGATGAATCCCTTGTGGCACATCACATGTAACAAGACCCCAGGGAAAGAAATGGTCCTTCCTCATTTCATGAGAGTTTTGGTTTCTAGGCACTTGCTCCCGCTATCATGAAACTATTCTAGAATGCAGCCATCAGAACTGCTGCATCAACAGAATTTAATTCCTATTTAAGGCAACAAAAAAGGCTTAACATTTTTTCTGTTCATTTGGTATGTGCGGGGGTTTTTATTTCATATATGAATCCCATTAACAGATCAAGCTATGATTGTTCATTACCTCTACAAATCCCCAATTAAAAAATAGAGTACGTTTTAGATATATAAATACATTCTATATATCTGGAAGCTTTGCTTCCTGCATTTCCTTCCCTTTATCTTCCACACAGAAAGAAGTTGTCTCTAACCCATCTTCTTATTCTCCTTTTAGCAACTCTGCCACTTCTCTCTCGCTCACGAGAGCAGGTCACGATTTCATCCTTTTATTCCTTCCAGATTTCTGTCACAATTCTGTCTACTTGGGGTGGCACGTTCTGTGTCACCTGCAACCTACTCAGCTTACAGAAGTGCCTGGATGAGGCATTCACAACTCACTCTTATCTAAGGTCAAGATGCCCAAGCAACAGAACGTTTGCAAGCTCGGCTAAACAGTACATTCAGTTCCAAGTCTGCCAGCTGTCACTCTGTATATGTTTTTCACTCTAAACCAGGTTTTGAGTAGCAAATAAAAACAGAATGAAAAGGAAGTTCTGAAATTAAGAAAAGGCAAAAGGTCCAGGTTAGGCTACGTCTGTCTGTGGCCTCAAAAACTGTAACTCAAGTATTCAAGGAATGCATTTGAATAAATAGCATTACATACATTCGAAGTCTGCTTATGAATTAAATATTTTAAATCACATTTTCTTAGAGAAACTACAGGCCAAATTCTTCTGCCTTTGAAAGTAGTAGAGTTTTGCCATTCACTGCAGTAATGCCTAAATGAGGAAAGGACTGTTCCGTCCATGTGTCTATTCAGCTTTTAACTACCATGAACATCTTGCATTGCTACATATGTTTAACCGAGGGAATTGTACCAAGAGCAACTGAATCCCAACTATTCAATGTTAAATGAGGATACAGTGTGGACACACAAAAAATTCGTTTAGTCATAATCATACCATTAGAGATACAATTCAACATATCTATCTAAAGTTGTTAATACTTAAATGCAAATAGATTTCATCACCTTTCTAAAAAGCAACTCACGAAATGTTTCACCTCCTGAATGTCAGGAATGCTTTAGTCAAACACAGTCTTGTGAAATCATATGTAACAGCTCTTGGAAATTTACATTTTTGGGGGAAAAAAAAAAAGATCATGCATTGTAGACTTCTACAAACCTGAAGAGGGTTTTCTGAGCAACAAACCAGAAAGTCATCCTTTCAGTAACTGAAAAAGCCAAGCACACAAAGAGGGGTGGCTCTGGCGAATGAGGCTGCATGCGGTGCAGAGACCTCCACAGACAAAGCACAGCTGCTGCTCTTTGCAATGAGGGATTAGCAGTCTAGGTCAAAGGAAAAAAGCCTCTGCAGCTAAGTGAGCAAACTGCAGAATGCATCCTCAGCACAGATGAGAAAGGGCCAGCTAACCAGCTTGCAAATTGTGCAGAAGCTTCTGGGAACAGAAACAAAACCAGCATCAATTTCTTGACAGAGCACGTAAAATATATCTGGTGAAAAGCAGTGATGCTCTGCTGTAGAAACTGAGGTTACAATGACCTCTCAATTACTTTAAAATTACATTTCTCCTTTTCCTTGTGTTCACTTACATAACAAGCATTTTTTCTTCATGGCAAAACGAATACGTTACCTGTGGGGCTTTAACAACAGCACCCAGAAGTAACTGGCCTGGAGATAACACAAGAAGCTCTTTTAACTCTAATTCCCTAACAACTGAAGCTGTTAAATGTGTACACATATGCACACAGAACTTTCTTTCTTACATGCAGACATTTATATCTCTTTCAACTTTCGTACAATTGAGTCATGTTTTATTTTGGCTGTACATTGACACTTCAGTTAAATGGGATATAAGCCAGTATTTGAAGAAAATAATTGCTTAACCTTTTAGTACATGGTAAATTTATTTTTATTCTACATCATTCACTTCAGCATCACTAAATGAAAGAAATGAAGAGTCTCCTGAAGTAAGAAACACTGTTTCAATGTACCAGTGTGAATGTATTTCTAATTTTGCTTTTATTTATCAATAAAGCACTGAAAATATTACTCACAATTTGGCTGGTATCTGAAGTAGTAAATTAATTGCATGTTACAAGAAGCTTGACACCTATTTCAGTTTGTGGTATTATAGAAGTCATCAAAATTATTTAAACTAGAAGTATCAGAAAGCTGTACTGGTCAAAAAAACCCCAGGAGCTTTCCTTTTCCCCTGTCAAATCAAAACCAAGGGAATTTTAATGAACTGGAAAAAGCAATAAAAATTAAAAGTCACCTTTCCTTGCTGGTAAAGAGTTTGCAACACTTGATTTCATACACAGACTTACACAACTGTTAGTAATTGCCGTTATCAAAACGGACCCTTTCAAAGAAGCTGGGGTTGTAGCTTCTGACAGATGGGAATTTCCCAGGAGCTGTGCCCAGGCTCAGCAGAGCACTTTTTAACATCTGCACCAGTTCCCCAAGTTCTTGTGGGAGTTATTTATATACTGTACTTCTCCAACCTGAGAGACTGCTTGCCTGACAACTGACCCTTTAATGCAAGTAATCTGCACTAAGAAATAAAGATTATACCATTGCACTGGAACAGCAAACCTAAATTTAAGCATGTGAGCTGACACTTTGTAGCCTACATATTATATTTAAGACACAGGCACATGTCACCATTCCCCCACGGAGAATATCCTTGCTTGAAGAACTGAGTGTTACCAGTCCTACGGAAATTTGTACTGATGACCAAAAAAAGCTTCTCCACCATGGTCAAAAGCTATTCTCTACATGTAAATTACAACTATATTTAGAAAAGTTTTAATTAAAAGTATTGAAAATTCACATAGAAGTAGACATCTTTGAGATCAGAAATATTTTTGGTTCTACAACAAGTATTCCTAAGTAATGGTTTATTTACATACTTCTGCAGCAGTAGATGCTTTGTGAACTGCATCAATACATAGTTATTTACAGAGCTAAAAAAAATAATCTAAGTACATTCAGTTTGTTTCTAAAATAAAGGCTATCACAAATATACACTTGTTTAGAGTGTATATAGCACTCCATACATTTTCCTAAGGAGTACAGTTGAAAATGGTAGCATCTGAAAACTGCATCTGCAAGTCAAAGGAAAGAGACAAACCTGGAGTGCTTCTGTCCCTAATATTATATTTTAAAATTAATGTTAGAAAAGAAAAACCTGGTTATTTTCAGGTAAGGTATATATTTCCCCCTACAATGCAGCACATGAACTAGAGTAGAACTCCAGTCATTTGTCAGTGATGAAGTTCAAGACAGTCTTTCAAGACTTTCCTGTGTGTTGTTTCTCCCTCCCCACTCCAAGGTCACTTGCTCACAAACACACATGATATGAATTGAAATAGTGCAGAGTGATTGGGCCTGTAAGACTTTAGGACTACCTCAGAAGTGTGCTTAACGTCAGATGTCTTCAGACATTCTTCAGCATTTTATATGGCTGCCTGTGTTCCAGCACTGGATAGGCTATTCCTTCTTCTTCCAAGAGATTTTCTATCATCTTAACTGCATAGCTCTCGTAAAGGACGTAACTTCTGTCTTCCTGGTGTCAACAGGAACAAATTTTAGAAACAGGTATCTGTCAGTACTATTTAAAAATACCAGAAAACTCTGCCACAGTTTACAAGAGCATTTTAACTCTCATTACTCTGATCTATGGAAAATGGTAAAAAACAATTTCAAAAGCTTCAACACCTTTGTGTTAAAGTGAACAGGGATAACAAGTGCTTTTGGAGCCCAGTTCCCCACACCCAGTTCATGCTATTTCTTCTTTATAATCTTAAAAGGAAGCATCAGAAAACACCTAAATGGAGGAGGTGCTGACAGACTGAAAACTTTAATTGAGACTCCTTTCCCACAGTGCCTCCCACACAAAGCTGCAGAGTTTAAAGATTTTAACAGCTTATAAGCATGAGACAATTCTTTTTCCTGTGACCTTGCTTCATCTCTGCTAACTGGTATTAAAACATTAGATTTCAATAAAAATGAGTTCCTTGAGCCAAAGTGCACTTCTACTGGGCAAGGTATCTAATATCCCACAGCTGCACCTCAATTCCCAGAGTCTTACTTAGGATGTCTCATATTTAGCGCTGGCCAGTCTGTGCAGTGGGATGTTTTACTGCCCTCACAAGTAAGTTGTGGAAAACATCCCTTACTATATATTAAAAATTAACACCTACTGCTAAGCTGAGAACCACCAGAGAGAAAAACTCACCCAGAAGCAGGTAACTTCTATGCCAACTTTTTCCATTCTGTCCTGTTTCCAAACAGACAAATCCTTTCTTTACAACGTAAATGCTCTGAGACACACTTCACCTACGCCTCTGTCTGCTGTGAGCAGTCCTATCTTGTGTTCTGCAGCACTGGCCCATAACTCAGCACATCTTTGTAGCGCTTCAGAAATCAGTATGTCACCAAGAGTCTCAAAAGAAAGCAAATACCATTATAAAAGATTTTTAGGCAATGTTTTGATGATGTTCCCCTTAAGACTGTCATACAAGAAGATTAAAAAGTTGACTAAAACCCATGGAAGTACCAACAACTATTTGTACCAGAAAAGGAAAAGTAAGTTATGGCAACATAGAGCTTTGCTAGGAAAGCCAGGGTGGCCAATTCTCCTGCCTCCATCCTCCCTCCCAAACACTTCTGTCAAGTAATATTCAAAGACAAATAAAAATCTGACTTAGAACCAAACTAGTGTTTCGACTCAACTAGAACTCTGTCTTTGAACTTACAGGGTGTGTATCATTTTGTTCACATAATAAGAGACTGTGTGGGAAGAACATGAAATGCAAGATCATCATGGGAAAGACTGGAGTCACAAATGACATGGCTCCTCCCTGAAACCCAGCTGGAAAGTCCAAGTAACTGCTGGATATCACCAGTTAGTCACATTCAATCAAATTTCAGCAACATCTGATTTATTCCAAATACCACAAGTTACATCAACTAATGAAGGTTATCTTGCTTGAGCATGTCTTTTCCTAAGCGTGCATTTTATAAAAAGTACATTTTTGAAATTCCCAATTTTTAATTCATGTTTTTTAAATAAGATGATGAAGTAAGTATTTCAAATCTGGCCGGTTTCCTTAGTTACACCAAATTCTACTGCTGAGACCTTAAACTTACAACAGTCTCAGTAAAACCCCCTCTAAACTCCATAGAGCCACTTTATACAGGTACAGCAATTTGGAATAATTTTTAATTATAAAATTTATTTTTCCTTGATTTTCAGGCACCTTTCATGAACAGTCAACTACTCATAGAGTAAGTTTACTCTACAAAACACAGTAATGCATTCTCCTGTGCCAAAGCATTCATATTCTATAATTCAGTTTTCCCAGCAAAATGGTAAAATTGTTATCAATATTTGATAACCCTGGATCTATTGAAAAAGCTTTGGGAGAGCATCATTATGCCCTCCTCCTTTCATAAAGATAATAATCTAAGGACTGTCCCTCCATTTGTGGCATTTTCCTTTGCTTTCTTTCAAGAAGTGTTGCTAAGGAAACAGACTCTCATCTACCATTAGGTCCAAGGGTCTAGCAAGGTTTTTCTCAGAAGTAATAGACCAACAATTACAAAACCAATTTTTCTGTTTGTTTTGATTGTTTGTTTTTAAATGAAGAAAAAAATTAAGGCAGAATTATTATATTCCCAACACACGCAATATGGAAAAAACATATATTCCTTGGGCACGCTCCTCTCTTCTAAACAAGATCTTCCTTTTATAACAAAATAAGGAGAACCATTTAACCGATCATTAAGGCAAAAATTTGGGGTTTTTTTCACTTAAAGAGCCAGTATGGCATTTAGCTTTGCCCTTTGAGAAAAGGCAGCAGACAGTTCTGTTAAGCAACAGTTCCCTGAAATAACGACCTGGCACTGTGTGCACAAAATCATTACAGACCTATTTACTGAACTGACTCACACAGAGTAACGAAGCCTGGCTCAATAAATTCAGATTTATATACTTCATTTAGAGCTTCTGGTATTGTGGGTTTACACCACACACCATTTTACTAATAAACATATATTCCAATAGAAAAGATCTTACGATTTACCCAAAATAAAGTGTTTGTTATCTGTAAAGTCAGTGTCTAAAGCAGAGTCAAAGCAATTAGCTTTTACTGGCTTAGATAAAATTTAAAATATGAACAGCTCCAAGTTTCAGTAAAGTCTCATCTATATATAGATGATATGGCAGGCCGAGCCAGTAAAAAATATCTCTATGTTAAAATAATTTTACCTCAGTTTCAGTAGAAGTAATCAGTAAATACTTAAAGATCACAGTGCTAATACTTTAATTTTATATTTTAACAGAAGCACTTTTGAAAACGAAAAGGGGTTCTAAGATACAATATTATTAATACCTCTGGAGGTCAACACCATCATAAATATATACATATCTAAATACATCTTCTACTTTGTAAAGTGAAGTTGAATGCTGAACTGCCTTAATATACTTCAGCCCAGTTCTGATGCAGAACACATATGTACTATATATTATATGCTATATATGAACATACATGTGTATATAATAAATGTGTTCAGTATTTAATGTATTTCCAAATGTCTTTCAAACACAGCTTTGGCTCAGACACCTCCTTCTTTTGCTAAGGAGTTTTAGTGATACGAAACTGCTACAAAACGATGAGAATAAACCCCTCTCTGCTGCTGCCTGGCAGGTGAGCAGGACCTGCCTTATACTGGGCACTGGGTGATGCCCATGTCATGGCAACATTATCAACTCCCAATCCAATGCGGCCCAACTTAGCAGAACAGCAGCCCTGCAACCTCTTCAGCATCCTTGAACTCTCCTTAGACCAGGGAGCCCCCACCTGAGTGAAGGAAAAGCATTCAGTACACCCTCTTAAGTGTTAGTTTGGCACCCCACATCCTACCTCCCCAGGAATGTAGGATGCTCTGAAATCACTCCTACAGAACCTTGTAACTCAGTAAGGGAATATGACGGTCTAAGAGTTTTTTACTCTGGAGATGTTTAGCCTGGAGAAGAAGAGGCTCAGGGGAGACCTTCTGCTCTCTACCAGCAAGGAGGCTGTAGCCAGGTGGGGTCAGCCTCTTCTCCCAAACAGCAAGTAACAGGACAAGAGAAAATGGCCTCAAGTTGCACCAGGGGCTATTAGGAAACATTTATTCACCAAAAGGGTTGTCAAGCACTGAAGCAGGCTGCCCAGGCAAGTGGTGGAGTCCCCAACCCTAGAGGGATTTAGAAGCCGTGTAGATGTGGCACTTGGAAACATGGTTAAGTGGTGGGCTTGGCAGTGCTGAGTTAATGGTTGGACTTGATGACCTTAAAGGTCTTTTCCAATGTAAACAATCCTATGATTCAGTGTGAAAGATGAGTATCTGAGGAGTTCCAGCTGCCTGCAGTCTTACTGGTTCAACAAGCTTTGACAGCACGTAGGGCATTTTTATTCTTTACACTTAGTGGATTTTATAGGTTGAACACCCCCTAAAAATTTTACCCTGCATGACTGCAATTTGCTGTTAAGTGGAGTAGGAGTTACACATTCCAGAGGGTTATTGCCACTGGCTTCCCACATGCTCTGTGATACACGGTTGTTGTCCGTCCACTCAACTGGACACAGAACCATGTTACCACCTTTGGCACTAAGCACCTCTTCTCACTTGGAGATCTGTGCCTCAATAAGGCAACCCTGAGAACTCAAGACAACCTGGAGAACTCTGAGGCGACCAGCAGATATCTGCTTTTCACAGACACGTACAAATGGAAAGGAAGCTTCCTGACATTAAAAAAAGTATTAAACATAGAAGAACAGCATAACCCTGGTGAGTTCAGGCTGTCACAAACCTACACTGCTCTCTGCAGAGTTTAATTTCGTACGTGATAATGTAAGCTTTGTCTCACAATTATCAGGTGTTTTTCCACTGGTGGCCACCAGACAGTGTATTAGCAGAATTAAAAAAAGCCAACTTTCAGCAGTTGTCTACTATAAATCAAAGCCAAAAGTAAGACAGCCTGCAAAGTATTATCAGTGGGCAACACAAAAACAACAATGCGCTCTGAAATACTACATGAAATATTATTTGCACAAATTAATTCAACCTATGGCTTCTGTCAATAGTGAAGGTCACAACGACAGTCAAAATCGTGTAATTCCCTCAACTGTGCAGTTCAAAAAATTGCAGTCAGATAGATGAGTATGCTTTGATCTGGATCAATGGTAATGACTATCTACACCCATAGCAACACTGCCTGGTGGGTAAGGGTTTTGCGAAGCTAGCACTGACCTGTGAGACTGATTACAGTGCTAGAGTAGTAAACTCAACCGAACACATGAAGTAAGTTGTCCTGTCTGCACAAATACTTGTCACTAGTCTTTAGCAAATAAGGCCAGCATCAATCTTAATGTGATCAGTCATTAAATATTTTTCAATTTTAGCCCTTAAATTAGCTTGTCATAGTGCTGTCTTACAGTTGTATGGTCAACTTTGCAACAGGAGGAAAGAGTTAGTGTTTTTCACAGAGAGAGAAGGCAATATTGCAGTAACAAGGACTCAGACTGTTGAAATTGCTGACAAATACAGAGCAGTACTTGATGCCAGCAGTAGCCAAATCCTCATATGAAATGTACACCCAAATTGAGTTATGAGAAAGTTGGGTTGTAAGTTTCATTTCCTTCCATCTTGTGCTTCTCATCAGAACAAAGGTTCTCTTTGTTTCCTTTTCTTGATCAACCACATCTAGGCTGAGTGTCTGACAGCAGTCCTATTTCCCTCAGCTGGAGTGGTAAGTAGAACACACAACAAAAAGGCTGATTAAATCATATGGTCAGTAGAGAAAGGAATATGGTAGTTAAAGGAAAGTGGGTTACATATTATTTTAAAATTTAAACCCAGTTTTCAGCCATTAGGTTAATACACTTAAGCCTTGGAGTCCTCCAATTTTTCTTCACTACTTTCTTCTGGGACAGCAGACTTTGTCATGTAACATCTCCCTTTACCTGCCTGTTCTCTACTATCTCCCTCCCCAGATACATATTCTAGCCTTGATGGGCTAAACCAACACAGAGTTAAAAATTTATGCACCTACACTTTTACATCCAGTAAGCATAAAATATTACTTCAAATTCTATGAAATAGGTTAAAAAACAAAACTAAAATAACAAATAAAACCATTTAGTTCAGTATCTCAAGTGTATGAAAGCAGGAGTTTAGAACTTCAGTGCCAAAACCTAAGTCTTACTGCTGTACAGAATACATGAAAAAGTAATTTATCAACCTGTTATGAAATTCTGTGGTAACCTGCTTCCAAGTTCAGAGTATTTTCTTGAAGGAGCTGTAAAACATAAGGTATTTTTCATAATCTGGATTGGTTTATTTTTATGCATTCAGGTGGGATATTCAATCAACACATTCAGTCTAAAGGACTATTTCGCCCATGGTAAAATTTCTTCATTCTAAAGTGTAATATCCAGTACTGTAGAACATTTGGACATGGTTTAACTCCTAGTAAAACGAAATAGAAATCACCAAGTCTGAATCTCTCTCTTCATAAAGTTCTGCAGAAGATTTTAATCATACGCGTTCTTTCCCCGTGTTTCACTGATACAACTTCAGAGAAAATTGAATTTAACATATAGATTTTATTACGAATGCAGTAATAGCTTTTTTAACTGTGGGTATTCTCATCCCTCCTCACAACTTAGGCAGATGCATCCAATTAATGATGAATCATTGCACATAAATTTCCTGTTTGGAACATGCTGGCAATATCAGCATGACAACCTACAGAGCTCAAAATGGTCACAGATCACCATTTCTGTTCACAGACTTGAAAAAATAGAGGGTGGGGGTGTCCCAAGAAACAAATTGTTTACTCCAGATTCCTAGACGAGCTATCATCACAGTAGTTCAAAGGAACTACACTACTATATGCATATAGAGATGTGTATGCTACACACTGGATACAATACACAGCTAGAGATCACCACTAGAAATAAAGAAATTTATTGTGATTCTAAGCACTATTCAGCATATTTGCAATAAAATTATGTGTGAAGGGAATTGTGGATATTATGATTGCTAAGCACCAGGGTATTTAAAAACAGCTGTTCTTTTGTACCATTTTACTGACTGAAAGCTGGGCCACAATTCCAAAGAAGGTGCTGAAAAGGATAAGAATGAACTAGACAAACAACCTGGTTCAGTTCATCCATGCTCTGTCTTCAAAATAACTGAAGAAAAGTGCCTCTCAGTGTCAAAGGAAAATAAAGTCAGCAGAATATCTGACTGTATCCTCAACTGAAAGTTTTGCTCAAGTTCCACTTTCCACAGTGGAGCCCATTCTCATTCTACCTACTTTGTTGATTAATTTCTGCCTTCTCTGAAGAAGTTTTTCCCCTTCAGGAACTGTCACGTCTTCTGCAGGAGCCTATTGCCCACATAGTGCTGAAGCAAGCTACAACATCCTAGTTTCTGATCCCTCCTAGGGAGGCCTGTCAAGCTCCAAATTCTCAAAGCCCATGGACATTTCAAAGGTGCTTCTTTTGTTCCTCAAATGCTCTCCTCTGGAAGGCCCACAGTTGAAAAGACTGACCCCAAGAAGGAAACTGATCGCAGGTAACCCTCTCGTTCATTTTTTAAATAATGACTGATAGAAGGTAACACCTTTTTTGTACATTCTGATATGAACTTTACATTTGAGTGGTCATATTTGAAATTTGGTTGTTATTTAAAAAAAAAACAAAACCAAACCTGGAAACATTTTAGGTACCAAAAACATAAAGATTTACCACAAAAGGTAACAAAATCCAATATGCCACTAAATGCTATATTTTATTTTAAAACAACTCATGTGCTTATGAAGATTTTTTAAAAAATAGGTTGGTATATAGTTCCATTTTCCTCATCTTGAAAATTACTGAACTATCTATCTTCTGAATAGCCTAGTATAAACTTCCATAGCATCCTGTAAATGGCCTTCCATGGCCATCCTGTAAATACTGCACTGAAATTATTTCAGTTCCCTTTAATTTTCATCACTTTTCATGTATTTTGACTTCAGCTTTCAGAGTCAGAATGCAGTGACAGGAATCTTACAACCAGTTTTAAAGGTGTTTAAGAGTACAGACCTGTCTGACTTGTGAGAATGGGAAAATTTATGAGGAACAAAAACTATTTTCTTGAGCTATCACCTTATTCCTAGCCTTAGGGGGAAATTTTCTGTACAAGCTCATTGTTCTTAATCAGGCACTGTAAAGCATACACCTAAATGAAACACTCTCCAGTGCAGGGGGCAAGTTGTTTTTCATTCAGTCTGGCTCACTAATGGTTAAGATTTTAAGCCTTTTAACCCTCAACAAAGAAATTGTTTTGAATTTTATTAAAAGCTTCTTCTCACTGACCATTTTGAATGCTGAGGTTTTAAAGGACACAAGCAGAAACATTCCAGAGTGCATAGTAAATAAACTGAACACAATAATGGTAACTAGGTCTTTCAGAAGTCTGTAAGGACTCCAGGAGATGAGCAGTTGATCTTCTTCAAGCTGAGCAGAGAAGCATGAAATGAACTTCGGGTTGCAACTAACCAGGGAGACATGTAAGGAAGAACATGTCCCATTCTAATATTATTTAATGCCGGGATGGACAAGGCATTTTAACAGTAAAGAGGAAGATCCTAGAACGGACAAAAGCCTCAAATCTAAAGTGATCTGGAAGTACTAATTATTTTAAGTGATGACAATTCTAGAGGTCTACACATGCCAGAATGCAGCTTCTATTTTAAAGCACAATAAAGTCTATTGTAACTGAGAGGAACAAAATTCCATTGATTCTTTAGAGAATAAACTTAAACTCTTAGAAAAAACAAGTAGAAAGCTTGCTACTAGCTCTAGTGATAAACTTATTAGTTTTCACTCTATGCAAAGGAAATGGAACAATATTAAGGTGAATGAATTTAGGTGTAGATCAAAACATGAAGGATTATGCTGCCAGGGAGTGAAGGATTATCATCACTTACCTCCCTCATCCAGAAGCTTCCCACTCAGGGGCTGGGATGTATCTGAAGAGTAACATGTAATGGAAATTTGTAGCATTAAATTAACTGCAGCTGATTGGAAGCACCTGATGGAGAAGAGGTGAGAATACCTGCTGTTTTAGAAGCGTGAATAGGATAATCCCCAAATCTGACTTCCTGGTCTTCTGCTCTGACATTAACTACTAAGGTTAGAATTTGTCTGAACACTGGAAAAATACTGTAATAATCAGTTACAATAAGCTACTGGAGAGTAGTTTCCAGACCAATAAAAACAGAATAGGCTCAACTTATGGTTTTTAACTGAAAGCATGGCCTCATGACACCAGGAGTCAAACATCCAGGCAATACACTTACCATCAAAAGGAGACAGGTTATCACTGACCCGTACAGTGACACAGCCAAAAAACCCAAAACAAACCAAAGCACACCTATCATCTCCTCAACAGACTACTTAAATATGTAAGTCAAAGCTACAGAAAACAAATTCTTACCTAGTAAGTGTGTACTCCCTGAGTCCTGAATGCAGGTTCATGGCGGAAAAAGTACCTATGCATCCACGCAATCGTTTATCTCGACCGATCTTCCACGTTACAAACAGTGGGCTGTGTTAGGGAGGAAAAGAGAGACGTGATCACAGGAGCAATTTTGACAGTTGGTGTGAAATCTCAGGAACAGTGTCCTTCCATTTCAGGCAACAGAGGGCCAAATCTCTAAAATAACTGTATCTGAACAGGCCATAGCAGTTAGAAATGTCCTTTGCAATTCTTCTGACTGTTCTAGAAACATTGTTCATGTGATATAATAGAACGTAAGATTACTGGAATAGTTTAGGGACAGAATGAAACTGCTTGGTAACAGATCCGATATGCTCAGTGTACCTTACTGTTACCCATTAACCTTCTCCTGTGAATGGGAAAAGCTTTACCTTACAGATCTAAGGAAACATAAGGAACCCTTTCTGGAAGGCAAAAATACCCCTGTCACACTAGCCATCCCTCCTCCTGAACACAAATACTTTGGTCCTTAACACTGCTGGCTAGAAACAAAAATCCTTGGAAGACAACAAAATTTAGGAACGCTCTCTAAACTTAAAGAGCTACCAGAGGAAAGGATGTTTTCTCAATGAATCTCAAGTTAGCATTTAAAAATCTCAAAAATGACCAGAAGTGGAACAAAATCTCTAAGTCGAACACGAGTGTGACAGTTACAAAGAAATACTAATAACCAACCAATCCATACACTACATTAGTCAGAAAGAGGCAAACCATACAACTCTTGGGGACCAAACCTTTCCTTGCAGCTCTAGAGGCTGCATCAATCAACACACAAGCAAACTACACAAACCTGAATTTCTCAAGGGAGTGCTCATGGCTCGTGGCTACCAACCCTAACAAAGATTTCTCATACTGAGATGAACAGGGATGTTTTGAGAAGAAAAGCATGTAAAATTTAATCTTTTTCTAGAAAGGTGACAAACCAAAGTGCATTATATAGAGAAGAGTGCATTTAATTACATGAGCAGATCAGTCACTGCACAGCTGCACAGTGTAGCCAAGGTGGGTGTAACTGTACTGGGGGTACATACATAGGGATGGGTGCAGTTTGGGACTCTCAAGGAACAGCCCATATCCCTTTTCTCCTTCCACGCCATTCGCTTTGCCTGGTATGGCACAAGATACTCATCCTGTGATGGCAGAAAAGGATATGCCTCAGTCTGCAGCACTAACACAGAAGCATCCAGTCCTCTCCTAACTTGCTAAAACCTGTTATCACCTGCTGGTACAGCAACTTCCTCCTTATTCGATTGAGCTGGACAAGTTCCCTTCTTTCAATGATGATGAATAAAAGAGGAAGCTGAAGTCATAGTTCTCTTTTGGATTTCCTTTTCTTTTTTACTGCCATCCCTTCTTCCTTTTTTAAAGTTGTTTAATAAATACTGAAAAGCATAAAGCCAGAAGGGCCCATTACCAAACATTTAATAAAACGTGGGCTATTGCACTATTTTCCATTCAGATCAACATGAGTCATTTTACTACATTTGCAAGAAAGGTATCCCTGTCTCCCTTAATGGTACCAACAAAATTACTAGATTGCAATAGCACTGAAACCACTCTCTCCCCTTGAACAGAAATAAGCATGAATAAGACTCAAAATGGACTTTAGGATTATTCTCCTGACCTTTATCTTTGGATTATGAGATTTATTAGCTGTAATACACTTAGTGGAGGGCTGTAATTCAGGGAAACATATACACATTTACTTTCCTGTCAAAACTGAATTCCTTCTAAGATGCATCACTACTGATACTTTAAAAGGACAAGAGAAGACCAGAGAACCTCACTGAATGTCAAACAGTACTGAAACATTTGCATACACTTTGAAGGTCCTTGTCACTGAGTACCAAGAGAAAATGTAAAAGTTATACATATATTTTTGTGCTAGTGGTAAGTAGGAGTATAAACATACTGTTCAGACTGAGTTCGGTAAATGAAACACCACGGGTAGTCGTTATTACCATACAACACAAAGTCTGACTAAAGATGTTTTTCCGACTTTTCAACTTCTGTATTGCTCCCCAGGAGCCACTAAAGGTGTGAGGATGTCTACACAGGAAATTTAAGCCTCCTGAACAGAATTACTCAATTACCATCACAGATGTCTTCAAAGTGTTATATGGAACACAGGTTCAGAACAGTCAGTGACCCAAGAGGATTCTAGCGCTTAAGATTCAAGAAATAAGGCTGAAAGAGACCTTCAGGGCTCCTGCTATTGTAAGGAATAATTATATAACTCTGTTCATAAATGATCCACATTCTGTTAGAAGTAGAAAATAATGGAGAAAAAAATCCCCAAAATGAAAAATCTGAAGGTTGCCTCAAAACCCTGCTGAAGTTCAGAACCTCTGGAAACATTGTGATTTCCTGCCAAAATGTTTTCCCAGCCAGCTTGTACCTAGCTATTCTTGTGCCAACATTGTCCTTAGTTTAAATAGTTCTTTCCCTTCCTGGCTATTATTCGCCAAAGTATTTATAGAAATAATTCACATGCCTCTTCAGACTTCACTTTGCTGAGCTGAGTGGGTTGTGCTCATTCAGTTTCCTCTCAAAGGGGACCTTCCCATTCTGACCATCGCATCTTGTCTCTACACTTTTTTCTCAATTTAAATTTGCCTTCTTGAACATCCGTGTTTGGAACCACAAACAGAATTACAGAGGAGGGTCTTGCACCCGAATTGATGCTTCCATCTCTGAACTAGCTGCTCAACACTGACTGCTACATTTTAGTACTAACTCTTACAGCCTAATATGAAGTCCAAGTCTTCAGAAAGCATTTCTAGTCTTACACTAAACAAAGACCACAGAAAACGTGCTCATAGAAGCTAGACAAGCTATGGAGAAAAAAGAGTATTTTTCTTACTAGTGATGTTATTTTGCCTTTTATTAGCATCCTTGTTTTCAGGTGCCAGCCTATCTTCCTCAAGCCTGCAATTTTTTTCTTGTGTTTTAAAGCCAATAACCCACAAATAACCTTGCTATCTGACATAACTGCAAATCTAAAGCACCAACTCCACAGATACTGATGTCAAAAGCAGGTAAGTAAATTGGTTAATTTTCAACTTGAAAAAAACCACTTTTTCATCTGTTACCTGTTTTTCCTAAAATAAAAATGAGGGGTTTTTTGAGCAACACATTGTTAGACCTAAAAATCTTTAGTAAAAAAGCAGGAAAAATGGCAGATGCTTGGAGTCCTTGTTATCCAATGACGTACAGCAAGAATATGCATGGCATACTGGAGATCAGTCTTCTTTTTGCCTAAGGAAGTTTGAAGCCACACATCCCACAAGAATCAAAGAGCATACTGGGTGGAGTGCGCTCACCTTTGTCTGGTTTCCTCCTGATGCAGTCACAAAGCTGCAGATGTTGTTGTTGTTTGTTTGTTTTAAAAAAACACTCACAAAACCAGACTCTGCACTTCCCTAGGAGGTGCTCTAATAATCAGCTTCAAGCAGTTCTCTTGAACTGCTTAGTTTAGGATGAAGCATAAAAGCAGAACTGCTCCAAGCTTGGGAGTGAGCTGTCTTGAACCAACAGACTCAGAAATTTATTTGTTTAGCTTTTCTTTGTGGTGCCAGGAACCTCTAACATATGCTGCTGACAGTGTTAGCAGGAGTGCTGCAGAGCACCCCCCAAGTACCAGTAGCTGTAAGATGGTGGAAGATGTTTCAAACCATACAGGAACAGAAGAAGATACCAAATCCAGACCCTGTGAAGCCCCTGTACACATGACAATCATTCTTCTTTCCTAAGTCTACATTTTGATTTTTTTTGTTTGTTTGAGAGCCAGACACTGAAAAAGTATTTCTATCCAAAACCATTTACAGGTGCCACAGCAAATTCACAAGCAACCTGAAGATATAAACTCACCATCCAGACATTGCATAACTTACTATTTATTGAAAAATCTTGCCCAGCTCTAATCTAAACAGCAGGAACTGTTTCAGTTATTTGCTGTAGAGGTTGTCAGGCACTACTCCACGAAATCCAGCTGATCATGTATATTGTTTTTTTCCTTTCAGTTGCAAACAGTAAGAGTTTAAACTGATATTGCTTCCTTATATACAACTGCAGTCATCAAAAGGGGCATATCTACATAATCTGTCTCCTTGTCAGATTCTGAAATACATGCTTGTATCCAACACCCTGAACACCGACCTTAAAGGCAAGCCAGAAAACGTGTGGCTGAAGCCCAGGGACTTGGGTCACCCGATCAGTGCTGCCCATGTCACACTCCAGCTACTATTACACCCTTTTCATTAATGAAAAAACTAGGACAGCCCTGTACTTTACTTGAGCATTAATCTGTTACAACTCCTGGAACACTGGAACCATTTACATGCAGGCCACAATGTATAAACCTATCCAAACACTGAAAGCAAGTATCAGAATAGTCTCTGATACATCATGCTCAAAAAGTGTGCTTAGGGCATTGGTAATTTTTCACAACCAAAATCACCTAAACCAATTACTGACCTGTTGCTATATGTTACTGAAAATATTTAGACTGAAAGCAGAAGTCTGCAAGCTATTTTAGCAATCAGTCAGCTATCACAGTTAAGAGTCATCATGCCAATAACTTACACTGACGTCATGCAGAATGCACTGTTAAAAATACCTTCTTTCAATATAAAGCAGCACTGGATACAAGCTGCCTCTTATTTACCAAAAAAGTGAAGGGATTCTTTAAGTTCGGGTGTGGGAGAGAAAGCAAGAACTAGGAATAAATTGGTCTTGTCCTGGTACCACCAGTAGGAAAAGTTTCTCCTCCTTGTTATGAATATGGAGAAAAAAAAGAGGGGGAAGGTGAGAAGTACAGGAGAAAGAAACGGTAACAGATGAAGAGTATTTCTCTACTTTTATTAAAGATGAGCGAGAAATGTTTGTTTCATTCGAAGACTTCCAAGTAATAAAAAACTTGGAGAACTCTGAAGTGAAAAGGATTAAACTTGATGAACTGGAAGGTAAAATGATATTTAGACAGACATTTTAATTATAGTTATTTAACCACTACCTTTTATAACCAGAGAAGGTAAGAAAGCCTCTACAGCCCTCATGTTATTTGACACCCAGAGCTGTAGCATCTGACACTTTGAAAAGCTGCACACTCACCCCTTTGAAAGACCAGAGCGCTTCCCCTTTGGCTCTGAGGATCTCCAAGCTCTCACATGCCCAGGAAGCACTCGGAACACGCAAAGTGGCACTGCCAGCGTTTTCCTTTTTGTTTCACACAAGTGAACAAGATATTGCTCCCCAGCTCCAGAAATTTTAAGATTTATATTTTTTAAACATAAAATTACTCTGTCTTATTTATGATCATGCTACACCTTCTAATAACACTAAACCTTCACATAACGCTGTTTCCAACTAGAAGCATCTGGAGGAAAAGGAATTCAAGTTTGTCACTGAACAGTCTGCTGCAGCTCCTCCCAGGTGCAGTGCCAGCCCTGTCCAGAAGCACAGAGAGCAGCCTCCCTTCTATCACTGATGCACTCAACTCCAGCACTCTCCAGGCTGGGGCATTTCCGGCCGTCACAATTTCCTGGTCTAAGTCTCATTACTCGATACAAGAGAATACAGCTCAGGAGTGAGGGAAGCAGCACACCCCCCCAACAGCTTTATCAAGGGCACCTGCACAGACCTCTGAGGCACAGGAGCAGGGCAGGTATGCTGGAAGTATCTGGTTTGTGATGAAAGGGGAAACTTAGATAAAATTACGGAGCTGGTCAACAACCACAAAAAAAGTCTGGTGTCTTTCTCAAACAGTTGTCATATGCAAGCACACAATGTGGGTCAAGAACATTTTAGCTCACCAGATATATTCCAGAAAAAGTCTGGTAAGACACAAGAAAGTCAAGACAGGAGTTCATGAACCTCCAAAGGAGAATAACGGAGAACAGCAATAGCCCTCCATCCACATTTAAAAAGACAGAATTCAGTAAATGTAGACAATTAATACATAAAGTTTTCTGGAAGCCAAGAGAAGCAACAAGGAAGAAGTCAGTAGCTACTCACAGGAGCTCCAAGCTCCTTCCTCAAAGGAAAAGGGCACAAGTGCATAAAGACTGACAATCACAGCAATACATCCACTTGGAAAAACTGGAGAAGACAGAAAAACAGCAAAGCACAAGAAGAGGCACAACAAAGACAATCAATTTGCAGTGTCTGAATACAAATGAGTAAAAAGGTAAAACCCCCACTCTTCTCATAAAATCAGTTACGAGAAGAAAAACAAAGACAAGGAAATTGTTTGCCAGCTACTTAACTCAGAGACTTAGGGGAACATCTGGCAACAGAAGATGCTAAGAAACCCATATTGTAAGATGTTCAATTAAAGAAAGTCCTAATCGTAAGAAACAGGAGTGTTGGGACTGACTGCCTTGGAGGATGTACAGCTGCCATCACCAGTGTATCCTCAAAGGCCTCCAAAAGCAGGCCACTGTCAGGAATGCTGTAAATATATTTGATTGTATCCTTTAACAAGTGAAAAGATCAAATGGCCTCCTGATGTTCACTGCAGCCTCCTTTTCTAATTTTGTATGATGCAGGGTAAGAGAACAAAGTGACAATTCACACATGAAATTGTATGTAAAACTGTGGGAGAGAACTGTCATTACAAACCCCCATGGTCAAAACAAAAAAAAAAAAGAAAAACCCACATTCATATTATACTTCTGTATGTTTCCTTCTAATGTAGTAGTATTACAGAATTGAGGAGAGAAAGAAAGATATGTAAAATTAACCATATTTTAAGGATCAGAAAACACTATTTATTGCTTCAAGGAACAGAACACTGAATGGCTTTCTCAAGGTTCAAGGTGCTCTTCAACGTTTTCCGAATCCAGAATAGAAACCAGTTTCTTCATCTCAAGTTCAAAGTAAATTCTAAAGTGAAAATTTAGAGAAGCCCATACATTATATTTTTCCTGTTCTGAAAGCCAATATAAAGAGTCTTTTGGGCTTGATGCAAACAAAAAGTTGGTTTTTTCACTACAGTGCCACTTAAGACATATTTTGATATTAGCTGTTAACAACACAATTTACTTGACTAGTTTTACACAATCAAAAAAAGAATTAGCTACTGAGTAAAGTCTCAAATCCATTCCCCGGCCTGTGTCCAATCACATATACATAAGAAACCTCAACTTCCTAGGATAATGACATCATCCAGCAAAATCCATAAAGACTGGAGCATGTCAAGCATAGATTTCCCCAAACAGAAGGAAATTTATTCCGTGATAACTTTCTTCTTCCATGTGGGAAACATGCTGAGCTTCTTAAAAACAGTCTGTCCTGCACTATACCTTCAACACATTTAGTCAATGAAGAAGGTTCATTACTGCCAATGCATGGTGATCCAAAGACAATCACAACCTACTGGCTTCAGAAGCCAGAAGAAAGAACTGCAATTTTTGAATTTAAAAAAACTATACAATTACTGAAAGTGTTATTAATTACTTCTGAGGGTACAGCATATTCTTTCAGTCATTCTCAGGACTAAATGAGCAACTCTTCCAACTACTGTATTTCAGAAATCAAGATTTAGAGATTGATTTCTTTAGGCATATAAACCACTCTGTATCTTAGGTGATTTTCCCAAAATGATCGTGTGCCTAGAGGGATCAGCCTCAAACCTGAGCTGCTAGGTGTGAATTTGTGAGCAAGTTCTGCTTATCTAAGCAGCTAATCTTAAGGAAGGTCAGAAAGCAGCTACTATTTTAAGAATATCTAGTTTAAACAAGAGTATAATCAGGGTTAAAAATAAAAGGGCTGATGCCTGGTAGGTCATTTTCTAAAGTGAACCTACAACACCTTAGTTAAGGTTGCATTCAAAATTTATTTTAAAAAAGGACACAGATTCACAAACACAGCCAGACTATGTGTCTGCTCCTTCAGCTGCAGCATCAGAACTGCTATTCTTGTACACTCTATTACATGAGCTCTGGCAATACGGGCAGCATTCCGGGAAAGAGAAGGTACAAGTAACAATTTATAAAGAGACGACAAGAAATTTTAGGCATGCCCAGACTGGATGCTTTGTCAGACATGACCAACAAAACATCAAAACAAATGACAAAAGTCATTGTTTTGCACCTTCTCCCTTTAATTCTCACAAGACAATCCCTCAAGTTCATGAAACAAACTGAGATTCTATGACATATGTTCCTAAGTTTGTTGTTTACTTTGCTAAATAAATATTTACATGTAACAAACCCCAGAATGCCTCAGAAATCACACACGTTGGTTATGTGTAGCTTACTAAGCATTGCTAAAAAAAGTTTGAATGTCTACAGTTCCTCAGACTGCACTTCCAAGAAACAACCTTCAAAATCATAACGTTCTCCATGGCGGTATTTCTCAGGGCAGTACAGGTGACAGTCAGAGCACTTACGCCTGCAGCCCTACAGGTCACAATCCACCTGGAAATTCCTCAGTATGTCACCTTCCTTACAGGTGAACTAATTACTCACTTCATTGCTCAGAGTTACTGATGAATCTTTACGCCTATATATCTTGTTTTAAGGTGAGACACTTAAACTGTTCTCTAAAATGGAATGTTTCTTCCCCAAACTCCCAATGTTATAACTTCCACTGGGTATAAGTTGAGTTTGTACAAGGGACTGATGTGTCACACAGCTGAGCATGCCCACACTAACCAAGAGGACACACCAGTCCATCAGCTCAGACTACTTCAAATTACAACACTTCAACAATGTTCCAACCACAGCTCTTGTCTACCACAAACTCCAAGATCATCAAGCTGTTTTATACCTCAATCAGCAGGTATCAGGTTTATACATCTGGATAGGTGCTAAATCATTAACTGAAGTCATCTAGAATTTAGTATCTTTAGAGCATCAAAGCCTAGGGCTGTACTTTAGTCACTAAAGCCATTTGTATCTCCAAGATATTAAGATAAAGTAAGTATCCAACAGAGATCCTCTACAGTTGGCCAGAAGGGGTACAGACATGGCTATGTTATTTAATTGAGAATAGTTTTTTTAAATTAAAAAAAAAAATAAATCAAGCCTTAAAAACAGTTCTAACCCATACAGCTGTGAAGAAAGCTTTCCAAGTATGACCCAAGCATTAGCCAATGCAGTATCACAAGGTTATTCCAGCACTCTGGCTGCTGATCTTAGCAACAGTAATGTTAGCACAGTCTTTATGTTTACTATTTCTTGTCAGAATCATCCATGCAACAGGGAAACCATTACTCATTTCAAATTGAAAATACTCTTTTGCAGTGATGAAGAACAGTGGCATGAAGCTGGCACCCACACAAAACAGGGAGGGGAAGACATGATTAGGGAGTAGATAGGAGGAATCAAAAAGCAAGGAAGAATAAAACGGAAAATTCACTGCTCCTCAGAAGACTATAGAAGTGAAGGAATTGTGGGGAAAGAGAAGAGTTTTTCACCTTCCTCTGACTGTCGAGTAGAACACATCTCTTAGTTTTAGATAATAAAAGCTAACAGTGTAGAATAGAACTACCAGAACGGTACAAGGGGTTACAGCCTCTTTACAACACAGCACTTGTGATGCTGAGGCTCCTCACCAGGGCATTACCACAGTACCTTCTGTGATCATGCACACCATGATCCCTCGCTCTTCCATATTTACCCCTGACTAGCCAGTTTAGTCTTCTATCTTGTAAACTTCTGCTAATCCTATCCAAGTCCTGACCAGCAGGATAAACACACAGAAACCTGCTCCTCAAAACCAACCAACCATCTCTGTTTCAACACAAAAAAATTAAAAGACAATAATTAATCAGCTTTGCTCTTTAAAAAGGCTTGTTGTTCCATGCACATTCTTTTCATTAAAGGTGCCTACAAGTCTCTCAGCACAGGTCTGGAGCAATGCAGCTTGAAGACAGACATCCCTTGACTAGTTCCAGGCGAGCATGTTTATCTGAGCAGCGCAGTGCCGTATGTGTGAGAGCAGATAGGACAGCTCCGCACTTGGCCTAGATGATTTTGGCTCTTATTAAGCACTAGATCAGGAATTGCTGAAGTGTACACTGGTTTGTAACAAAGCCATAAACATGTAACACTCCTCTGATGAGCATTATCACCCTCACACAATTTGAGATGTGACAAGGTATTATAGAATAAGTGTGTACTCCTGCCTCCATCATACTCTGAACTCATTACATTTCAAAATTCATTCTTCTGCTCATTGTGCTCATTTCTGTATTTCATGTGTTTTTAGGCTCTTTCCTTTTCCCCATTCCTTCCATCTCCTCTTCCATTTCTGTCCTTCCTCCATCTTTCTCATACTTAAATCTCCCTTTGTAACCAGTTTTTAAAAAGGAGGGGAAGAAATAATGTAATACTCAAGTTATTGCATTCTACATGCCCATTACAAGTCAGGGAGAAAGTCCTCAACCCTCACTAAATAAGTATTTGTTTAATAAATTCTGAAGCCTTCATTCTGATTAAAACTTCTGGAGCATTCAGCACGTTCTCAAAAAACTCAGCAAAAAGTTACGAGAAAGTGGGTTTTGAATTTGGAAATGTAGACTTTAAGGTTCTTTGGAACTTCTCTTATCAAAGTAATGCTGAATCTTTCAAGACAGTGCACATGCTTATTAAACACATCCAGGGTAAGGACTGTAATTCCAGATAAAATTCTGCTCTAATGTCAAAAGCACCCAAGAACAAGTGTCACCATATTCTAGGTTACTAAGGCACCATAATCTGCAATATTTAATAAAATTATGTAACAATATATATACAATATATATAGAACTCTTCACATTTATGCTCTGACCTACTTAAGCAATTCTTTTTCCCCAATTGCACAATTATGAACCAGAGCAGAAAAACCAGACTTTATGAAGTTAATAAATCAATTCAGTGTCATTACGAATTATTAACATTATTACTTCAGAATCTGCAGTCACCTGATTATGACTTTCTATGGCACATATTTAAATGTTCTGAAGAAATACACTTTCATTTCCTTGATACCTTTATTATTAGTCATCCATTATATTTCTTTTAATCAAATGAAACTAACTTCAGATTATACATTGAAACTACTGGTTTGTTAACAAAAACGATTCACAAAGCAAAGCTGGTATTTCCTCCCTGGCTCTTTCTACATTTCTCACTCCCCAGAAGACATTACACTATTTTATGCTCCCTTGGGTAGCTGTTGACAGAAACACCATGAAAATACTGCATTTAAGCCAATAAATAATTTGTATCAAGAAACTCTGGCAACATTTGAAGTGTTTCAAGGTAGAGAGGTTCCAGCCAAAGTCACCTCCCCACCCAAGTTTCAAAGAAAGTGAGCAACTTCAAACCACACGTGCCTCTCATATCTAAAAATGAGCTCAAAGCACACGTACACATTAACAAACTAACAAGTCTTCAAATTAACAAGGACTGGAACTACTTATCCTCCGAAAGCAACACTGTGGAGACTCCTCTCCAGAATAAGCAAGTAGAGATAGTCGGGTCAAAGAAAAACATTTTAAAGGGGGCAAAACAGTCAGCCTAATAACATAACTGGACACTTTGCAAATCGAAGTTGAAGCAATTTCAGGACCATCAAAGATCTCAAATATAGTGTGGAATCACTCTAGGTACAGACTGGAATTGAGACAAAATATTTCCACTGAAAATGTTTTCCTTTCAATAGTAATTTTTTTGCAATTAATGTTTTGAAAGGATTCAGCAGAAACCTTTTCTAAAATTCCATGAATGTATCCAAACCCACATGTTTTAAGAACACCACATGCAACATGTTTTAAAAAGCTGTGTAAAATCCTCAGAACTCCTACTCCATAAAAGACCAGAAGACAGTGCTAAAGAAATCAGGTAAGAATGGCTCCAGCTCCTATAATTTTATTTCCTTAGAAGTCACTAGCAAGAATGCAGCAAACATTAGTTTTGAGGCACTGGTATAATGTTTCCCCTTCTATCACTAGCAGAATGACTCAGGCATAAAATTAGTTTTGAAATTTGATAGAGAAAAAGCATTCTCCAAGCACTAAAAGCTGGAAGCTATGTGCCACAGCATTATTTCCATTCTTTTAAGAGAGAAAACAATTCCATGCTCACAAGTAGTTGCTGCATATTTATTACAAACCAGGAGCCAGAGAACATTGTTTTGCATAGATTTCAGACAGCACCTTAACAAACTACTTCTACCTTTAGAGTCTATATAGACTATCTCATAAGAAAGTAATTTCTCATTGCCAATGAAGATACTGAACTTTTCACTCTGAATAGACTTGCCAGTTTTACCCAAATTGCCAGTGGCCACTGGATTTTCATAAACTGTTTTTTTTTTGTTCTGCTGAAATATTATCTGAAGCAGTTACTCAAGCCATCAGTGAAAACCAGGAGCTGCAGTTAATGAAAGGTCACACAAAATTTTATTAGAGCTATAACCGGGATTCTCCTGCTACAGACAAATCATAACTTACGTTTTAATGAATTTCAGCTAACTGTGAGACATGCTGTTCTTTCAAAATATTAGATCCCTGAGTAGAAGCAGGCAATGCAATGTATGCAATTTGTTCTGGAAAATAACTTTCTTAATTAAGTTCAGACACTTTATACATACAAGACACTAGGCACAGTCATAAAGGCATCCATTTGGACCTTTAAAATGCTTTCTGTTAGTTGCCAAATGCACGACGCATGCTGAGACAGAAGCACCTAAGGGCACAACATAAACAGATGAACAAACAATTTATGCCAATAACTTAGAATTTGCCAAGCCTGTGAGAAATTAACACACGGGAGTTTTCTGCTTAAGTGGAACTTGGTTCAAAGGATTGAGAAATATTTAAAGAAACCTAAGGAAAAAAATTGAAACTACACAGGATTTTTTATAGCAACAATATGTTACAAAACTTATATGCCAAGGTGTCAGCTGACAGGAGAGACTGCAGTTCAGCCAAACATTCAGAATTATTCCTTTAAAAATCATTGCTCCTTTTCATTTTAAATTACATATTTTTAAGGTCCACTGCATAACAGTAGCTTGCAAGAGACTTCAAACACTAGGAACCATACAACAAGAAGATACATTTGCATTTACTTTCAGATTTTTAGAATTTATTTTATAAACGTTTAATTTTGAAAATTTAGTAAACATTAAATTATTTTGGAAGTGGTTTCAAGAAGCTCATGATGCAAGAGGAGCCAAAAAACAAGCCTCAGAAGAATCTGAATTTGCCCTCTAATTCAGACTTCACTAACTCAACAGCTGGAATAAATTAATTACTATTAAATCAATGCATTCTAGATTGCACTATTTGTACAGAACTTAAGCGTGTAATTTAACCAATGAGATGACAGTTTAAAGATAGTCTAAATACAGTGCTGGAATTAGAGCCAAATGGAATTTTTACTTTTGATAAAGACATAATAAAAGACAGCACTTTTAGGATGGACAAAGATGATTCAAAATCACAGAGTTCTCACTGGTTTGAAAGTTATGTCTATGGAGACTGGATGTTTTTAAGGAAGACAGACATCTCTCAGTCAGCATAGGTATAGAACACAGGATATCACGCCTGCACATGAACTAGGTGACCTGTTATTGTCTTCCCACCCCTTAAATCACTAATGACTGCATCGAGGGTTGAGTAACAGTGACCTCCAGAGCTGTTGCTTAAATAAATACAGACTCATCCTCCCATCCATCCCCAGATAGCCTCCTCCCTTAGCCTCTGCAATGAACATGTGTGATAGAGGAACTGATCTGGTTAAAAATATCTCTCTCCTTTTTCCCGGTTTAACCTAGACCAAGTTTGTTTCTCTGCTCTGTTTCACACTGCAGGGGCATGCACAGGGATGTCAGCTCAAAAAGAGGAGAGGCAAAAGGGGCAGTAAAAAAGGGCAAGGATGACAACTGCTTACACCTGCATCTCACAAGAAGAAACATGCAGAACAGCTTAAACAACAGCGAACAGCAGTAAGATTATTAAAGAGAGTTATTTACTTTCATGAGGACAGACTATACTGCTGGAAAAAGCAGAGGAGCTTTCAGACACATTGCTTTAGCAGATTATGCAAAGCACAAGGCAGAACAAAATTGGTCATGAGGTAAACATAACCATGCTAACCTTAAACAAGAACACACTTAGCACTCAGGCAACAGAGAAGTGCGTTAGCAACAGACCAAATGACTGGTCACTGATCCCTCTGGAAGAGGAATACACTGCAGTTAGTGACACAGTGATGCAGTAATACACAGAGCCAGCACTGAGGCCACAATTTTCAGTAGCAGCAGACATGGCTTAGTTACTTTCAGACATCCAAGGTAACAAGGCATCATCTTCTAAGCAACTATACTGGTTACTACATGCTATCACCAGCCATACAATTAGACAACCCATAAACACATAGACACCAGCTCTAGTAGAAGAAATTACTGGAGGATACAGAAACATCTTTACGGGCTTTTCCTGTTGTTACATTCTTCCAGCAGCATCTTCCATTGCCCATCCCTGGGACACAACTAAGCAGATCCTCACTGGGGACCATCAGTTCTTTCACTGTCTCTTACCAAACAAGTTCACACAAGTGCAGAGATGCTGTATGAAATTTCGCTTCCCAAAAATGCATTTTTTCCTATTTGAAGACTGACAATTTTAGGGTTATGCCTTGTGAGGGAACAAATCTAAAAAGCTAAAAAAAGCCCACCACCTCATATGAACCTCACTGCAGTTCTATAATAGATAACAAGCAATGTTACTGAAAAAGGTTCTTGTGTTGCCTACTTGTTTTCTCTTCCATGCTTCATCGTGCTTTTTGCCATCTCTAGCATTCACGTGGACCTAGGATGGGTCAGAGCTAATCTCTGGAACAATCGACTCTCTGCTTCCTGTTGAGGTAGGAATCCTCCTCGGAGTAGACAGATTTAGGACTAGGAAGAAGCAGGTGTGGTTATCAGATGACTTTACTCAGCACACAGCTTGCTGTATTTGTGACATCTGACAATCGGCTGGCAGAGAACCCGGCAGATGGAAAGGCAGCAACCTCACAGAGCTTCTACACTGAACACTGACTACTTGGTGATTCAGCAAAAAAACAAAAAACCCCAAAAAAATCCCAACCAAACAACACAGTAGTCCAATGAATCCACACTAGTAACAGTAGTGTATGGAATCACAGGATGGATTCTCTGGAAAGTAAACTCAGGTCAATGGACAGAAGAATTATACTCAGGATTGCCACGGTTTTACTTTCTCAAGTGCTGCCAGACCCACATGTGAGGCTGAGAAAGGAAGTCAGTGATACAGACAGCAAGGATTTAGGCATGACGGGAACAGGAAGAACTTGTTAGGCACACATATTAGTCATGCCAGAGTCAGCCAGACTGGCATGCTAATATGAGTTTTGGAACTTACAAACACTTCTACACTACTGCTAGAAATTTCGTAAGGAACACATGGGAAGCCCAAATACTCGGCCTCACCTGACACCCTCAAAGTAACAAGGATCTCCAAGATCTGGGGGAATGAGGATAAACCAAAACAGCATAATGCTGAGAGCCTACCAGCTTACTCAGCAATTCCAATGGGAAAGACAAACAACAGGCAGGTGGGGAATGGCACTGTCTGTGAAGGTTATATAAACATTTAATGGCATAAAGTGTTACAGCAGAAGAGAAGACCAATGAACTTCTTATGGTAGAAGTCACACAATCAAGTAATAAAGATGCACGATCAACTACACTACCAGTTCAGGAAGATTACAGAGTTTCAATTTTAAGAAAGGTAATAGCAACGGACAACTGAATCTCCTGATGTAAAGTGAACCCTGTGACTCATCAGAATGGCATGTCGACTTTTTTTCCCTCCAAATAGTGACTTTTACCTTGAAAATTAGTGCTAGGACCTACACAAAAGGTCCAATTTTTGGCTTAGTTTTGAGTGGTACACAGGACCTAGTTAAAGGATAGGAAAGCTGCTCTGTAACTCTGCCTGCAATGCAATTATATTTCAACGTTGCAGTTGAATACAGGGAGACAAAAAAGTACTGGCACACAGATAATTAATGTTAAGGGAACAGTGTAAAAAAAAAAGTAATTAGTAATCCTCTCAAACCTGTTTCCCCTCAAAAACAACCCAAACAAACAAACCAACCCCAGAACACACAACCCTAAAAAGAGGGAAAAAGTTACAAAAAATAGCAGACAAAATTCTGTATTAAGAGATCAGGTAAAAACTCCTCACAGTTGGAAGCAAAACAAAAGCAGTCAAAGGACTATATCAGCCCCTGCAATAAAAGCCTACATACTGCATGATTAAATGGGGAAGTTAGGAAGCAAATCTGAGAGGTCAGCTTTTAAAAACAGAAAGCTTGCCTAATGAGAACAGAAGAGATTAGAAAATACATGGTAGGTCAAAAGTAAACAGGAAATAGAACTTATCATGTTTGGGTAGCACCTTGCAAAGTTATTTAACTACATCAAAAGCAGGAAACCAACTAGAAAAAACAGTGGAATCTCTTGCAGGTCAAAATGAGAAAGGGACAGAGGATTGACAACACCAGTGTAGAGAGAAGCTCAGTGGAACACTGTTCCCAGTATTTACCAGTGAAGCAAATGGGGAGACATTCACACCTATCTTTATAGTATATAGGTCAGAGTGATGAGGTCAATCTGAATTAAGTACAGGGGAAGCATTTGGCTGAACAGACAAGTCAGACATAGTTCACTGCGGCCAGCACAGGCCTTCACAGGACAGTTCCAAACCTGACACTGAGGAACTGCTGGGCAACAGGTCGCCAGTTTAACTCCAGAGCACACTAAAGACTCTAAAGGGACTGACACTACAGAAAAGCAAATGCAATTTCCATCCCTGCAAAGTAGCAGCAGATCAGATCGTTGAGCACAGACAACCAGTCTGCTGGAAAGAGCACACACAGCTTCTCTGAGAGAAAATCCTACTAAGACCACAACACTTCTCCCCCCACGCTGGTGCGAACTTGATATATCCCTCTGAATGTGGGGACCGAACTGTTGGATCCATTGAGTATCTGGGCTGAACACCAGATAGCCTTGTGGAAGCAATCCATCAGGACTATTTTGAAAAAAAACCCAACAAGCTGTAAATGTAATCTTCAGCCACCCAAAAGGGGCTCAAGACTTTCTGTGACAGCCTGCACATGGTTCTGCTACATACTGCAGGCTCCTTCGCCATCATAAAATCACAATGCAAAGGTTTGCTGTACATTGCAATGTTCGCAACTACGTGATTAAAAGCACCATGATGTACCCAGATGAACTCAACAAGGGGAAAAAAAAAAATCCCATAACCCTGTTTAGCCTTATAGTCCAGCCTGTAAGCTTTGTTCTGATGGCTGGGGAATTAGATGTAGGGCAAACAATTGGCAATGCTGTTAACAGCAGAATCACGAAAGGAAATCTGTTACGTGATTGCTTTTTCTTCCACAGCTTCTGGATATACTTGCAGGCATCAATTTACCTGCTCAAGGTGCCAAAAGCCAGAAAAAGTCATTGAGGTGAGACCACCAAAAAATCAGGTTGAAACACAAGTATTTCCCTGCACTGTCATCTTTAGCTCTGCTGGGGACAACAGCTGTCTTACAATCTCAACCAGGAGAGCAGTTACATTCTCAGAGCAGAAGACAAACCCAGGTTAAAACAACTTGAGCTACAGTTCTTGTCAGGCTAAAATTAATACTGGCTTGTTGCAAGGGTCCCATCTCTCCCCAGACCACATGGGAAGACGCTATCCCTTAAGCCAGCTCTGGCATTTAGCACGATAAAAGACTCAGCAAAAAAAGTCTTAAAAGTCAGCAAAAAAATAACCTAACAAAAAGCAGCAGAGTATCTGCTGCTGACTTATCAAGCAGAAACAGCACAGCCAGCATACACCGATCAATGCAAGTAGTTCAAGGGAGGGTGTGGGGCATGTGTACGAGGATGTTTTGTTTGCCCTGGAAATGGAGTCTCATCCAAAGGCTGCATTTAACTCACATTACTTTCCCAAACCAGCAAACTACAGCCAGAGCATTAATTACGCCTGCAGTAGTCTCGGTATGTGAGTGAACTCAGACTGGGAAACTTCACTCCAGTTCTATCACATCATTCAAGTGGCTTGCAGGACACAAATACACTGCATGAAATAGTCAGCTATTCAACGCTAACAAGACTAAAGAAAAACAAAATTCTGAAAGACCTAGAATTAATCTCAAAGACACTAAAACGTTTCCACAACAAAGCTTAAACATGTCTTTCTAAAATTAAATATTCTCTCAAACACCACATGAGATGCAAACAGTCTCTCATAACTATGTACAGAACACCTTCAGCGAGATCCCTTCAAATGTCAAAACTGAATTTCAAAAATCATCCTATCAGACTAAAACCTCTGGAAGATAACCAGAGCATTTTAATTTTGATGCATTAAAATCTGTGTGTCCATGTTTTCTTTGGTTCATTAGATATTTTATGAAAGCAAAAAGCTAACAACATCTTCAGTTAACCTTGAAAATGACACATTTCTGAAGCTAACACAAAACTACAACTACATTGTACACCAGCAAAGTATACACAGCCTTTCAAAAGTAGTACCAGGAGTTCTCTGAAAACACTGTATCCTACAACTATGTTGCAAAAAATATGTATAGTATTTATTTTAATATAGTATAAATTTGCTCATTTTGTTAAAGACAGTTATTTGGTATACTACCAAAAAGGCCCAAACCAACCTACCACCTATGAGCAGATCCCACACAGCCATGATTCAATCATTCTAGGAGTTAGCTAAAATAAAACAGCTGCAGACCAAATCATTGACCTAACGAGGAATACTATTTTGTTGTTATTAAATCTGTATATTGGCTAATCAATGAAGTTTCTAAAGGTTAAACCACTGAAGATTTATCTCTATTCCAAAAAAACTAAAGACTCAACCATCCTACCACCTATTTATTTTTAAAATCAACACAGGTAAACAGACAGCTTTTAAAGGACTATGAAAAAGGCTAAAAATCCCTTGAAAACAACAGAGAGGTCCAAGTCATTCCTTTCTGGATTTCTCACTGCAATGCTTCAAGGTGCCAGATCTCTCATTTTCACCTCTTCCACGGCAGAATAATTTCACTATTGTGGCATCTTGCTCCCTGACCTGACTTCAGGCTGCAACCTCTATTTACCAGATCTGACAGTTGCAGGTTGACACCAATTTTTCTTTCAGTAACCTGGGAAAGGTAGGTCTACACCCTGATCAGCAAGTTTTACTGGAAAGCAAAGCATGGATTTACACACCTGACTTTGCTCAGATACAGCCACTGGCACAGCATCCACCTCATGAAAAGCACTCAGCTCTGTGCCAGACCACACACGAGGTGGTGGCATGCTCCACATCATGGTGTCAGGTCAGGCTTCCTCTGACCATCATTTCCAGTTTTAGCCCCGTAGAGGCTGCCACTCCCTCAACTGCATCCAAGCCTAAAACACTGGTAGCAGTGGCCACGTTTCAGCTGATGGGGGAAACCTAAACTGAGATGAGGAGGAACAGCAGGATGACCATATAAAAACACCGATAAACAACCATGTTACTAGCTCTACAAGCAATGATCACCTACTATATCACTTTATAGGTTTGTTGTTTTGGTTTAAAAAAAATAAAATAAAGCCACACAAACAACCCTTTGCTTTAAAAGTCCTTCACATACCACAACTTCAAAATTATCAACTTGAAGTCTTCTGACATTCTTCTGACATTCAAAGTAAACGTGGAAGCCCCAACTTTCCCTGACACCTCAGGGTGAGCCTGTCTGTTCAGTTCCCTGTTACTCCCTTTCATAGAAACTGTGCTCCTACACTGCTCCACTTCTTTGCTGTCATGAAATGCTGTGCAAATGAAAATCCATTTTATTAGGTAGCTGAAGTCAAGCAGCAAAGTCTCCAGTTTCACTACTCCAAAAAAAAAATTACTGTTTAACATATACTTTGTTTGCCATTTGAATCCTTTCCTTGAGTTTTATTTTAGCAACCATTCTTATTAAGAGTAAAAGATACTGTGTTCAGAAAACCAATACCCCATTCCCTGTTCAACATGAACAATTGCTGAGTTATGGTTCAGTTCCAACCCAGTGAAAAATTATTTATACACATAACATTCTCCAAGTTCATTACCTACACAGAGCTCTGTTATTGACCAATGTTTGCTTCTATTCATCTCCACCTCAAAAAAGTCATAAATCTTACTCAAACCAAAAGCAGGGTGGAAAGAAAGGTAAAAGTTTCTCTGTAAAAGCAAAACAATTTATTAGAGAACAATCCTCACTAAGTAAGTTAGCTATCCTGCTAGACCCAACCAGGTCAGAGAGTACCAACTTGGGCATCTCTGAACTCACAGTGAAACAAGTAATCTGCTCAAAACTAAGTTCTTTCTATCAGAAACTGCCTACAGACAGTTCATCTAACAGTCCTTAGAGATAATAAACTTAATCTATCACCACTATTCTCCAAAACCAGTCTTTCTTACACAAGAAAAGCATCAGCGCCAGTTTAAAAGACTTATCCCCGTATTCAGATACCGAATCCATTGGTGACAGCACTTAACTTCACGTCAGGAGTATCAGTGGATCATTACTAACTACCATGGCTGCACATGAGGACAAGAACAATTTGGCAGTGACCGCCAGTGTCAATTAAAAAAACAAAAGAGGAGTTTTCAGGCAGGAAATAAACAGACAATAAGATGATATGGATAAGACAAGCTTTGTCACATTATCTTGATAACTTGAGACTTTCAATGGCAAAATTACTGTCTTCATTCTTGAAAACTTCATCACCAGAAGATTTCTCGATCTAGAACATACTACCAAAGCAAAACAACCAAGGACCAGGATTATTGCCATCTATCAGTCCCCTTCCATCAGGGGACCATGAGAAGGTAAAATGCCACACTGATGCCTAAAGCCCAAGTCCATTCCAAGGAACTCAGACCTTTTAAACTATCAAACCTAGTAAGCTTACTACCAAAGGCAATGTGTCATGTATATCTTACCAAAGTAATCAAGATATATCTAGACTTTTTGGATTGCTTGCCCCTACTAATCCTACTAGTGGTTACAATAATGCCATATTGCTCCAGAAAACAGAAACCTTACACTCTAAAACTTATTCACAGTCTTTTTATATCCTTTTGTTCTTCTAACAGTAGTGGCATCTGGTTTGAAGAGTTAATTTGTATCCTTTGTCTTTCTCTTCCTATACACACCATACGCACACACAAAGATAGACAGATCAGTATGTATACAGACATATACATACACACCTCCCCTCAATCAAATTTTCTACCTTTTAGTTATTGTTCTGATCCTCTAAAGCAGCCCAGCTCTTCTCATCTTTCTTTGCAAGTTGATCTCACACTTCCAAGCACGCTGGCTGCCCTGCTCTGCAAACACAAAATGTCTTTCTCCCGAGAGCAGCAGAACCATAAACTTTTACAAGTAAGCTCTCAGCCACTCTCTTTTACAACTGTATTTAACACTTTTCTATTCTTGCTTACAATTACCCTTTAAAATAGCCACTTGCTCTTTGTATATCTATAGCATAATGAAACCTAAGCAGTAACTGACAGTCAACTGGTAATACCAGAAAACCATTAAGGAGAGAAACTCTTAACTTACAGAACCAGTTTTTATGTACTCCTGAAGTACACCACATTGTTCTAAAAAATACCAATTTTCATTCCATTTCTAACAGTATAGCCCCTGAAGTATTTCAATCATTCCTGCAGAACATTCTCATCTTCCTTCCAACTTTACTTCAATAAAACTTCATTATAATCTACTCATTGCTAGGGGGTGGGTGGGGTGTTGGGGAGAATTACTGGTAAAAGACAGCACTTCTGGCTCCAGATATCCCAAACTAAAACTTCCTGAAGACTAGAAAAATATTTAGGGAAGTATCATTTACAGTCACTGCTTGTACTTCCTTGCCACCCTACCTTTTCTTCCTGCTCATCTCCATTTTCAACACTCAGTTAATCAAGAGATCTTGTCTCTCTACACAACCATAACTTACTGGCTTCAGCAGGGCACAGAATGTGTAACCATACCCTCTTCACAGTTTCAAAATGTCCATAAAAGAATGGTGTCCATGCAACTTGAACATAAACACAAGATGCAGTAAGATTTTCGGAAGGTCTTGTCCTCAAATTATATTAGCAGATTTAAAACTGCCTGAACTATTCTCAGGGAAAGGGTTCACTGAACAGTAACCTTAAATATGAAGGAGGATACTGTGACTATGAGAACTCCAAATGAAAAAAACTATTCTGAAAAAAAATCATTGCAAATTCTGTGACTTAACTGAGAAGCAACAATAGCCTTTGAAGGAGTCAAGCTAACATGAATACAAGTGTGATTCATCTCAGATATAGTGGATTACAGTTTTAGAAAAAGGAAGAAAAAGGAAAAAAAGAGAAGCGTATGCCTCCAAGTTGCCAGTTTAGGCGAAAAATATCCTGAGCCGAGTCTGGAGAGCTTCTTGGCAGGGTAATCCAGTCAAGGGAAAGAACAATTGCAATAATAGCCAATTTCTCTCTATACTAGCTTGACAAAGAAAAGTAGGTTGAGGTGCCTTATTTTTCACATTAAGAACACAAGATAGAGTGGCTGAAGATCTCATCCAGGTTTGTCCACCATAATCACATGGCCAGGAACAAAAGACAACCCTTCCAAACCTCACTGCAGTGATTCATCCTTAAGTCCCACTTGCCTCCTCTAATAACTTGCTTACAGAGAAGTTGGACAGAACCTGCAAAGCCCCAGAAACACTCAGAGGTCCAACAGCCATTCAGTGCTTGTATGTAAGACTGTCTCTTTCTTTTTTTGACTAATCCAATCACTTAAAAACAAGTAGAGGCCTTATCTGTGGAACCATCTAAACGTTACTGATCTCTCTGCAATGGCCTCTTCCAAGAAATTTCTGGCATCTCCAAACCCCTAAAATTTAGGGCCAAGATGTCAGAGACCACTCTGAACTGGCCTAGTTTTCTCCTCGAGAGTAATTTCCATTAAACATTCTACATAAAATGACAACCAAGAAAGTGTATTATGCTTATGTTGCCTAACTCTTGGATGTGTATCTGTGATCCATACATTTATATGACCACTGGTCAGAGAAAGAGTAAATATCTCACGTTGTAGCAGCAGAGTGCTTGTCATGTTCCTCTATCTCCATCTACCCTGTCTAGCGTAATTATTTCAGCCCAGGACAAGCAAGAATCTGCTGCTGCTGCTGAGCATCTCGACACATCTTAAAAAGAAGAAAACATACTTAAATTAGCAGGATAGCATAGGGTAGTAGGTAGTCTTTGAGTAGGTTATTCCAAGACATTTATATTACATATGTGAAGAAACTTAACACCTTGAAATCCTCCAAGAAGAAAAAAAGGGAAGGAAAAAAAAAAGCAGCTGGCACCAAACAACCTGAAGTACAGATTTCATATTCTCCCCAAAAGAGGTACTGCTGGGAGCTACCTTTTGCAGTGGCTTAGACTTTCCATCTTAAAAGCTCAAGCTGTCCAAGCACATAGAACTGCAAGAGTTCATCCCTGAGGTGACAAGAGACTACAGTGGTTAAATGTACACAGGAATATTTGTTTCACTTGCATCTTTCTCCTGTGAATTAAGAAAAAGGTAATTTGTGTTCCATTTACCCTTCTTTATAACACTTCATTTTGAATGCTTGGGTTTATCTAGTGTTCCTTCCAAATGAACAGCCCCAATCTTTATATGTTCTCTCAACTTTTAGTCCCAGTATTTTAGAGGAATTCAGATACTATAGTGGGAAGTCTCCCACATGAGATTTCTGCCGCCTGCCTCTTCGCTACCTGTTTTATTTTTCAATTTCAGTTGAACTGAATCAGAGCCAGAATCCTGCTTCATATTCTATCAGCATCTTAACAGGGATTAGTTTTAATACTACATTACCATTTGGTTCTTCAGAGTTTGGATAACTGCTTGTACAACACTGTACCAAAAGAACTTGCCTTCTATTGCTTGGCTTGCAGTTTTACATTTGGGCCAGTGGCTTGCTGGAGTTTTGTTCCCCTCATGTTTAAGAGATACTTCAACTGCCATTACCCACCTCCCTTCAGGCACTGCAGCACTCTTTGAAGAGGGCTTCTTTCCTCACTACACCTTTTCTGTGGGTTTTTCAACCACCCACTCAGCCTCCAGCACTCTCTCTGCAGAAACACTACTTAGAGAAGGTTTGTGCAGCACTTTCTTTGCCTACTTAACGTGGCAGTCAAATAAAGTACCAAGGACTACAAAAATATGCTTTTTTCCTCATAAAGGTCCTTACAAGGCACCTCTGCCTAGCACACCATCTTTCCCAAAAGTCAATCTTTCAGCAAGTTTATTTGTATAGAAAAAAACAGTCTTGCAAACTTGCCATTCGCTGGCAGCTGAACTTGCCCTTGTGCTCACTTATTGAGTAAGGAAAATAGTGTGGCACCTAATCCTTATATTCTTACAGTCACCTGGAAAAAGGGGCTGAAAGCAACCAGATTTACTTAGCTGGCCCACACTGCTGTCCATCAGTGGAGAATCACACACTTTTTTCTACCTTAATACACCTAAAACTCATGAATTCTTGAGCTTCAACCATACAATCCTTATCTCTGTACAAAGTGCCACATGGAAAACAAGGAAAGTCTTTTAACTTTCCAAAAAGATAAAGCAGAAGCAATACTGATGCTAAAGATAAAAACTTGTGACAGGGATCATTCTCTTCCTTTCTCTTCTGTCTCAAACATGGCCTCCAAGTACCACTCAGTAACGTAGGCAGCCTCACAGATGCTGGAACCCATCGTGTGCCAACAAAGCCTGGAGAGGAGACATCTTTGCTGGCAGAGGGGCAAAAGACAAATTACAGGAGTATGTCTATGGCACATATATTACCATCACTGCAGCCCTACGTCCAGCCTTGCCAAAGGTGCCACACGTTTCAAGCTAATGGAAAGAAAAGCATAAAGTGAGGTTTTATATACCATTAAGGATTGTGAGAACTCCATCTTTATAACACAAGAGTGCTCTGGAAAGACATACAGATCTCTATATGGCTGCTGTCCCAGTGACCTTGCCACAACTCCGCAGAGCTATTCTGTGTTCCATAAGATGTCATTCTCATAAAATTAGCACTTTAATAACCCTGGCTGCAAGTACTCAGTGTGGCAAAGCAATATCCACGTACTCACAACAAGCACTGCCTTCCAGGAAGCTATCAAAGCCCAGTCAGATTATAAAAACTTCAGGCATATCCTGTAAGGCACAGACACAGACATTGCAGCCTGTTAGGGGACACCAGTTGTGAAGGGATGACACAAACGCAAAAAAAATCATCTCAGCAAATATGTTTCTGATCAATGGAAGAGGAAGGTATCCCACTTTAGAAATGAAGCTCTTATACATTGATTCCTTTATCCAACACCCCAGTCATGAAAATGAAGAGCTTTTAGAAGGTCATACAAGTAGCCCAGGAAAGATGCTGACTTGTTTATAGTGCTGGACTGATAAACAGCCCAGCTTTCGGTCAGTCAGCATATACCACAGAACTATCAAACAGTGAGGAAGTGCAGCACTAGGACCAATGGAACAGCCATATTCCATTTGAGAGCTATTGCACTCCCAGCATGCTTTGTTAGCAAGGACGTGTTTTTGAGAATCTGTAAATTAACCACAGTAGAGCTGCCCCATCTTGTTATTTAAATGCAAACTTTGCAATGCTAAGCTGAGTACCAATCTTAATAACCCACTCCTTAGGAGCATAAACACCATAAAAAAATCAAGCATTTTCATAATGCTTTGCTAACGAGGGTCAGGGCCTGACTGGACTTGTTTCGGCCTCCAGCCTAGCAACAGTTTCTGTATTGGCCAAACTCTGGTGAGTCTACTATTATTTTTAAATAATTTGCATATTTCCTGCCTTCCATGGAGACTCTTGCCACAAACCAACAGTATATGGCTCAAACAACTAACACTTCTACTTCTGAAGACAATAATTTGATGCTACAGAAAACCTGCACTTAATTGTAAAAAACTACTTAATGCAAAACCAGCTTCACATACTGAGTTTGCTCCATTAATTATGGCATGAGTTTTGGGAGAACCAAAAACTAAGGACTAAATAGATATATTTCATTCATTGACTGGTCACAGTCTAGATCTGTAAACTAAGCAAAATGAGCTAGACCAGGGTTCCAAACTTTTATCTTCTGGTTATCTCTTAACTGTCAGCAACCAAAAAGTGCCAACATTAAATTTCTCTTTTTTTAGTATTCAGTGCTAGATAACATTACAATTATATTTAACTCACAACTGAAGGGAAGGCAGAACTGCCTACTCTTTCAGCAACTCCAAATAAAATATTTGCATTCTTAAATCATTAACTTCTCAACAATTTCTAGCAAAAAAATATTAAAGTTAGATGTACATGTGAAGTAAACCAAATCTAGACACAAAATATATTTTTTCTGAAAGGCAGAGAGTTTAGATGTCAAAAACAATATTAAAATTTGAATTTCCATGAAAATCTTTAGCAGGAAGATAAAGCACAACATCGAATAAAATAAATCTGACAAACAATATGAATGTAACTAAACCAAAGGAGGCAATAAAAATGAATGACCAGACTGATGGCACAAGGAGAGGTGGTTGTTGCCTCCTCTTCATCCTACAAGGAGTATGAGAACAATTAACTTCCGCAGAACTAGTACTGCAGTGAATCAGAGCACATTATAACTTTGTGGTGACTGCTTTTAGCTAAAGAAACAAAACCATGGTCTATCCTTAAGACTGTCAATGATTAGATTTCCTGTACTAATAGAAACTACCTTATCTGCACATAAGAACAGCTCACTAAAATGAACTTATGAAGGAAAAAGCCCTCAAATTACAGTTAACCTAATCTGGAGTTTATCATAGCATTATTTTCTCAATTCACCAATCATATCAGAGGATGAACCTACTGGCAAAGGCAACTTCTTTCTGAAACGATGCAACTTTATCCCTTCTGCCCCTCTGCTGCACCAAGATACATTCAGCAGATCTGCTTTCAAATATGCTGGGAATTCCCTGCTGAGCACTGCCAATTCCAGCCAAAATACACATTCTCTACTGCACTGTATTTTCAAAGTGTCTATCACAGAATGCCACTCTGAAAGAACCACCACTTCATATTCCAACATTTAACATTCAACAGTAAAGACCCTGTTAATCCAGAAGAAAATACCGAAGCTTATACAAATCCACATGACATACCCACGAAAACCAGAATGAAGTCTGACACACAGACATGAAAGGACACTTCCCTGTCTGTGTGTTTCCTTGTTGATCTTTGGCCATGACCAAGCAATCATTATAGCTGTTGTGTAACGCTGGAGTGTAACAATAAATACAAATTATTGCCGAGTCTGCCACACAGCAGTGTAAGTCTCCACTGCCATACAACCAAATCCTGCAGAGAAACAAAATTTCGTATTTCTGGCATCAAGAACAGTAATGACAATAGGTACAGCTCACCTCTGCGTAGGGACTGCAGAGAAAGAACACTGCTGTGTTTTTTAAGACAATATGAAATCCTAAGCTTCTAGACAAAGTTTCAAAGAAAAGCTCGTAAAGAAACATATACCAAAGCAAGCAAGGAGTTAAGTGCAAGGTTCCAACATTACAGTAAGTTGTAGAGACTAAAGCAGGAAGTCAGGCTGCAGCAAGAAACAAAAAATTGAGAAAAGCATGAAATCCTATCAACTGCAAGCCATAACACTTTTATTCATGTGTATTCGTAAGCATATGTACACACCTACAGACAAGCCTCATCTTTCTTTAATGTCTTAATAAAAAGCATCAGACAGTTAACACTGTGGGAAAAAATCAGCTTTGGGGCTGTACAGGAAGATTTTAAGCTATTTCAATCTAAAATACCAGCAATTCTCCACCACTATTACCAACACGTTACCAAGACACAGTAACTAAAGAAAAAACCTGGATGTCCAGTAACTCTAGAATCATTTCTTCACTACAAGGTGAAGTTGCGCTCACTTTGAGCAGAATCACAACTTCCTTTGAGTGTGAAAACTAACGGGCACAAGACTAGCTAACTCTGTATTTTCAAACTGTATGGAATTGAAATGTTTCCAAACTTCACTAACAAAATATTAAGGTAGGGTAGTACTGCTACCCCATACTCTTTCAGATTATGTAAATTAACAGATTTTATGCCTGAAAACACAATGAAATACAAAAGTGAGGCACATCAACATGGCAGCAGATCTGCATCTCTGTCCTGTAGCCAAACGAACAGTTGCTGCAAAATACTACAAGTCATCAGCAAAGAAAGGAACAGATACATTTCTGAGCTAAGTCTTTAGGTCAAAACTGGCTATCACCTGGATAGTATCTTAATCCAGAGGCCTTCAATCACAGAAGATGGACAAGCCATACAGATTATTCCTGTGGCAACAAATGTGGTAGCCAGCAGCACTTCCACATGTGCACAGGGCTCTCAGCTTCCCTAAAGCATCAGAACCACCACAGGTACAGAGGTCAGCTAGACACCACCTAATGCCTCTGCACAGTCCCCTGACAGATGAGGAAGCTACAAGCCAGTCTTCATACAGGCATTTGAATGCAAGACACTCATGGTAAATACCTTTCCAAAGAGCTGCTCAGACAGATGGGAAGCAGGGCACAGGCCCCATCACGCATTCCAGCTGCAAACTCTTATTCTTGGGTACCAAGTACCAGACGACAGGGGCAGAACAACTGATTCCCCTCACAAACTGTATCAACTACAGGTGGTCACCACTAAAACAATCCTGCTCACTAGCAGGAAGCCTTCAAAAAGGGACTACAAAAAGCAAACAACTGGCAAAAGAGTTAACCTGCTGGACTGCCAGACAATGTCTTCTCCACAAAAACATTCATATTAAAATTAAGTAGGCAAGATGAAGAGCTTGAAGCAGACATTGTGCAGGACAAAAACTCAGAAAGGTGATTTTTGTGTGCCAAGGGAGATCATTACAGTGAGCAGAGACATGAGATTCTTTAAGAAAAAAGTCCTCATTCCCCATCGCACAGCTTCAACTGAACTCCTCTTCACACACTTACCCTCCCCCTCTTGTCACAACCTTCTTGTACTTCCACTCAAACACTTTCCCACTGGAAGGAAAACGGCAGTGAGCAGTGTGAACCTGGAGCCCCTTCACACTGGTAGACACTTCCTTTCCACTTCCACCACAGAAGGCAGGACATGGTATTGTTTCCACTAATCATGATGGCCCATCTTGTGTATTGCACAAGACCAAACCAGAAAGGCAATAAAGGGATAGGAGTTATTTGTCAGAAAGACAAGAAACACAGGGAAAAAAGGCTACTCAGCTTTCATTCTCCTTAAATGAGTGGGCTAAAATGCTTTTACAACTCTTTTTGCATCCCCTTACAACTCATTTCTACGGACACTTCTAAAAAACCTGTTTTTAAACAAGTTCAGTGCTCTCTAACCTTACTCATCAAACCGAGGTTCAAAAACAGAGTCTAAATGACGCTTTGTCAAAGAGAATTTTGTCTGCATCAGCAATTTTCAAATTTTGTATCAGTGTTCACACAGCCAGGATAATTTCTATGTCCCTTCTGCACCTGTAGTTTGAGAACCACCACACTGGTAGAAGCAAGGCACATGCCCTGCAGGACACATCCTGCAGAAAAGGGAACGGGTGGCTTAGAGAAACAACCATAGTGAAGTGAAATTACGGGTATGAGAAAGTTCTTCAATTAAGAGTGACAGAATAAAATGTCAGCAGATCAATGGAGCCTGCAAGAGGAGAGGAAGTCCATGGCTGGAAGGACTTGCTCAGCCTATTCTCAACAAAACACTGCTGGCAAGATTCAGTATCTTCCAGCTATCTTCTTTTGACTCCATGAGTTACTGCCCTCTCCAACCCTAGCCATACCCTCGACACCCCAATCTCTGTGCTTTAGGAACTCCAGAGATAGGAAAATGCCAACTATTTCATCCATGTATGGGCTGTCCTGGAGTTCAAAACCTGCTCCCTTTCAAAACAAGCTTTTCCACTCATTCCTACTGCCTCAAATTTGCTGCCTTGACGCTGTCCTCATCTCGGCATCAGAAAGTCAGAAAAATTGAGAGGCATCACAAGCAGGTTTTATTCTAAAGACAACATGCCAGAACCCCTTGCCCAAGTGATTCAGCCACTTGCTTTTCTTTGATCATGCCCAGTTTCATTGTTCAAAGACCTGCAAGGAATATGAGTCATGTTTGTGTGAGAATACCTGCTCACAAGGTCTTTCATCCTCTCTGTAATTAACATAATTTTAAAAAATAATTCTATAATTTACATACACAAACCCTTATTTTAGGCTACTACTCTTAGACCAGATGTTTCAGTCTACAGACAAAACCTCCAAATGAATTTGAGGCAGAAAGCTGCAATATACATTCACTGAAAAACACCAGTTCTCATTCAGGTTTTTTTTTGCCATACAGGATGAAGCCCAGCTTCAAAGTCAACATCCTGTCTTTGTGAGTTACCCAGTTATCAACAAGACTGCCTGCAAATCTTGTGAATGCTAGAAATCATGCTGCCTCTGAACACCTCGCAGGAGCAATTTATTCACCGACCTATAATTTTACATGTAATACTGAACAACTTTTTCAAAGTTGCATCCCCAACTGCACAAACATAATCAGCTCACAAGGCTGCTGAAAGCAGCAGTTCTGCCATCTGTCTGCTTATTCCCACCTCACACTTGTGCGGGCACAAATGTTTGTGAAGCCATGCAATGATCCAGAGAGAACCAAACTCTGAAGCCAATCAGGGAAAAAAATAAAATTATCATTAGATCATTTCCTGATCTGTACAACCATGCATGCTGGCACAAGCATGGGAGTAAACAGAAATTACATTACTAATTCTGATGGCAGTGCCATTTTCATAAGTCCAGAAGTTGATGCAGCAACTTTTCACCAGGTCTATCAACTAAATCTGAAGAACACAAATGAATATCAGCAAAAATTCAAATAATTTACTTTATTTGCTATTGTGTTCTTGTTAAAGTAAGAAGTGGGAGAAAAAAGTGAAGTGATCTACTTCTTACTAAGAGGAATCAAAGTGCTTACTGGAAAACATTTCAGTGTGGAGATCTTCACCCCTGCCTCTGTTTCCTCCACTAATAAAACAGAGACAGTAGCACTAACCCGTTCAATAAAACATTCTGCAACACAAATAAAAAAACATAACACCAAGGTAATATTGTTACAGAGAGACACAGACAGAATTCAACTTTCTTACAGCAATGAAAGAGTGAAACACCACAAAGCTGATGTTACAACCTATAGTGGTCTGGGATGGAGAACAGACACAGGACAATGCACAGCAAAATGGCTACTCAGAGCAGCAGTTGCTAAACAGTTCGTATCTACAAAAGGACAGACATGGATTTGCAAAAGACCTGGGTAAAGAAACTCACAGTGGAGTCTCCCTGCCCTCCTTTCATTATTGGTACTCTGATGAAATCACATAGGAGTTATGAAGAGCATATAGGGAAGACTTGCTGGGGTGGCAGGTTAAGTAGGAATCCACAGAGCTGGGTTGTCATGACAGCAGCTGAAAGTATGCAAGAGATGTATAGATCCTGGGTGTTAGAACAGCAAGGACTACAAATAAGATCATTAATACATTACATTTTTAAACACCAAAAAGCATACACTACATCTCATTAATGAAACACAGACTGCATGATAACTGTTTGCATTGGTGAGGGTGCACGAGGGCCCAGGACATACACAAAAAACTTGTATTCATTAAGTACTGATAAAGCACGGGTTTTCACAGACTTGATACTCATGCTATACATAAGAGGAAAGAAGTGACATGCACTCTGGTGGACCAATGCACTCGAGTCTCAGCTGGAGCTTGGAAACTCACCACATGAGCTCCATTCCATTTAAAAGCAAAGTAAAACAGCGGAAACTCAATTTCAACAACCCCTTACATTAACTTTGCAATCAAACGGACTTGGATCATGCAGCAACTCGGTAACTCATCCCAGCTGAGGGGAAGTAACTTCCTGTCAGAGAAGTTACTGAAGTGTCTGAGCTCTATCTGCAGCAGCACGCCCGGCTCCCCGGCAGAGATAGGCTGCAGGTGCTGACATGCTGGGCAACAGCGTCCTGGCGGGTCACTTCTGAAGGCGGTGGGGCACAGGGTTCAAGACAAACACTGAACAACAGCGGCCAGGGATGGGAATGAAACAGGCCCTTGGTGGACACTCTTACAAGAAAGCTTGGGAGGCAGAGGGAGGATGAGAGTAACAGGTGTTTATGTGATCTGTTCAAAACTCTGGGAATTTGATGTGGTGGATTACTTAGGGACTCGGGATGTCTAACACTGGGTGATCTTCACGGGTCATTACAAAGCAAGGACTCTGCACGATTTGAGACCAAAGTAGCGTTACAAGTGCCTGGCACAGGGAATGTACAGGTACACCAGTGTTCACAAATCCGGGACTCGCACGACAGGGCTCTTACACTGGGTACTCACCATCCAGCACTGGTGAAGGAGAGGCCCGCACTCATGCAGAACACATGGACAGCGAGAGGCTGCCTAGCGAAGGGGTCCCAGTAAAGACTACCGGTGAAATGAGCGGGGAGCGGGCTACTCAGGCGCTGCTGAACACAGCCCAGGAGCGGGAAGAGGGCACTGCCCAGGGGCCGCGACGGCCGAGGGTGTCCGCAGAACCCGGGGCGCGGAGCCCGGCACAAAGGCGGCCGCTCGGAGCGGGGCGCTGCCAGAGGTGTCAGGGACCACGAGGGAGATGCCACCAGCGAGCCCCGTTCGCGACGGGCCAAGAGGGGCCGGGGAGGGGTCACGGAGCTGGCGGGCAGCACGGCGCTCCCCGGGGCGAGCCCGGCGCGGGAGGGCAGCGCGGCTCCCGGGGACCGGGGG